>CM032162.1:3846988-4446988 GCA_018901935.1 Pugionium cornutum
ATTGAAAATAGGAAAGATTCGGTTAGCATACTGCATACCTATTGTAGAAGCTGTTGCTCAAATTTGTTGAGCGCAATACTTCTTGTTTCTTTCTAGGACAATCGTAAGAGAAGAAAATGAACAAAACCCAAAAATGCCAGCTCGAAGATACAAGAGAAACAGACAAACCAACTACGTAACTGGTTTGAGTATATGTCTAAAATATTCAGCCTGAAAGTGGCACAAAGAAAATAGCGTTAGAAACAAAATAATACTATGAACTGAAGTGGGAAAAGAGAGCATAAACTTCACTTTTCTGCAACAAACCTGACAATTATCCATCGGTTGAAAGCAAGCAATAACTCTCACTACAATTGTTGGTTTGTTAGAGTCTCCGTTGTTCTCGTACTTCAGTGTTCGAAATCTTGTCTGACCAGCTGATTGGCTTACCATAACTTTTCTAAACTCTTGAATGAAAAACTACAGCTACTCCACAGAACAGAGCAAGCTAACAGAAGACAGACGTCTTTAAGAAGGAAAAGTATTGATCGTCAGAATAAAAATGAGAAAGAGGACAAGGGAGCTAAGGCAAAGAGTTGAAAAATATTCAGCGTTTAAAAAAGAATCGTTTAGCTGATCATATACTGTTCGCAATGGAAAACGTAGAAGCGTTGGGAACCCATTATAAAAGAGATTAGATAAACAGAGAAAGGGCTGAAGAATCAGAAGACGAAGAAGAAGATTGGAGGTGGATTTTCAAAGTAGAGAAGAGATTCACAGAATAACACGGCAATACAGATTCAAGCGCACAACTTTGCGGTATACGTCAACAGAAGTTGTGAACCAAGACATGCTGTTTTCCTCCTACGCAGTTTGCGGTTTTGATCATTCACTGATTTCTAATTCTGTTACAAAAAGGGGAAAGGTGGGAAATCAATTCATCAAATCCAGGAATGGAAAAGCAAAGATAGATAGCACAACAATTAAAGTTCATGAATGATAGAGAAATCCTAAACAGCCGAAAACGACTAGCATGTTGCAGCATTGAACAACTACAAATATCTCGCTAAATTTAGACTTGAATGTGTTAAAAACCTGATCTTCTAAACTACTAGAATAGCCCAATTCCCCAATATTTACTAACGAATTAAACTCATTTCGCATCAAATTCGCCGATAGTTTCCTAATATTCACACCAGAATTTCACGAGGAAAATAGAGAGCAAAGCGATGAAAAATAAGAGGAACAAATGATGGAATCCATTAAGCTTACAGAGAGGAAGCAAAGGAAGAATTATCTTTCAGATCCAGAGAAAGAGAGCGAAGAGACGTAAAGGGATAAGAGGAGAGAAACCAAAAATTTACGAAAAGATTTCAAAGGAAATAAGTGGGGCGAGACGACTCGAGTGTGTAATATTTGCTTTATAGAGGTCCTTATTCTTCGTGACGATTTTACCCTTCTCCAACACTTTTGTTTACCGTCAATAATGGAATTCACTATAAAAGAGAGAAAACTAAGAATTTTCAATTTGGATTTTGATTCAGCTTTTTCATTTTTTTGATTTTACATTACACTTTAGTTTTAGTTCGACTTCATATTTCTATCACTTTCTATCATATGAATGTATATATTCTCTTCACGAAAGATAAGTGAAAAAAAAGGATAATGAATGTAAAACAAAGTAATAAAACCAAAGTCCTGTTTGTGTTTTGTAATATTTTAACAGTTTATTACATAATGATTTAAAAAGTAAGGAGCATCCTAAATATTCCATGATCATAGGAGAGAAATTAAAAAAAGAGGAATTTGGTAAAGGGAAGAAAAAAGAAAAAGAAAGAGGGATGCAAGTAAATGATTAAAGAAATGCACGGGGGAATTAAGTGCTTAATTGCCTTGACGACTACTTTTTCTTTCCATTCCTTTTTTTTGCTTTTAGGAAATTTCTTTCTAAAGATTAGAGTTTCTTCTTGCCTCTTTTATTTAATTATTATTTGTTATGAAAAAAAATAATAGCTAGTGTGTGAGACCACAGGACTCTTGTGATTACTTATTGTTAAATTAATTTAAATTCATTTTTAGGAAATATAATCATTAAAAACATGTAAAGTTGAGAATATGAGATTCACATTATTGACACTTGGCTTTGCTAAGGTCAATGTGAATTTGGGCCTTGTAAATGACTTGGACTTTTAATGGGCCATATTTAAACGCTTTTAGTTTCAGTTAAGATGTTGAAAAAATCAAACATACGACCAACTACAAAAGGTAAACATAAAATTTGTCAAAAATAACTTAAACAACAACAAACTGTTTGCGTTTGAAATTAGTAATGAAATTCTAATAACATATAAAAATTTACGTAGATTTGGAAAACATTATTTCTCTTTCTTCTAAGTAAACTTACTTACAAAATTTAAATTATTTTTTAATACCCTAAATTAGCACTAAACCCACTTTTAATGACAATTATAGCACCACAAACAAAAAAATCTCATATTTAGCATTTTTATAACTGAGAAAATACTATTTTTTTCCTAATTAACATTACACTACTCGTGAAGTTCCTCCTCTTCAATTTGTGCGGCGTCGATCTTGTACATTGGAATCGCTGGTCGTCGGAGACGACGACATCATCGTCGTATCCATCTCCCGATCGCGCTTCAGCTCATTTTCGGCGACGAAATCGACAGAAATTGAGCTCCCATTCGTCTGCAACTCCGTCACTATCTCCGGCGAGCTATTCCGCATTTCGTCACCATCTCCAGCCTGCGATTCAGTGAGTAGAGATTATGCACGCAATTCGGTAGAGGAAAAGCTCTGGCACATCTACAGAGGCACGACGCAAGAAGAATGGTAAAACCAAATCTTTTGTTCTTTGTGTGTGTGTGTTTTTCTAATTTCAGCAACAATTTGTGTTAAACCATCTGTTTTTTGTTTCATTAATAGCTCTATAAGAATGTGGTATTTATGCAAGAACTTTCTGCTTTAGAGGTATTCTAATACTGAATTTGTTTTTCCAACTAGATTTTATCAAATTTTAGTAGTTTCAGTAGGAAGAGTCTTATATCATGGTCTTGTTTGCTTTTTCATCTACAATGTGGTGGTCTTATAGTATTACAATCTTCTAAGATAAGAGAGATGGTTTTCTATCGTGATTGTCAATTTTGCTTTTGCCTCGCAATTTATGATTTGTACAGTAATCTTATCTATAGTAAACTCATAGAACCTATTGTTTAATCGGCTGAAAGTGTGCAGGGGCACATAAGCAATTCAAACGCTTAATTAGTATACGGATACTTAGCATCGCAAACAAAAGTTTTAGCAAATCCTTTGAGAGATTTTCTGTTCTTGTTGCTGCATTTTGTTTCTCACAGTGACCAACCAATTTTGACAAGAAGCGGTCCAAAGCAAAAATATTGTGAGTGGGGAGACGACTCCTTTTATTTATTTTATTTTAATTTATGAACGATTTGTCAGAAAATTAAAAAAATTGTAAACCGAATTGGTAAATCAAATTCATTGTCCAAATTATGAATGTGAATTTTCTTTTACTTGATGCTTTTATTTGCATTTTTTTCAGGAAAATATGGTAGAGATTTATTGTGTTTGTGGAAAGTGGAAATTAAAGGAAATGGTCAAATAGGAATTTCTAGTTGAAATGGAAAAAGGAGTCTCTGTTTTGGAAATAGATGAAGATGTCAAATATGATGGAGTTTCTGTTTTGGAAATAGATGAAGATGTCAAATATGATGATTTAGTGGAAATAAAAGCACTGGACGTGGCATTGTCACCATATGAGAGCAATTTGCTAGATGATATTTTAGAGACATAATTTTCATTTCTCTTATAGAGAGATAAATATGAAAAGTTCTATTTTAAAAGCAATAATAATTTAAATATTTTCGATATTGATTTAATTGTTTTTAGGCGAAATTGTATGACAACCACAATAACATAAGATACGAAGACCAGTCGTACCTAAAAAGGGAATATACCAAATGAAGGTACCGAGAAAAAGCATATCCCCCCGAGTCTTCAATCGACCGACAAAGCCCATTTTGCTTCTATCACTATCATTTTTCTTATTTTCAAACTATATATTTTATCAATTCATACATACGAAATATTGAAAAAACAAATTTGTTTTTGAAGATACATACATGCAATTTAATGGAATATGGTCAAATTAATTAATCATTCAACTATGTAATTAACTACAATTTGATCAAAATTTAATATCTTTTAACAAACCACGAATTTGTTCCAACGTAACGAACAAAATCATAGTGAACGGTCCTTGCCTTGTCACCGTCGGAACAAGCCCTTTATACAAAGCCATCGGTCCTTCCTCCGCCACTGTCTTCACTGCACAATCCAACGGTCCACCATAATTCTCCGCATCCGCATTCATCATTCTCGTCTTCACGACATCGATCGGATTTGAAGCTACCGCTGCGACAATCCCCGCCACAAAGCTAGCCGCCGCGTGCGTTCCGATTCCTCCCGGCGTTCCTCGACCTCCGGCGACCAAGATTTCTTTGACGTGGTCATACATGGCCAGCTGAGAAGCGGTCACGATCATCGCTCGGTTCACGGTTAGCCACGAGCCACGCCATAAGCTGGAGATACCTTCTTGCCTCACGATCCGCTCGAGGGCGTCCACGACGCTTTTGTAGTTTCTGCGGCGGTTTAACGGCAAACGTCCGTCGGCTTGCATTCGCACCATAGCCACGTCGGCAGGATTACCGACGGCGGATCCGACAGCTCCTGCTATGAGTCCAGCTGCGATCTTGGTCACCAATGGGAAGTTACCTGTTGGTTAGATGTTGGATTAATTAGTTAATTAATTTTGTATCATTTGTTTTCCTAAAACGAACCAAACTTTTATTTTTAATTTTTCCTCAGGAAAATTTAATTTTGGGACAAAGAAAATTACGAACCAATTTGAAAATGGCAAAACCAAACCGGAAATTGATAATAAATCGATTGGTTTTACTATTTTAAACCCAAAAACAGAAACCGAAATCAAACATAAACCAAATTTAGCGACCGTAATACAAGTACAACATTTAAAGTTTTATATTCCAAATAATATTTAAGTTAAAAAATGTAGTTATATTAAATAAATATCTCTCTAACTCTCTTAAGAGTTCGACATTGATATGGAAGATCGACCGAAATCAAGATAATATGTATATTAGAATTTTAAATAACTTGTATTTTACGTATACGTGTGATGTTTTGTATTTCATTTAATCACAAACTAATGAACAGAATTTGTTATCATTACCGGTTAGTCGATCCGTCCATTTCCGTTTAAGAAAGTCGTAAATACCCATACGGGTGGCGGAGTAGAGCATCTGACGGAGGATGGTGGCAGATACGCCGGAAAAGAGAGCGGCGGGTCCTTCAGTTTTCATAATGTGGGCCCCAACGGCGAAAGGTGTCGTGCCGGAGCGAGTGGAAGAAGACGGCTCTTGGCTGGATGAAGGTAATAAGGAAATGCTGCCGATGAGAGAGTCAAGAGCGAAAACGGATCGGTAAGGTTTAACAGGAAGATTAAGATTAAGATTAGGGCTAGGGTTTTGATCGAGAGAGAAAGAATGTTCGCCTTCTAGCTGCATACGGACTTTGATGAGATCTAATGGATGAGTAAGAGCTCCGGCAATTATTGCGGCGATGCCACCTTCGAGAAATGGTTTGAATCCCATTAGTTACCGGAGGGCTTTGATTATAAGGAGACTGATTTTAATAAATCAAAAGAAAGATGAGAGTTTGAGAGAAAATGGATCTTTTTGTAAGAAAATGTTTGGAGAGGAGAAAATGAAATTGGACAAGTTGGAGATGGAAGAGGACAAACTAAAGACATGGAAGAAAGAAAATAATGCAATGAGTTGTGTTAGTTTACTAGTCCTGCATTTACGGGTTCCAGCTTTTAGCAACAAGGTTTCTTGTCTTGTCTTAATGCACACCTTGTTGTTAGAGAAAAAAATAAGAAAATTAATTAATAATTGAAAGCTAGAGAAATAAACCAATACTGGTCAAGATTTATAGCTGTAGAAAATTCATATGGCGAGTAATTTAACGTTAGATTTACGTACTAAATTACTAATAACTAAATATAACTTTGTACCACAAAGACATACATATAACTTTGTACCACAAAGACATACATATAACTTTGTACCACAAAGACATACATATAACTTTGTACCACAAGACTATATTCAAGATCGAGCGTTAGAGACTCAAACATGACATGAACTCTTCTGGCTTTTGGTTGTTCCTCTGGTACTTTCTCAAACACCTGAAGAATCTCAGATTTTGCTGGAACTTGCATTGGCTTCACTTGAGAGGGATAAACCTAGATGAATGTCACTTGACCGGGTTTACGTGCGGTGCTTTACGGGTTTGTAAAAGATTAGAACTCCGCGAGATAATGCCGATCATCTCTGGTTTGATCTCGATTTGGTTAAAAGTCTTCCCAATGTACACACCCATGCATGATGCTTCCAATCATATTATAGGCATAATCACCTAAGTATCAAATGAAACTTTGGCACATAAGTTCCATAATCTGTAATTCCATTTATACATAGCAAAGCCACCGGTATCTTTTAACAGTTAGTAACAATAGATGAAATATTTCTTCCTCTTTATTGTTGTTCGTTTAACGTATCTTTGAGTAACCTTTGAACAGAAACATGCCTTAAAATAAAATTATATAAGTACAAAGGTATATGAAATACAATGGAAACATACAAATATAACAGAATAAAATACAAGTGTATAATCATTATCCAAACAAAAAAAACGAAAATAAGTATGACTATGAGACCATACCATAAAAGATATGGTTCACTAAGGAAATGATGATGAAGTAAACAGACAGAAATTCATCTATGCAAATATGACAAACAATAATGTATAGTAATTTAAGATAATGGGATGATGGGCTTCAAAGTAGTTGGGCCTTCTTATTGTTCAAAAGCTTAGGCAGCTCCAGGAACTTTTGGGAATTCCGGCAACTTGGGAAGTTCAGGCATTTTCGGTAGCTCTGGTTTTGGAATCTCCGGCATTTTTGGCACCTCAGGTTTCGGAATCTCAGGCATCTTCGGCAGTTCTGGCTTTTGAATCTCTGGGATCTTTGGCAACTCCGGTTTCGGAATTTCTGGCATCTTCGGCAACTCTGGTTTCGGAATCTCTGGCATTTTCGGTAATTCCGGTTTCTGAATCTCCGGCAACTTAGGAGCCTCAGGCTTTTGAATCTCCGGCATCTTTGGCAACTCAGGCTTTGGAATCTCCGGCATCTTTGGTAACTCAGGCTTTGGAATCTCCGGCATCTTTGGTAACTCGGGCTTCTGAATCTCCGGCATCTTCGGCAACTCGGGTTTAGGAATTTCCGGCATCTTTGGTAGCTCTGCCTTCTGAATCTCCGGCATTTTTGGCAACTCGGGCTTCTGAATCTCCGGCATCTTCGGCAACTCGGGCTTTGAAATCTCAGGCATCTTTGGAAACTCGGGCTTAGGAACTTCCGGCATCTTTGGTAGCTCCGGCAACTTTGGCAATTCAGGCTTTGGTATCTCTGGCATCTTTGGTAACTCGGGCTTTGGAACCGTCGGCAACTTAGGAGCCTCAGGCTTTGGAGTCTCAATTGACTTAGGGGCCTCAGGTTTTGGAACCTCCGGGATCTTTGGTAATTCAGGCTTTTGAATTTCCGGAATCTTTGGCAACTCTGGTTTTGGAATATCTGGCATTTTGGTTTCCTCGGGCTTCGGAATCTCCGGTAACTTAGGCAATTCAGGCTTTGGAAATTCGGGTAACTTGGGCATCTCTGGTTTAGGGAGCTCTGGCAATTTTGGTATCTCCGGTTTAGGAATCTCCTCTAATAACCTGCGAGCTCCGACTGAAACTGGATGATAAAGCAATGCTATAAGACAAATGATCAGAAGCGGGGATGAGAGAAGAGCAGTAGAGAGACTCGTCTTCATCAATGCCATGTCTGCTTGCTTGAGAACTCTTCCTTCTTCTTCTTCTTCTACGCTTGTTTTGCTTTGTGGTGTTTGTTGTTGGTTTGTGATGAGATTTGGTGTCTGATTCCAGTGGCTATTTAAAGGTGTTTTCAGAAAGAAGAAAGATGGAGTTTGGTGAGAAAATCTGTACATTGACTTTTTGAATCAAAAAGTTCGTTTAACCTCTGTATCTGTATATCTATATTGTCATTTTCGATCTAATATTAAATTTTAGTTTTTAGTGTTTACGTGTTCACGTTTTTGTTATACGTATACAATGTTAGTAGGAAAACACCAAAGGTTTAAACTATCTAAACAAGAACCAAAATTTTGAAAATAGTACGAGGCAGAGTCACAATCATCAATTATATAAAATTTAAACTAATATTTTCAAGATGAGACTTAATCAATTATATGTCTTAAAAAGTTCAAAAGAATTACAATGATTTTCTTAAAAGAAACAAAAATGAATATTTTGCAGAGAAATTGGGTAACTTGCAAGAAACGCCATTAAAATAAAAGAAAAGCATTAGGTTTTGGCCGGTAATCTACACAACGACTTAAAACCTTTTTCGTTTTGTGTAGGTTATGTTCTTTGTCATCAAAGTCATATACATACAATCACAATGTATTGCTTGGTATTGATCTTCAGAAAATTTTACAAAAGAAAAGTTACATAGAAATATTGGTAAAACTCGAGTCAGTAACAAAAACATTATTTCAACACATGCTTACTTCTTCTTTCACCAAGTGGTGACAAAAATTCTCATGCAGCCAAAATAAGCCTGTGCGGTTTAAAAGCCTTTCCCACCATAAATAAACTGTAAGTATGTTACAATTAAATCCTAATCTGAGAACTAAGCGTTAAATGCCTTGCTCTGTTGCTCAGAGATGTCCATCGCACCGAGATCATGTCTAGTTTCTTAAGTTTCAGTAAGCAGGTAAAACTGGTTTTTGGTTATGATACAGAAGATTACATATCAAAAGCGCATTTCCTGAAAACATAATATATTCCAACATTTTCTACTTCTAATACATAAACAGATTCCATCTACAAACAAAATTCCAACATTTTCTACTTCTAATATAATATAAACATCAACTAGCAATACATAAAGATAAAAACTAAGGCACTAAGGCAAACACAAGCAAGAGACATAATACTTTCACTAAGTAGTCTTGATGACCCTTTCTCTTAGCATACGAGAGTATTGGCAGACTGTTCAGGGAAAACTCATCAAGTTCCTCACAAAACCCTTTTGAAATTATCCACCTTTCTTATTCTCTTTGCATCATGACTCCAATCATCATCAGAAATCGCAATATATAAGTCATCATCATCACCAATTTCGTAATAGGGTTTTGGAGGAGCATTCAATTTGCTTGCTGATCAGAGCTTTGTACAGGGCAAGCGAAGAAAGGTGAAATTGGAAACCAAGAAGAGGTTTTAGCATGACCTGAAAACCTTAATGGGAACACAGCCCATGAACAAAAGTAAAAGCTTTCGCCATTACTCTCGACTTGTGGCGTTTGCGTTGTAACCGCTTCAAACGCTCTCCTACATTGCTGACACCTCATTACGCAGTCCTCGAAACCTTTCGGGTACTCAAAAAGTGCAAAGCAGTATGGACAAGCAGTCCAAAAGCTCGTAGCCATAGGATTCTCCGAGGTCTCAGCATGGCTCTGCAATGGCGAATCCTGTCGCCCCTGAAATTGCTCCGATTGGCTATGGGGTTGGTTAAATTGACCAATTTGGCTCAGCTGCAACTCTCGGTCGTACATTGATTTCTTGTGAGGATCAGAGAGGACGCACCAAGCATCAGAGACGAGCTTAAGCGCCTGATCGGCGTAAGGGAGACGATTAACCGTGGGATCGAGGAGAAGAGCAAGTCGACGATACTGAATCGCGACGTGTTCGGGGTTTCGGGTTAAGCGGACGAGCCTTAGTACGGCATACCAGTCAGGTAATTTCGAATCTCCAACGGTGGATTCTCCAGCTAGGAGAGTGTCGGAGATGGCGAGGATATAGTCTGCTGCATCTGCTCGGGACGGGTCGGCTTCGCATGCACGGATGGCAAATGCCTTTGCTCCATGAAAGTCACTTGAAGCCAACAGCTTCCCCGATGTAACTAGCCACCGATTCGCCTCCGCTCTGTTATCATCGCCGCCTACCATACTTTGTCTTTTCTGTTTTCGTTAAATAGTGAAAGAAAACAGTATTATCCGGCAAAAGATATAATTGGTTAAATAAGCTTATACCGTATTTTGAACCGGTTCGGTATAAAACTATAATGGTAAACTGGCCTGCCTCCACTGTATAGTATTGATTCTCATCTCACTTTTTTTTTTCTGGTCAACGATTGTCATTGTAAATAGGACATGTTTTTTGCCACATGTTCGTCTAAATATAGTAAAGTTTTGTCCTTTTACATTCAAATAAGTTTCTCTGGACCCTGACAATACGGTTTTAATATAATTAACGTGAAATATTCTCATGGGGTTAAACGGTAAGATCGGAGGTGATGAAAGACTATTAACAGCCACACATCATCCTTTATTTTCTTTTCTTCCCACACACTTGTTTCTCCAAAGCAAAACAATAATACTAAACCTATTAGAAAACGAAGACGAGTTAAAGACGATCGATTATAACAATGGACGAAGAGTATGATGTGATTGTTCTTGGGACTGGTCTCAAGGAATGTATTCTTAGTGGTCTCCTCTCTGTTGATGGCCTCAAGGTTTTGATCTCCTTTACTATCTTCTTTCACTATTCACTTTCATGCGAGCTTGTTTTTTGTGCATCATATCTAATTCAAGTTATGTATTTACGTTTAGTTTTAGCTTTTGCATTAATTATATATAGAAGAATTTCAATTTTGTTTCTTTTCCTTATTCTATTGGGATCTAAATAGGTACTGCATATGGATAGAAACGACTACTATGGAGGAGAATCAACCTCTCTTAACCTCACTCAGCTGTGGAAGCGTTTCAGGGGAAGTGATACTCCTGAAGATAATCTTGGAGCTAGCAGAGAATACAATGTCGATATGATCCCAAAGGTATATATATGTGTGCATGTTTATATGTAATCTTAATCGATTAATTGATGGATATGGTTTATTGATTTGCAGTTTATAATGGCTAATGGACTCCTTGTTCAAACCCTAATCCACACCGATGTCACCAAGTATCTTAACTTTAAAGCTGTCGATGGTAGCTTCGTCTACAAGAAGGGCAAGGTAGTTATTAAGCCTATTTTACCTAAGAAACAAAACAGGTTAATTACTAGCTCTGAGATTCTGATCATACGTACCATACATATGTTAGATCTATAAAGTCCCAGCCACTGATGTTGAAGCATTGAAATCGCCATTGATGGGTCTGTTCGAGAAGCGACGTGCGAGGAAGTTCTTCATCTATGTGCAAGACTACGATGAGAACGATCCTAAGTCACATGAAGGACTTGATCTTAGCAAAGTGACTGCTAGAGAGATCATCTCGTACGTACAACCATATTTAATTATACCTTCTCAAGTCACTTCATTATTGTTTCTTGTGCTACACGTTTTTATCTCTGTTATTTTTTTTTTCCTTCAATAGGAAGTACGGGCTTGAAGATGATACAATCGACTTCATAGGCCATGCCTTAGCGCTTCATAACGACGATGACTATTTGGATCAACCTGCAATAGATTTTGTTAAAAGAATCAAAGTAAAGTATTTCTCGTTTCTTTTGTGACAATTTTATGTTCTGATCTCAATATCATTTATTGTTTATCTTGTGAAGCTCTATGCTGAGTCTTTGGCTCGATTCCAAGGAGGATCTCCTTACATATACCCATTGTATGGTCTAGGAGAGTTGCCACAGGTTCGTGTTCACTTTATTTTCATGAAACATATCTTAGCTCCTTGTTCTCTGTCTCGAAATCTCTGTTTCTACCTCAGGCTTTTGCGCGTTTGAGCGCTGTGTACGGTGGAACTTACATGCTTAACAAGCCTGAATGCAAGGTTACACACGATCCATAGTTTCTTGTTTCTCGTTTTGTCTGTTAGAAATATTATCCAATAACTGTTTAGAAGATAGAAACTCACGAATCTTTTAACATCATCCCTAACAGGTTGAGTTTGATAGCTCTGGAAAAGCTATTGGTGTCACTTCTGCAGGAGAAACTGCTAAATGCAAGAAAGTTGTCTGTGATCCTTCTTACTTGTCTGACAAGGTAAGCCCAAACCCATTTCACCTGCAGAAGCTGCGTAGTTTTGGTACTGTCGAGCTACCTTCTAAGACAGTTTTCTTGTAGGTTGAGAAAGTTGGGAAAGTGACTCGAGCGGTTTGTATAATGAGCCATCCGATTCCAGACACCAGCGATGCTCATTCCGTCCAAATCATTCTTCCCCAGAAGCAACTCGGTCGCAAATCAGACATGTAAAGATATCATATTCAAGAACACATTCAATTATGGAAACATGGATCTCACTTGCTTACACTTTGAACTAATTCATGATAAATCTATGAGTTTTCGGATTTTTTTTAGGTATTTGTTCTGTTGCTCATACGCTCACAATGTGGCACCAAAGGGCAAATACATAGCTTTTGTCTCCACAGAAGCTGAAACAGACAACCCAGAGGAAGAGCTTAAGCCTGGAATCGAATTGCTTGGACCTATTGATGAGATCTTCTATCATTCTTATGACACATACGTTCCGACCAATAATCAAGAAGAAGACAACTGTTTCATCTCTGGCGTAAGAAAAGATCAGAATCCACATATTTCCACATTTAATCTAAGCAATTTGTTTATTTTTCTTACAAGTCTTGTTATTCTGTGCTGTCTTTTGTTTTTATTCGTATCAGACTTATGATGCAACAACACATTTCGAGAGTACAGTTATGGATGTACTTGAGATGTACACCAAGATCACTGGAAAGGTATAACGTTCATCACTGTATTTCTTGCTGCACAAGTAAACGAAACATTTCAAAAACTGAGATTTTCTACTGTCACTTTTGCAGACTCTTGATCTGTCTGTGGACCTGAGTGCTGCAAGTGCTGCTACAGAAAACTAATTTCCTTTTGGATAATTACAACACAGTAACAGAAGTTTACCATTTTGTTCATCTTATAACACTCTGGTTGGTTTTGCTCTAATTTTTTATAGATATTTATTTAAGAAATACTTATTTTTTGAAGTCTTTATATTATGAAAGATTAGATGACAAAAAGTGATATTTTTTCCATTTGCAAAAGAACATTTTTCCTTAATTAAAATTCATAATATTTTTCTCGTACCATAATCTGCTCTTGACCATGTTTTGGTCACAACTTAATCAAAATGATTTTTCTAATGAAAATATATCCATCTGATTCGAAAATGTCAAATTGAAAAAGGAAAAAGTGATTTTCATTATTATTTTACTGTAAACTGTTTTTAGAATATAATTCATTAAGGAGATTCATGTAATCAACAACTCCCATTTTTAATCTCAGCACTTGACATTTGATCTGTCGGTTCGAGTTATTCGGATTTACAAAACCCATTTTCTGTAGCAAATTGCAATACAAACTGAATCATCTAATTAGATCGAAGTGTTATTTCCCAATAACTTATTAGTTCTTCTATCAACCTTTTGTCGATCGAGAACCACCACTAATCATATCTAAATCGGTAGTCATACAAAGTTGAAATTCGTTGTCCAAAGCTGATGATGTTGCAGGGGGTGTAACCAACCAGACACGTCTGTAAGTTAAGCTTTTGTGTTAAGCCCCTGAAGAAGATTAACAAAAATGCTGATCGGATTCGGTGCCATGTATGTATAAATGTAAAATAAAAGATAACAAAACTCACATTATCTGGAAATGTTCAAATTGCATACTATGGGCCTGTCCAAGCCCAAATTCGGTGTGTTTTGGGTCAAGCAACGTGACGGGCAAGAAAAAATTCCCATCTAGAGAGTTCGATCGCAGTTGTAAAAGTTTACACGTGTCAATCTTCTTGTGGTCTTGAAATCTTATGATTATGGTTTCCTTACTTATAAATTTGTCCCGTCATGTGCTTTGGCGTTCAACAGCCTTAAGTTTTCGCCTGATAATTCTTCATTGCTTTAACCTCTAAATTTGAAAATGCCTCGCCGAAGCTCCGGAGGTAGGTTTTCTCTTTTTATTTTTTGTCAGATTGCGCACGTTTATGCTGCCAATCTAGGGTTTGTGCAATCTATTGTATTCGTTTCTGGGGGTTATGATAAAAATTCTTTCATATGATTTTCCAATCTGGGTTTTGCTTTTCGATTAGAAAAGTTGTCTGTCTGTCTCCTGAGCGATTATATAGGCTATATACGTAGAGGCACAACATATATCTGATTGCGACGACGAATAGGGAAATGTTTAGGTGATTTAATTTGTTTGTTTTGCAGGAAGATCTGCTCCTCGCCCTCGCCCTGCAGCCGCACGCAGTCCGCCTCCTCAAACTGGTGAATTTTGTAGCTTTATAGATTTTTCTTTGGTTATGTAATTGTGGTTTTTTATCCTTTTTTTCTGGGTTTCAGTGAATCGTGCTCCTCCTCCAGCAATAGCTCAGCCTAACGGTGGTGGTTCTATGCTTGGGGGTATTGGTTCAACAATAGCTCAAGGTCGGAGCTTTTATCTGTTTTATTTGTGATTTTAAATCGTTTCTCTCTATCATAAGGTCTGGTGGTTTGGTTGGATTTGGCTTCTCCTGATTTGTTGTTTGTATTGTAACTAGGTATGGCTTTTGGTACTGGAAGTTCAATTGCACACAGGGCTGTGGATGCTGTGATGGGCCCAAGAACCATTCAGCATGAAACAGTTGTTTCTGGGGATGTCTCTGCTTCCCCTGTTGCAAACACCATGGGTTCTGGTTCTTGTGACGTCCAATCCAAGGCTTTCCAAGATGTAAGTTAAACCCAAGCTTTTTCCTCATTGAGCATGGATGTATTACTGTTTATAAGATATTAGGAATGTAAGTGAATCAGTACTTAGATCATCGTTGGTCATGTTTTGGTTAGATCTGCATTTACATACACAGGACAAACAGGCACATTGAGAAGAAATATTTTTTTCCATCATCTTACTATTGTAGATTTTGCTGAGAGAACGGATGCAACAGAGCATGATGTGTTGATGTGCTTTGGATTATTGTTGAATCCTTGTGTAATGCAAGCCTATCTGGTTGACTTGTGATATTTTGCATCTTGTTTGTGTGTTGTAGTGTGTCAACAATTTTGGAAGCGACATCAGCAAGTGCCAGTTCTACATGGACATGTTGTCTGAATGCAGGAAGAATTCTGGTTCCATGATGGGCGCTTGAGTGTGTTTTCGCACAGCAACTATTTCTGATATGAAGTTGAAGTTGTTGAGAACAATTCTCTGGTGTCTTTCATAATCTGTAGTTGATGTAGGATGTTTTCGTATGTGTAGCATTTGTGGTCATGTTTGTTAATGGAAAAGAGTTAAAATCAATAATCAAACCAAATCACAGAGAGCATTTGGCATTATTATCGATGCCAAATGGAGAGGAAGAAAATGTTACTTGTTTTAACGCTGTTTGTTGGCAGTGATATTTCTGATAAGCTTTACATATAAGAGGGCAAATGTATAGACTGTTCAATGTAATCAGCCGGTTTAAACTTTCTAAGTCTCCTATTTTAAGCTGCATAAGTTTTAGCCTTCTGCTCTTTTTATCAGAAAATAACGAATAAACGGGGAAATTAAGAAGAACATATATGCAAAGATTGAGTTGTTTAATGCAATTTAGTCTATTTCTTCCGCTTCGAAATCTCTCCCGGTCGTGAACAAAAAAAGAAAAAACCTTCCAAATCCCAGCGCTAGATGATTTACCGGCGTTTCTCCGGGATATTTCTGTCGGCTTTTTCCACCTCATACAAACTTCGTTTCGAGGCTTCACGGAGTTTTAGATCAGATGCAGCGCTCGAAGCCATATCCAATGCGTTGGAAGAGAAAGTACCAAACTTAGTGTTGTATAATTATCCTTCCTTTTCCGGGGCTTTTTCGGCTCTCTTCGCTCATCTCTACCACTCTCGCCTCCGTCTTCCCTGTCTCATTTTGCCCTTCTCTTCCGTCGTACCCTTTAGGTAAACTTTTTCTCTTCTCTTCTCGTATCGATCGATGCAGGGGAGCTTTTCCTTGTCACTGTGTTTGATCCCATTTGAATAGGTTTTGAGTCTTTTCTTATGTTACATTCCATTTTCTCAAGAAAATGCAAGGATTTGAAAAAAAAAATCTGAAATCAGAAACTGGGAATTTGGAAAATCTTGCAGAGTTGAAGATCTGTGTTTGGAGGGGTTCGAGAGGTGTTATCTCCTCGATTTTGTTGTTCCGAAAGACTTTGCTGCTACAATTTTCCGGGAAACAGCTTGCGAGTATGTGCAGCAAATGTTAATTTTACGAATATTTTGGTTCAAAAATTAAAGCTTTTTGGGGTTTAAATTTCGTTATTTGGGGTTTAGGATCATATGCTTCGATCACCGAAAGTCAGCAGTTTCAAATTCAATGAAGAAGGATAAGAAGAGGTTTAAGATTAATGTTGATATTGACAAGAGTAGCTCAAAGGTTGTGTATAAATATTTCTCCAGTAAACTCACAGACAAAAGATCTTCACAGGTTAGTAAGGACATTGAGGATGAATAATGTCTCACCTTTGATTGGTATTTTGATAAGGTTTCAGAAACTATATTTCGATAACTTAAAGTTTGTTGTGGCAAACGTTTTACAAGAGATAAGAAAAGCTTGAGAGATGGTTTAATGGAGTCTCTCCCCTCCCCTTTACGTCTTTGTCTTTCCTTCTTAATTTCCTCCCCTTTTTCCTCCACTATCTCCTTATATATTCTCTTTGTCCAATCTTCTTCCCTTTTGCCCCAACCTATCCTAGTGCTAGTTGCACCCCTATTAACTCCACCTTGGTTTATTTATTTACCACAGTTCGATTACCTTACTGCCTTGATTTTCCTTGTGCTTTAGGCTTCTTTCTTCTCCCATAGGTGTAGATAATGGGAGGGTGTTGGGTCTCGTATGTATCAATACCCCCTCCTTTGAAATTGACCTTGTCCTCAAGGTCAAATTGTGGAAACTGTCCTTTGATCTTGCTCTTCCACTCCCAAGAGCTCTCAAACTCCGGTTGTCCCTGCCATTTAATGAGCACCTCTTCCTGTCCAGAGACCGGATGCTCACGGAATCCCAACACAGCTTCTGGTTCTGCCTCTAGAACACCCTCTACCGTGAGTTGTTCCGGTAAAGAAGTCGCGACTACTGAGTTTCCTATAGCTGGCTTGAGTTGTGAGATGTGGAAGGTTGGATGAACACGCGCTTCGGGTGGAAGCGTAAGTCGGTAAGCCACCTTACCAATTCGGGCTGCTATCTCAAACGGTCCATAGAAGCGAGCAGCCAGCTTCTCATTGGGACGACGAGCCAAGGACTTCCTGCGGAAAGGACGCATTTTCAGATAAACCTTGTCCCCTACTGCAAATTCCAGCTCGCGTCGATGCTCATCCGCTCGGTTCTTCATTGTTTGTTGTGCCTTCAGCAAGTGACCCTTAAGCAAAGCCAAGGCAGCATCCCTGTCCTGCATGCGCTCCTCCAAATCTGCATTCGTGGTCATTCCGAGTTCATATTTGATAATGGTGGGAGCATCCCTACCGTAAACCGCACGGAATGGAGTCATGTTGATGGAAGAGTGATGAGCTGAGTTGTAGCACAACTCTGCCCATGGAAGGAAAGTAGCCCAGCTTCGCGGTTTATCTCCGGCAAAACATCGAAGATAAGTCTCTAACCCTCGATTTGTCACCTCAGTTTGCCCATCGGTTTCCGGGTGATAAGCAGTACTGAAGCATAATTTGGTGCCTGAAAGTCGAAACAATTCTTTCCAAAAGTTACTTGTGAATACCTTATCGCGATCAGAGACAATGGTGCGAGGAAAACCATGTAATCGTATGATCTGCTGGACGAATATGAGTGCGATATCGGCTGCGGTATAGGGGTGATGAAGCCCGACGAAGTGAGCATACTTCGATAAACGGTCCACGACGACAAATATCGCGGTATTGCCACCTGAACGTGGTAATCCTTCCACAAAATCCATGGATAAATCCTCCCAAATCTGCTTCGGTATTGGTAGCGGTTGCAATAACCCTGCCGGAGCTAATGTAGAGTACTTGTACTGCTGGCAAATGGAACAGGCAGCTACGTACCTCCGAATGTCTGTCATCATCCCAGCCCAATAAAACAGCTCCCCAATCCGTTTTTGTGTCTTCAAGACTCCTCCATGACCCCCTAATTTTCCATCGTGGAATTCCTGGAGGATAGACCCAATAAACCTTGACTGTTTCGGCAAAACTAACCGGCCATGACGTAATAAACGTCCCTGGACCAGTTGAAACTCCGGATGAGTGCGCGGATCCTGTCTCAAGTCCGTGATGATGCGCGAAAGATCGATGTCGGCCTCTACCTCACTGCAAATGTCCTCGAGCTGTATCGCTGCCGGAACCGAGAGTGCAGCATACTCTGATGTCAGTGACAAACGCGACAACGCATCTGCGGCTTTGTTTTCCAACCCGGGTTTATACTGGATCTCGAACTCGAACCCCAACAGTTTTGTCAGCCATCTCTGATACTCCAGATTGATCTCTCGCTGCTCCAATAAAAACCGCAGGCTTTTCTGATCTGTCCGAATATTAAACTTCCTCCCGATGAGATAATGGCGCCATTTCTGAACTGCTAATACCACTGCCATCAATTCGCGCTCATAAACTGATTTTAGTCGTTGGCGTTCCGTCAAGGCTTGACTGAAATAGGCTATCGGTTGCTGCCGCTGCATGAGCACCGCGCCTAAGCCAATTCCCGAAGCATCGGATTCCACAACGAAAGATTCCTCAAAATCCGGGAGAGCTAAAACTGGTACCTTTGTCATTGCTGTCTTCAAGGTGGCAAATGCTGTTGCTGCAGCCGGTGACCATACAAACTGATCTTTCTTAAGCAAATCTGTCAAAGGTCTTGCCAGAGTACCGTATTCCCGAACAAATCTACGATAATAACCAGTCAGTCCCAGAAAACCCCTCAAATCTTTAATGGTACGTGGTTGAGGCCAGTTGACCATTGCACTGATTTTAGAAGGATCCGCTGATACCCCTTTCGCTGAAATAACATGACCCAAATAATCCACCTGCGGCGTACCAAAGTGACATTTCTTTCTATTGGCAAACAGTTGGTGTTGCTGTAGTACTGTGAGAACCTCGCGGAGGTGGAGCAGATGCTCTAACTCCGACTTACTGTACACCAAAATGTCGTCAAAAAATACCAGCACAAATTTACGCAAGAAAGGTCGGAATACCTCGTTCATTAAGGATTGAAACGTGGCTGGAGCATTGGTCAATCCGAAAGGCATTACGAGGAATTCGTAATGCCCATCGTGCGTGCGAAATGCTGTCTTATGAACATCTTCTGCGCGAACCAATATCTGGTGATATCCTGATCTGAGATCTAATTTTGAGAAAATTACCGCACCCCGTAGTTCATCCAGAAGCTGGTCGATCATGGGGATCGGGTAACTGTCCGGAATAGTGACCTTGTTCAAGGCTCGGTAATCTACGCAAAAGCGCCAGCTGTTGTCCTTCTTTCGTACCAGCAATACCGGACTCGAGAACGGGCTGTTACTCTCCCTAATCAACCCAGCAGATAACATCATAGCGATCTGTCTTTCTATCTCGGCCTTCTGTGCCTGTGGGTACCGGAAGGGCCTCACACTCACCGGTTCAGCTCCTGTTTTGAGATTGATCGCATGCTCTTTTCCCCGTGATGGAGGCAATCCTTGGGGTTCAGAGAACACATGCTGAAATTCCTCCACAAGCGCTTCTAGCTCGGCTATTTCAGCTGTCGGTGTGGACTCCATCCCTCCATATTCGACTATCAGTCCATCTCCTCCTTGCTGCAGTGCCTTCAGTAGCGCCTTTAAGGATACTGTGGTGTTACAAAGACTCGGGTCCCCCTGTATCCTAACCGGCCTCCCCTCCTGTTGAAACTGCATATGCTGTTTACGCCAATCGACCTGCATCTCTCCCAATGTCTCTAACCACTGCACTCCTAATATGACATCCGCGGTGCCCAATTCCAGAGGCAAGAAATTGGCGCGAATGTTACACTCCTGCAGACAGATTTCCACGTCTCTACAAAGTCCCTCACCTCGTACGGCAGTTCCCGTTCCTGTTATAACTCCATATCCCGCCGTGGTTTCTACCGGAATCGGAAGCCGTTCCACCACCGATTTTGAGATGAAATTATGAGATGCTCCGCTGTCCACCATCAACACGACATCTATGCCTCGAATGGTACCACGAAGCTTCATGGTGCGCGGTGAAGAAAGACCGACCACCGAATTTAGGGAAAGCTCGGCGAGTTCGGTGAGTACCTCTCGCCCTGTGTCGGCTTCCTCTAGTTCCAGCTCGGTGCCGTCTTCCTGCACCCAGAGCACGCGTAACTCCTTCGCGGCACACTGATGAGAAGCATGCCACCTCTCATCGCACTTGAAACACACACCTCGAGCCCTCTTGTCGCGAATCTCAGCTTCCGTAAGTCGTTTGTATGAATGACGGCGAGCCTCCTCCGTGCGCGAGTGAGGGTTCACACTCGGGCCAGATTTCGTAACACTTGGGCCTGCGAATGTGGGCTTTTGTCCTACTGCAGAAAAAGTTTTGGGCCTTATGTTATTTAGCCCAATATTTGAATTGGGCCCATTCCAATTTATTCCTTTTTTTTTGTAGTTGTGCGCTTCCTGCTGTCCTCCACCAGCTCGTGTCACACATGTGGGGCCCTTTCCTTCCCCTCCATCGTCTTCATCCTCCATTATCGACCATTCCTCCACTCTTTTTGCTAAGCTCATAATTTTTTTCAACCCTCTTGGTTCCAACATCTTCACTCCAGCCCTAGTCTTAGGCTTTAATCCGTTGAGAAAAGCCATCTCGAGCACATTCTCGGTTAGCTCGGGTGCGTTAGCCGCGAGGGCTATAAACTCATGACAATACTGCTTGACAGAGTATTCTTGTTTGATTTTGAGAAGTCTCTCTCCAGGAGAGCTATCTTGTGCTTCTGCAAAATACTCCAAGACTCTATACTTCATCTGCTCCCAGTTTAAGAACGGTTGTCGATCTCGTTCCCAACGGTACCATAGGAGTGCCCCATCGACAAAGCACATCCTCACTGCTTGGATCTTTTCTGCCTCCGTGAAATGACTGAGCTCGAAATATTGTTCGACTCGCAAGACCCAGTTCTCAGCATTCTCCCCATCGAACGTGGGTATTTCAATCCGTCTCGTAAGTGGCTCATGACTCGGTTCGTCCCTGTTTTCCTTCCTCGTTGGTGACACCGAACGCGATATGCTCCTAGGATCCCGCTCTGGATGATCGGTGATGACTCCGGAAGTCTGGGACGTCATCGGCATCTTCTCCTTCCTTGCTGCTTGCAAGTCCTGTTCCCGGAACCTCTCTTCGATCCTCTCCAGAATGCTCAGCTTCCCCATTTGAGCCTTCATTTCCAACACCATAGGTTCAAGGGAAGCTAACTTCTCTACCTCTTTCTGTAACTCAGCTACTGCTTTTTCCCACGGAGCTTCATCCTTCTTTGGCGGCATGATCGTTTCTTCTCAGCGATCGACTTGCTCTGATACCAAATGATAAGGTTTCAGAAACTATATTTCGATAACTTAAAGTTTGTTGTGGCAAACGTTTTACAAGAGATAAGAAAAGCTTGAGAGATGGTTTAATGGAGTCTCTCCCCTCCCCTTTACGTCTTTGTCTTTCCTTCTTAATTTCCTCCCCTTTTTCCTCCACTATCTCCTTATATATTCTCTTTGTCCAATCTTCTTCCCTTTTGCCCCAACCTATCCTAGTGCTAGTTGCACCCCTATTAACTCCACCTTGGTTTATTTATTTACCACAGTTCGATTACCTTACTGCCTTGATTTTCCTTGTGCTTTAGGCTTCTTTCTTCTCCCATAGGTGTAGATAATGGGAGGGTGTTGGGTCTCGTATGTATCATATTTAAACATGAATTCATTACAGTATATGTTGTTATCTGTGGGCTAGGGGGAATCTCTCAATTTGCTAAGCGCTGAAGACCAAAATCGGGTTGAAACAGTTCTTGACTACATTGAAGATATCGATCTTAGACGATGGAGATTGCCAAATATCAAGGCTTTCAGCTTCGGGCTCAAGGATTTGCGCTCAAGGATCAATTGCATCACAAATCCTTACATGTATGAACAGGTTCGATGCTTCATTTCCTGTTTTAGGTTACACGAAATGTTATTGAATCTGAGCAAATCCTTTTATCACTCAGTGAATCTCCTGTCTATACGTAGCAGTTGTTAAGAATAAGTTCGGCGGATCTCATTGCTTACGGGAATTCATATTTCTCATCTCGGCTTATTGATGCAAAGAAACTGCTGAAGCAGAATAAAGCTTTCAAGATCAGACTGGGAAGAGGGTTTTATGGAGAATGCCTGGTAATTGTTTTTCCATTGGACTCAAATCCACTTGTTTCAAAACTCACTGATTGAGTCCAACAATGTTGGTTTTGTTATACGTAAAGGGAATGCGTGCAGATGGTAACCATCAACTAAGCGATGAACTTGGTAAGCTACTTAGTCTACAAAGTGCTGCAGCTGGTTTGAGGTAAATTAAAATTGCTTTAAGATGCTTCTGCTGGTATGAAGAATTGTGGATAGTAAATTAGTAACATCTCTTTGAAATCAGGCCAATAGGAGCTGTTACATTCATGCAACGGAATAATCTCAAAATGTGCTTGAGAAGTATTGATAATATAACCGATACATCTGAAGTTGCTAAGGTTGGTTTGTTGCAAAATTCTGATTGTAAGTTGTTTTTTAGTGATCAATTAAACTTCTAGTATATATTCAACGTTCTTATATTTTGAAAAAGGCTTATGGAGGAGGTGGAACTACTTGTTCAAGCTCGTTCATCATAAGAATGGATGAATATAATCAATGGATTGCAAAGAATCCAACATGAAAACAATCTTCTGCGACCAATCTCAAGGGATGATAAGGTCGGAGAAGGAAGAAATCTGAGACATTTCCTTTCTCGAGCCAGCTTGCATTGCGGTTTAATTTTTGGCACGATATCGGTTTACGTTGGTTTGGTCTAAATGCGGCGAGATCGAACGGTCTAAAATAGAACTGAAGAAATGCAAATGTATATTTTTCGCAATCGGAACTACGTTTTTGTTTTGAACGTTTTATTTCCTGAAGTTTACTTACAATTTTTGGGCCTATTCCAGAGAGTAACGGTCCTCTGTCTTCCACGTGGTTACATCACGTCCGTTCATTTGGTCTCGGATTCATGCTATTCGAGCTGCTAAACGACAGCGTTTCGTAAGATTTGTGTCTGGTTGATCATTTTATCATCGTCGACGGCGGTGAAGTATCACCGCCTAGAACTTTCTATCTTCCTCTAGAAAGCTTTTCGCAAAAAGAAGTTTCCTTACCTTCAAAAAGCCCTAACCATACACAGACGCAATTTGTTTTGCATCTTCCAATCTGAACTATCGTCTCTTGAATTTCAAATCATGGCTACCGTCGCTCTCCTCCGTTCCATTCGGCGCCGGGAAGTCGCTTCCGCTCCTTTCTCAGCTTACAAATGCGTAAGTTATCTTTCACGCGATCTGTATACGAAATTGGAGTTCCTAGTAAACTAATTACGTGATCCGGATCGACTCATTTGTTATAGTTCACTTCTTTAATCTTGAAAAGCGATGTTGGTCGAATTCCGTCGGCCTGACCTGGTAAAATATTTTGTTGCAGCTTTCGAGCAGCGGGAAAACATCATTGTTGAACGGTTCTTACGTTGGTCAGAATTGGAGAAGCTTTTACAGATCGTTTAGGTATTGCTTTTTTCATTTATTTGCTACCACCAAGATCTTGCTATGTTTCTGTTTCTAACTATTCCTCTCTTTATTCAGCTCGAAACCTGCTGGAAATGATGTCATCGGTATTGACTTGGGTACAACTAATTCATGTGTTGCAGTCATGGAGGGGAAGGTGAGGTCGTGATTACATGTTTTCGATCTCTGAGATTTTAAACTATCGAGCTAACTTTCTTCTCTTTCATCTGAATTGTAGAATCCGAAAGTCATTGAAAATGCTGAAGGTGCTCGAACTACACCATCAGTTGTAGCGTTCAACCCGAAGGGAGAACTTCTTGTGGGTACACCAGCCAAGCGACAAGCTGTCACTAATCCAACAAACACACTATTTGGAACAAAACGTTTAATTGGGAGGAAGTTCGATGACCCACAGACACAAAAAGAAATGAAGATGGTGCCTTACAAGATTGTGCGTGCACCTAATGGCGATGCATGGGTTGAAGCCAATGGTCAGCAGTATTCTCCTAGTCAGGTTGGAGCATTCGTGTTGACAAAGATGAAAGAGACAGCTGAAGCATATCTAGGAAAATCCGTCAAGAAAGCTGTTGTCACTGTTCCAGCTTACTTTAATGATGCGCAGAGGCAAGCAACAAAAGACGCTGGTAGAATTGCTGGTCTTGATGTTGAGAGAATTATAAATGAACCGACCGCTGCTGCTCTTTCCTATGGAATGACCAACAAGGAGGGTTTGATTGCTGTTTTTGATCTTGGTGGTGGGACATTTGATATATCTGTTCTGGAGATTTCTAATGGGGTTTTCGAGGTATTAATCTAACAAGTGATTTATGTTTGTCAGCTCTTCTGTTGCCTTTTTCTTAGGATCATTATTATTATTTTTTTTCAGGTGAAAGCCACCAATGGTGATACCTTTTTGGGAGGAGAGGATTTCGATAATGCTCTGTTAGACTTCTTGGTAAATGAATTCAAGACCACTGAGGGAATAGACCTCTCCAAAGACAGACTTGCTCTGCAGAGGCTTCGAGAAGCCGCTGAGAAAGCAAAGATTGAGCTTTCATCGACTTCTCAAACTGAAATTAATCTCCCATTTATCACAGCTGATGCGTCTGGGGCAAAGCATTTCAACATCACCCTAACAAGGTCAAGGTTTGAAACTCTGGTGAATCACTTGATTGAGAGAACCCGCGATCCTTGCAAGAATTGTCTCAAGGATGCTGGTATAAGTGCCAAGGAAGTTGATGAGGTTCTTCTAGTTGGAGGAATGACTCGTGTCCCCAAGGTACAATCTGTTGTCTCAGAGATCTTCGGAAGGACTCCTAGTAAAGGTGTCAATCCCGATGAGGCCGTTGCTATGGGAGCTGCCCTTCAAGGCGGTATCCTCCGTGGCGATGTGAAAGAACTGCTGCTTCTAGATGTCACACCTCTGTCGCTCGGTATTGAAACACTTGGTGGTGTCTTTACAAGACTGATCACCCGAAACACAACCATCCCCACAAAGAAGAGTCAGGTACGCCTGCAATGACATTTGACTAAATAACTGAGTAACTAGGAAAGAGCGATTCTGATTTTCACATAAGAGTTGGACAAACACTAGGATAGAATGAGGCATTTATCCGTCTTTGATCTGTAGTTTCTTACTAAGGCATGCTCGGGCCACTTCTCATGGCAATGATTCTTACATGGTTCACTCTTGTGTCATGCCGATTAATGATCCCATCATAACCCAAAGTTACCATTGTTTTGGTCAAGGTTTTACGAAAATGTTGATTCTCTCGTTTCTTTCTTTTGAAGGTCTTCTCAACTGCAGCCGATAATCAGACACAAGTTGGAATCAGGGTGCTCCAAGGTGAACGTGAAATGGCATCAGACAATAAGCTCTTGGGAGAATTCGATCTAGTGGGCATTCCACCATCACCAAGAGGCATCCCTCAGATCGAAGTAACATTCGACATCGATGCCAATGGTATAGTCACTGTTTCCGCCAAGGACAAGACGACTGGTAAAGAGCAACAGATCACAATCCGATCCTCTGGTGGGCTCTCGGAGGATGATATCCAGAAGATGGTGAGAGAAGCAGAGCTGCATGCTCAGAAAGACAAGGAAAGAAAAGAGTTGATCGACACCAAGAACACAGCCGACACAACAATTTACAGCATAGAAAAGAGTCTTGGTGAATACAGAGAGAAGATCCCGAGTGAAGTTGCCAAAGAGATCGAAGATGCTGTGGCGGATCTAAGGAATGCATCGTCTGGAGATGATCTCAATGAGATCAAGGCTAAGATTGATGCAGCAAACAAAGCTGTCTCAAAGATCGGAGAGCACATGTCTGGTGGTGGTTCTGCACCAGGAGGAGGATCTCAGGGAGGCAGTGATCAAGCTCCAGAGGCAGAGTACGAGGAAGTGAAGAAGTGAAGAGTCTGAGAAAATTCTTGTCACTTTTGGCTAAGAGATTAGGTTAGATTATGGTTGGGTTCCATGTTCAAGGAACTTTTGCCTTACGAACTACGAGCAATGGATCTATTTCTCAAATAAGACTTTGTAGTGAGCGATACTTAAATGTTTCTCAGCTCAAAAGTAACTTTCTTATGTGATGGTTTAAGAGAAACGTTTGAGAATTTGTGACGTAATTCGAACTCTAAACGAATTGCCGCATATAAACAAGAGTAAGAGACAGACCCGCCAACTGAAACGGAAGTTCTGATTTACAAAATTACCCTCTTCATTGTTTTATGTTGTTGATTAGGGTTGATGTAATTGAGATTCCATTTCTTTTTCGTCGGACTTTTCGAGTTTTCGCTGAAGATCACTGAGATACTGACCTGATTCAGTCGATGGCCGCTACGGTTCTTCTCCGATCGATTCGCCGACGCGACGTCGTCTCCGCGCCTCTTTCCGTATACAAATCTGTACGTATTTCACTCGATTGCGTCTTCGTGCTGGAGTAGTTGATAGATCGAGAAAAATTGGGATCGTCTTTCTTCTTCGAGATTATCATCCCAGTTTTGCTTTGTTTCGCGGGAAGTAGTCAGGGAATGAAGTAGTCAGAGATTATGTTAATTTGCAGATTTTAATCGTTTCAAATACAAAGTTTGAACATGAGATTACGCATAAGTAGATACAAATCTTTTTACCCCCTTGTGGAAGATGAACCTTTCTTTCTGATAGCGTTTTCCGAAAAGTTTGCTTAGCTTGCATCTGAATATGGTGGCAAAATTATTGGGATGAAGAAGCAAAAGGGTTAGCTCCATATTACTACTACTGTAGTTTGGGATCACTACAATTATCAGAAAATAGGATCTTTTTGTTTATTGCAATGCTTAGGGTTGTGTTTTTCTTAATTTTTCTTGAAGCGTTCTTGCAGCTTGCAGGTAATGCTCAACCTTCATTGGGGAGTTCTTACACTGCTCAAAACTATGAAAGTTTGTTTAGAGCTTTCAAGTAGGTTTTTTTTTTCGTTGGATGCAAACGCAACACCACTGTGTAGATGTGTTTTTGACGAAGTGTCGTTTTCTTTCATAGGTCAAAACCTGTAATGAACGACATTCGTGGTACTGTGTTGGGAACTACCAACACAAGCAATGCCATTAGCGAGGAAAGAGAGGTAAGATTACTTTGTTTTCCTTTGTAATGTTTAAGAGCAGCTTAACTTATGTTTGTGCCGGGTGACCATTGTCCCAATCTTGTAGCATTCAAAAGCTATCACTCAATCTTTCCGAGCTCTTGCTGTTGGATCATCCAAACACATGTTCTCTACAATCTCAGGGGACATAAAGACTACAAAAGAGGAACATAACTCTCCAAAACCGCAAAGCTTTAGACCTTTATCTCCGCACCTTCCTGTTTACCAGCCTCAAATGAACTCCATGTTATCAATTTTCAACAGAATCTCGGGTGTTTACTTGACTGGAGTCACGTTTGCCGGGTATCTTCTCTACCTGAAAATGGGTATGATCTGCCTCACCTACCCGAGTTTCTACCAAGTTCTTTTCCATGTACAGCAGCAACTTCCTGTGATTACTTCGGTTACAGTGTTAGCCGCACTTTACCATACTATCAAGAGCACTCACTCGCTCTTGACCCATTGAAATCCTTTCCCAAAGGTCTTTCGTTGAAGAATGTTTTGGTTAAGCCGCCAAAGTCTCCAGTAAGAGTTTCTTTGAGATGAACAAAATTAATAAAGAGAGAAGCAAACTCTCAATGTCTTTGAGAAAGTAAGATCTGACTTTTGTTTTGGGAATTCAGGCTTTTATGGGTCATGGTTATTTGTTTATTCTCAGACTTTTTTGAAATGGTTGGATGTAATAATGTTTACTAAGTTACAGTTTTATGCTGCTACATTAAGCTTTTGTATAACATGTTTCCTTCCGAAAATTTTGAAGGTTGTTGTCTTTATTTTGTTCGGAATGAATTTCGGGTTGAATTTTTGACCAACAAATTAAAAATATATGACATAATACGTTATTTATTCAACAATAGATTTATATTATAAAAAATATATATATAGAAAAATGAAAACATTTGTAGAGGAATTCTTGCAAAAAAAAAAAAAAAAATCCATAAAGGCGATCCTAGGGTTTGAAGCCAAATACAAATCAATAAATATTTATTTTAAGTTATCCAATATTCAATTCATCTTATTAAAGATTTGAAAGCGAACGAAAATTACCTGAAAAAGCAACGTTAATTATTTTTTAATATTTATTTATTAATTTAAGCAATTAGATAAAGATGCAATCTTCTAACAAATCCTATGTGGCTTATGAAGTCTTTCTTCTATATAAACCAATTTCTCACAACATACCATTACAAACGCGAGCAATCTAGTTCTTTTGTCATCACCATATCACATTCTCTTTGTTTTCTTCTTGCAGCCAAAGATAGATATGTCCAACAATGATGGCAAAAGCTCTATGCCAAACTGTAATGGCATAGACCCTATGTTCGCCGCTTTCCACAATCTTCGTCTCCATAACAACAATAACCACTTCGAAGTAGGAGAATCCAGCAACAGGAACAACAACGTACGAGGAGATCCCAGAAATAGCAACAACAACAACAGTAACTACAATCTCAACGTTAATTATAACTATGGTCATATTTCTCTAGGAAATTCTCGTCTCTCCGCTGGTGGCTTGAGAGCTCCTCCGTCCGCTCCGTCGTGGTTCAACCAATCAGATGCTTCTTCATCCACCAACGTTGGCCAACCCTCGGCCTCTCCTCATGATTTTATGGGGCCACACATTGATTTGGACTTGATGAAGTGTCATACACGTTATCCTGAGTTCCTAGGGGTTCTTGAAAGCATCGATAACTTTGAAAAAGAAGAAAGGGAGAAAGAGTTGTTTAATATCGGATATATCTTGACGACAAACAGCTCTGTTTTCCTCGATTTAGCCACAGACCAAAACGGCTCACACTCTTTACGTACCCTCGTTAAACGAAGCCCTACCTTAGACGCACTCATATTAAACGCAGTCTGCGCACACTTCTGCTTGCTTATGAATAGCAAGTACGGTCACAGTTTGGTCGCCCATATTATACGAGCCGTCGATAAAAGTAAGAAAGAAATCCTATTCAACCTCACATACAACTACACTTTGTTACTTGCGAGCCAAGAAACAGGCTGTGTTGCCCTAAATGATGTGTTGCAAGAGATCAGAGGCAGATTCAGAGACCTAATCTTCGATCGAATCGCAGAGAACGCCGGTTGGTTATCTTTTGATCCTTACGGAACACACGTGGTGCAGAACATTCTGACACTTCAGAACCCACGTGCAACACGAGTAATAGCCGAGAATCTTTATGGAAATTTCTTCAGGTTGGGGATGGGGAGACAAGGAAGCTACGTGGTTGAGAAGTGTCTGAAATCTGCGTTTGCGAGAAGGCTAGTGTTGGAGGAGTTTAGAACGAATAATAGAGAATTGGTAAGAATGGCGAATGATAGGTTTGGGAATTTTGTGGTACAATGTGCATTGAGAGTGATGAAGCAATTAGGAATGGTACGTCTGTTGAGAGAATTTGTGGACAAGCTAAGACCTCACTTTCGGGAGATGAAGAATGGACATGGCAATAACACACTGAGAATGATTGAAGAAGAAATTGAGGAATGCCTTTATGATTATTCTTTCATGTAATCTTTTCGAGTTTTGGCTTTTGACTGCTCTTTCGTTGGTTTTCTTTTGGTTTTTTTTTTTTTTCATTTGTCTAGTAGCTACCATAGTTTTTAATTATTGAGCTTTTTGGGTTTTTTTTCTACGGAATTATTAAATAAAACTACATTTTAAAAAATCGAATGTTTATGTTAACGCTTTAGATATTTAGTTAAGAATTCGTTTACGGTTCATATTGAATGACCCGATGTAGAAGTAAAGCAAAGGCTGAATTGGATTCAAATTGATTATGGAACAGGCTTGTCCATAGATTTCTTGCTTTATCAAAATAAAATTTTGGATGGAGTCTAGTAGAGGAAAATCCGTTTATGGACATCCATAGAAGTCAAGACAAGATGCAAAAAATTGATAAGACAAAAACAATTTGAATCCCATTGACAAAGATAAGATAGGTATTACACTGACACCTGTGTTTCTGGATTCAGACATGTAATTAATTTGGCAACAAAATAATAATGACGAAGACTTTAGATGACAATATAATGATTTGTCTCTTAGTAAAATAAAATTGAAGGAAAAGACATGAATGGGTCATGTGAATGAGTTATAGTTAGTGTGAGAGTGAGAGTTTCATTTTCTAAATACAATGCACTCTCACCTAACATCTTTTTCACATAACACATGTCCTTAGTATTTTGGACCACTTTAGACAATGCCATGAACATGAAGGAAATCGATTTCTAGCCTTAATCATACATGTAATTATGCCTTTATTTTCCCTTACAACTTCGAAACTAATTCATAATATCTTCTTCCAAAAGTGAGTGAAGTAAAAAATACAAATCTTTGGGGATAGCATTCCTAGAAAATAAAAATCTCAGCCTTCTACGTTTTAAACAAAAATCGAAAATAAAAGGATAAAGGCACAAAAGCTTTAGAAGTTTTTGTTTATTTGTTAATATCTCTCAATGGATGCACACAAGAGACGAGGAGGAAACCAGAGATATTCCAAAAGCATATTTTTAAAAATGAAACAAGACTCAAAAACCCCAAAATCAATAACATCAAAAGTTCATCAGAAATCCAGATTACACTTCGACCTGAAATAATTTTACATATTTTATAAAGTAATTGTAAATGGATAATAATAAGAATGTGATAATGACATTTACCTCAACGTCAGCTCCATCTCACATTCACACTGAATCTGAATTTTGCGACATTTTTGGTGCCGTGTTCACCACCATTTTCCCATCCGGTCCGGTTCTCAAATCTGTCATGCCACTAACTACTTGACCCATTCCCTGGTACTGCGGCTGAGGCGGTTGTTGTTGTGGTTGTACCATCATCCCTTCCCCAGCCACCGTATAGTACACATGGTTCCCCATCTGCGAATACGGCATCGTCTCCTGTAAACCCATTGGACCACCACTAGTCATAACTTGTGGACCACCAGCATACGGTGGCTGTGGTTGAACCACGTTGTAACTCGGCTGGTTCTGCTGCTCCATGTATGCATCAGGATGCTGATGATGGACTCGCTGCTGAACAGGTGGGTAATAACCTTGGTTTCCTTGTGCCGTTGGTCTTATGACGCTATGGTATAACGTCCCTGGAGCTTGAGATTGAGCTGGAATCATGTATACTTGTTGCTCCGGTACATTCGATGACGTTGTTGTGTACATGTTGTTCCCTGGGATGTTGTTGTTTCCTTGCCAGTAGCCAATCGGAGGTTGTGGATTCGTCTGAGATACTGTCGTCGGCGCCGGATGTTGAGCGTAAGTTGGAGAGAAGTGTTGTCCGGTTTCCATGAGTCCGTCTTCGCTCTTTCTTCTATACATAGCCTCTTGCTGTTGTTGTTGTTGGAGCTGATGTTGATGATGCATCTGTTGCTGTTGTTGTTGTTGCTGCCGTTGGAGCTGATGTTGTTGATGCATCTGTTGTTGTTGTTGCTGCTCTTGATCTCTGATTTGAATCCTCTGAAATTCCTGGATCTGTATTTGAATCTCGGCAGGGTTTATGCCGTGATCCGGTTGTATCACCTGTTGATTTGCGAACAACGGCGGTTCAAGAGTCGCCGAGTCCTGAATCTGTTGAGTCATCATCACGGCTGATGGCGATGCCGTAGTTGGAGCTATTTTCTCCGATCCGAACAGAAAATCGGCATTATTTGTTGGGGCGGTTACAGATTTCTCTGACTCAGGTCGGCAAGGGATTGGATTTAGCGTTTCCCTTTCCGATTTTATCGAACCCTCGGAACCAAATCCGCCGGAAATTGGAAAAGACGGGAAGAGAAACAGACGCATCCTGGCTGGTTTAGAGGACATACGAAGAAGCCGATCGTACTCGTGCATCATGTTCTCGAGATCGTCATCGTTAGTCACAGAGATTAACGCATCGAGATCTTCACCTGGAAGCTGATACTTGAACGAAATTTCACCGCCTCCATCGCCGCAGATGGAAGAGAGTTTCGATACCAGGGCGGGAAATCTGATGCCGCGATCTACGGACATGATTTTGGTATCGCCGTTCACATAGGTAAGCTGGTTATCGTGTGGACGCGGCTGGATCTTTCCGCCATAGCTGCACATGAACTTCACCTTGTAGCTATGTGTCTGTTGCTGGTCTTCCCATGGCGGCGGGTTCTCAAACTCGATATCACGAGATCTAGGCGACGATTCAGCTGAATCTGGATAGGAGTTGTACGAGAATTTATCCATTTTCGCGAGATTTCGAAGTTATTTTCCTCCTCTTGTTTTTCCTTTGCTTAAACCTTTGAAAATACCTTTGAAAATAAAAGCCTGAGTGTTGAGGAAAAAGTTGGAAGAAATGAAGTGGACTCTGATAGCTGTTTTATCATGGCGAACAAAACGCTCGTGGTTTTGGAAATGCTAACGTGACGGGTCTGTTTAGTTTGAACTCATTAAGTTAATACACGTGGCAGTTACATATGGATTTAAGATGATAAGATTAAGGTGACGTTAGGCTAAAAGGCAGGACTTTTGCGGCTGTTTGCTGGGCCTATTAGTGTTTTAAATTGTGTATTTGATTTACGAGAGAAGGCAGTCCATGGTTTTGGCTATTAATTAATTAATTAATTTTACTAATCACCAAACTAAATAAAGATGCTGCTTTGAATAAATATATCATTTTTATATATTTGATTTTTCTGAAAGCTACCAAAACTAGGAGAATTCTCACGTGATCTTCGCTTCAAAATTCTCTTTCCAGTTTTTCAAGTAAGTTTTGGAAACTCACAGATTCTCAAATCAAAGCCCAATCATTCTCTTGTTATCTTCTCAGACTCAAGAAAGAAAGAAAAACACTAACTGCAAAATAGATTATTAAGTTGAAACAAACAAAAAAAGTAGCAAGGTAGAAACACCTCAGTCAGAAGTATAATTGTCTGCATGCTGACGCTGTAGTCTGTGTAGAACAATAAGGGCATTTTAATCCAAAGTTATTGGTAAGTCTCGTGATTGATTGCTTGCAAAACACATGACCACAAGGCATCATCATTGGCGGGTTTTCTTCACTGCTCTCATCAAGGCTCACCGGACAGACAAAACTCGAATGAAACTCAAACTCATTCCCCATCTCCAGTGAAAATGGAAACTGTTTATTCATCGCTTGCCATTCTTGTTTATTCAAACTCATTACTTCCACAAGCTTCAAAAGTTTCGGTAAACTCTCTAAACCCGCAGATAAAGCAACTGCCAATAGAGAATTACCTGGCTGATCCATGACATGGTAATATCGCTTGATTAGCTCTTTGGTTACTTTTTTCCAAGATCGAGAAACAATCTCTGCATACGGAGACTTGTCGAGTTTTCCAGCCCATATCAGAGCACCCACAAGCTTTGTTATCTCTTCCATCTGGAGTGAACCATATTTCGGAAAATAGGTTCTTGCATACTTCCATGCATCATAATGTTTTCCATCTCTTAACATATCACAATACTCCAAACTTACAAGTTCCAGCTCCAGCTTTGAACCGTTTTTCTCCAGCCTTTCGCGGTTTGCAGAGATCCATCTCATCGCTGGCTGGATGTTTTTGAGTTTCATTGACTCGGTTAATTTGTAAACTTCTACCAGCTGAGATATAACCTCGTTCTCTAGTTCTACGTCAGCTTCCTTTACCAGACAATCTCCAACTTCGAACAAGCCTTGTTGGTACAAATAATGGACAAGCATCTTGTTCATTAGGTGGGTATTGAAATCAATGCTTCTGCAGGTTTGAGATATATCAGGATGGTAAGATTTCTCAAGAACTCTCTCAAATTTGCTAAGAGTAAAATTCATTTCCTTTTGTGATCCTTGAAGCTGGATAATCGGTAAAAGAGAATCCAGCTTAAGTCTCAATTCGGTGAGAACAGATTTTGCTTCCAGCACTCCATTGTTATCTAATTGGATCCGAATCAATGCCTCTACGATTCCTTCACAAAATCGATCGAAAACAACTTGGGAAATTGAGTGAAACAGCTTTTGTCTCTTAGTAACTCTCTCAAATTCATCTTTCACTGTAGCAATCAGATCCATTTTCTTCTGCAATATGCCAATTAGTAAACATTAGACATGGAAAAAACACCAGAAAAGACAAACACACCAAATAGGATTCTGTTTCTCATCAAAACAGATTGGACTCTTATATTTAATCTAAGAACATCAATGGTTGAATATATAAGAAATGGAAAGATGTGCGGTACCGGAAAGGCGGCTGACGTTTGAATTTCGGCTTCGGAATTTTCAGAGAGACGAAGCAAAACCCATTGAAAGAAGAAGGAAAAGAGAACTTAAAATTCACCAGAAGCCTCAAACCCATTGAAGATTTGATGAAGATTGTTAAGATAAGTTCCTTAAAACATGGAATCACTTTTTCAACGTTAAGCATTCTCACGCACATATAGGAATAGCCTTTGTTACGTAAACAACCAAAAAATCTATATTTTCGCACATACAAAAAGCTTTATCCAACACTTCATATCAAACCAGAAAAATGTCATGTTTCACTTTTTGAATTAAGAAAAAAATGTCGTAATATTACAGATCATATATGGAGTACTTATAGGTAGATAAACTCTTAATTCAGTTTTTATTTATTTAACCATTTATATTTTTTAAAATTACAAATTAGTAGTTCCAAAGTTTATGATCTAAGTAAATGTAAAGTTCATAAACGTTTTTTCATGCTGAGACAAAGAAACATATTTTTCATGTTACAGTATCTCTCAACCTATTCATCTTTCTGCTCTTGTTATTTTCTGTAACTTTTCTCTTCTCTGCTATGTCGATCACTCAGTAGAATAACACTGTAGAATTATGGATTGTGAGGCCCATAGAATCTAATAACGCTCAGTTAATCTAATAAGGCCCATATAATCTAATAAGGCCCATTGAATCTAATAAGCCCAAATAAAGAGGTTTTTCTCTGATTGTATCCATTTGATTGCGATGGTTATTTCTTCAGTGGACTGTTTTTTCTGCAGAAGAACTAAAAGATTTTAGATTGGTTTCATTTTTCAAAGAAAAAAAAATTTATCTGTCGAGTTTTTAGTTTCCTTTAAAAAGCTATTTTCCATAAAGTTAATATAATAGAATTTGAAAAATTCTTTAAAAACTTCTGAAGATATAGACAAACATGAAAACGACAACGACAAAATATTTATTATGATTCTGTTTCCTCTCGCTTTGAAATTTTTTTCATGTTTGTCCTAATTGATCAAGATCGATTATAAAATAATTTTTTCATCGGCAGAAAGAAATAATAGGAAAGAATTTGAGTTTATTAAAAATCCCAAAAAAACGAGAGCAAACAGAATCATAATAAATATTTTGTCGTTTTCTTTTTCGACTCAGTGGATAGTGTAAAGTTCGGTTGGCGACGAAACAAGAGGTGGGTTTGACTTGCGTTCGCCGCTGCAGTAATCACTCTCGTGGCCGCCATTATAGTTGAAAGATTGAAAGTGGTGGCCTTTCTCGTTTTACTCGCTGTCTGTCCGTGGAGATTGTAGAATACAAATACATAAAAGAAAAAAAAGAATTTTATAGTTTCAATTTGAAATACTGTATCACGTGGGTTTTGTCGGGTGGGTTCTAACAACTTTAAAATAGCTTGATAAATATGTAAAACATGGATTATAGATTGCTTCGTTGACTTGCTTTGCTAGGGCATTTATCTGTTCTAACTTAAAGTGACAGTAATAAGCAGAGAAAATGAGAAACCTTAACTTTCTTGTGTTATTTTTGTTGAGCATCTACTCTATTCACCAGTTGGTGGTTGACGCTGCTTCGACTGTGAAGTATCTTCCTGGTTTTGATGGTCCTCTTCCTTTTGAGCTCGAAACTGGGTAAAATAAAATCATATACTTTTTTGGTAATAAAGACAAAATTAAAGATCCTTAGTTTCTAACATATCTCTTCTTTCTTTCACATAAGTTATGTGAGTGTCGGTGAATCTGGAGATGTTGAGCTCTTTTACTACTTTGTGAAGTCTGAGAGAAGTCCAGAAAATGATCCTCTCATGATTTGGCTCACTGGTGGGCCTGGATGCAGCTCTATTTGTGGATTGCTCTTCGCAAACGGTAACAAATCTCTCCTTTTTTATGCTTCTTTGGATTAATCATATGTAATGGTTCCTACTAAACAGTTTGATTGTTTTCATGAGTTCTGTGATTTAAAGACAAGTTTAGATTTCATGTTCTTTGATTGGTCCCACCTTGAATGGAGGATTAAGACAACTCTTCAAGTTGTTGTCAGGTCCTTTAGCATTTAGAGGAGATGAGTATAATGGGACATTGCCTACTTTAGAGCTAACATCTTTTTCATGGACAAAGGTGAGAGATTACACACACATTTTTATTATGATTTTCTCTCTGTAATACCGACATTTTGAGTTTATATGTTACTCATTTTCTTGTTTTCAGGTGGCTAACATTTTATATTTGGAGTCTCCTGCTGGCTCTGGATATTCTTATGCGAGAACTCCTCGTGCTTCTGAGACAAGCGACACTAAACAAATTCACCAAATCAACCAATTCATTAGAAGTGTTAAGTGTTTTTTTTTTGTTTTTTTTGTTTTGATGATTTCTTCTTTTGTTGTGAAATTGTTTTATTCTGATTTTACTTGCAGTGGTTTGTGGATCACCCTGAGTTTATATCAAATCCATTTTACATTGGTGGAGATTCATATTCCGGGAAAATTGTTCCAGGAGTTGTGCAACAGATTTCACTTGGTATTTTTGTTCCCATTTATGCTTTTTTTCAGTATGTTTTCGATCAAAGGTTTTAATCACATTTTGAAATACAGGAAATGAGGATGGCCTCAAACCACTCATAAATATTCAGGTATTAACAGTCTAATCTCTCCTTTTTTTGTTGATAGTATAATTTGTTGAGATTAATTACCTTCCTAAAAGTTGAGTAGGGATATGTTCTTGGGAACCCTGCGGTAGATCTTATCAGCGAATATAACCATAAGATTTCATTTGCTAATCGGATGGGACTTATTTCAGATGAGCTCTTTGAGGTAGTATTTTTTCTTCATCATCTGTATGATTGTTGAGACATGTGTTAACTGCAATCTTCTTTTCATTACTCTCTGGAGTCACTTCAAAATAATTGTGGAGGCGAATTCTTCAACGTAGACACGAGTAATGCAAAGTGCTCTGATGATCTTCAAACTTATGAACAGGTAAAGATTAATACCACACCATCACAACTTTGTATTAATACCTGATTGCATTTTCACAGACTAACTTGTGTGTTTGTTTCTGAGTTTGTAGTGTATCTCAGAGATATACACAGAGCAGATTTTGTTACCAAACTGCAAAGTAGACTACGTCTTACCAAACATAACACAAACATTACAGAACATCAAAACCGGTAGAAGACGAGAATTGAAGGAGTTTTCAGGAAATGATTTGCCACCACCTAGCTGCTTTGTAAGAATTCTCTTTGGCTCTCATGTGTTTGAAAAATTTCTGATTTCTTCTTACATTGCTCGTTATCGTCTTCTCAGACTTATAAGTATTTCCTGTCTGCTTTTTGGGCGAATGATGAAAATGTACGCAGAGCACTACGCGTAAAGAAGGTAACTATGTGAATTCATTCTTCTTTTCTTTTTGGTGTTGGTCTTATGTACAACATAATAAAGTGCACATAAAAAATCATCAATTCAATGTTAATCTGATGCAGGAAGTAGGAAAATGGAATCGATGTAACATACAAAACATACCATACACATTTGATATTCAAAATACAATTCCTTATCACGTTAACAATAGTCTTAAAGGCTTCCGCTCTCTCATCTACAGGCAAGATTAATATTATTCTTTGCATATTGATTTTCAGTCACAAACTCATTATTTGCAAGTTTTGGAACAGTGGTGATCATGATATGTTAGTACCTTTCTCTTCAACTCAAGCATGGATCAAATCTCTTAACTATCCCATTGTTGATGACTGGAGACCTTGGATGATGAGTAGCAATGAAGTCGCTGGGTAAACATAGAAGAAGAAAAAACCAGTTGTTTCCTCCTGAATTATCTTTATTGAAAGCTCGTTTTTTTCATGTTTATAGATATACAAGGACTTATGCGAATAAGATGACATTTGCAACCATCAAGGTAATAATGTCTAAACTATTTCTTTCTTGTCAAAATTTTCTGCAGGTTGAACAAAAAAGTGATATAGAGTCTTTTATGGAACGGTTTTGCAGGGAGGAGGACACACGGCGGAATATAATCCAGACCAATGCTCACTTATGTTCAAAAGATGGATTCATGGAGAATCTCTCTGAAGGCTCTCTCTCTATATATATATCTATCTCTCAAAAGTTTCATGCGTTCTAATTTTCACGTGTGTTTCTGTAACTGAAAACAACCAACTTTATTGCTTTGTCCCTTCTTCACTTCTTATATTGCTTTCATTTTAAATCCATGAATCTTCATCACCTAAATTTGTGTTGTGGCAATCTAAACAACAGAAAGGTATGTTCTATGGCAAGTCAGAGACCCTGTTTATGTTCCCTTTTTAAGTATTTCGTGAAGCATAAATTCAAGAATAATGTCTTTTTAACATTTATCAGTCATCAATGGAGAAACACAACATCTCAATGTTTGGATTTCGTTTTAAAGATAAACAAGAATGATGTAGGATTATTGAATAATGTCAATAATTGGACATTGCAAGATAGCATGTTTCAACTGTTCAGAAAAGTGAAAGGTCTCCAGCATCAACTGATCTCTTCACAAGTTTAGCCCATGATTCATTTGCTTCATGGATAATCTTCAAAGCATAGTCCTGTATAAAAAAACAGAAGTGTATAGCTCCTCTCAGTTTCAGTACCACAAGATAAAGTTTAAAAAGAAACTTACTTTGTTTGCTGGTTTGTCTCCAAGACCGAATCTGTTAGCAGGCTTTCCATCTGGGATCTTGTAGTCTCTAAACCAGTCTCTAATGGCCGTTAGAGTACCCTGATCACCAGATTCATGGTCAAAAACAAAATCCATGTAAGGCCACAGTATTCGGTTTTTCATATTCACATGAACGTGGGCACTAGATTAGCTTGTACCGGGAAATGTTGCTCAACATCATCAACATCATTCACAAGATGAGCTTTTGGGTCATCCAAAGAAATGGCAACAATCTTCCAGTCTAGCTCTCCTTCATCAATCATGGCTAAAGCTGCTAATGGCTTGATTTTTAGAACTTCGCCTATCTTCCTTTGGGTTTCACCAATCTCAACAACATCAACTACAACTCAAAATCAGTAAATAAGCTTGATAATATCAGCAAATTTTTTTATACCAGTTATATCATATTCAAGTATCCCAGATTTACCTGGATCATTATCCCCAAAAGCTCCTTCAACTTCAGAGTTTGCCTGAGACGGATCTTCCCATGTCTGTGGAAGCAACCCATAGTTCCAGTTTATGTTGTACCTGGACAAAATCCACTAGTGTTAATGAAGTCATCGAGGAGATATGTCACTGATTTCACAGTCTATACCAGATGGTAATTCTGAAAATGGGCTAAATCGTCATCAATAGATGCTAAGCTTCTCAAGAATTAGCAGAAAACAAAAAGAAAATTCAAAAACTTTTTGCTTACGGATAATATCTGAGCTTTCCCTTCTTTGTGTCTTGCTTAATTGGAGTGAAATCTTCATCAATAGCAACCTCCATTTTTGCTTTTGACTCTTTAGGAATTTCAACTATAAAGTTGAAAACTCCATCTCCTAAGGTCAGTGGTATATCATGCCATGGAGAAACCTGCACAAAAATTATGCATACAACACTTCTTCAACCTTTGACAAAAAACGGAGAACAGAGTGATGAACAGAAAGCAATTCAAAGAAAATTCACAATGCAGATCATAGAAACAATCTCATTGCAGAGCCCAATCTAAACACAAGGATTCTAAATCATAATGTGATAATATATACCCCCAACTCATAATTTTGGTAAAACAAATAAATCCATTTCCTCAATCTGTCAAGTAACGGAGCCTGAACACAGAACAGAGTGACGACCAAAAGCATTTCAATCTCTTGGACTGCTACGAAAACACCACAGTAGTATCTCAATTAGCAACGTGGAAAAACCCAAAAATTCAAAATTCGGTCAATGAATCTATTTTTCACAGTACTTCCCCAGTAAACCAATCTTTGACTTAAACACAGAGACACAAAACGGAGAAAAGGGTACCTTCTTTCCGGAACCATCGAGGAAGAAAACTCGATAATCTAGGGTTTCGGGTTGACCTTCTTCTTTAACCTTAACCTGAGGATTGTATATCGCACTGCAAGAGAAAGGTCTCTTCGATTTCAACACCGAAGCTCTTCTGTTGAAGCAGAGATCGCCAAGTACGCTGCAGGATTTCTTCGCCGGCAGAAGGAAAGCTCGGTTGGCGAGGAAACAAGAGGTGGTTTGACTTGCGGCCGCCGCTGCAGTAAGCACTCTCGTGGCCGCCATTATAGAGGAAAGATTGGAAATGGTAGCCTTCCGTTTACTCACTGGCTCTCCTTTATTCTTCTCCGTGGAGATACAAATAAATTTAAGGAAAAAAAAAGAATTTTATAGTCAAAACAAACAAAAAAGGCGAAGAAAATAGATAGCACGTGGGTTTTGTAGGGTAGGTACGACCAACTTTAAGATCACTGAAAAATACTTGAATTATGAATCAGTAAACACAAAGGTTTCGTGGTGTAGTTGGTTATCACGTCAGTCTAACACACTGAAGGTCTCCGGTTCGAACCCGGGCGAAGCCATTTTTTTCCGATATTAATCTCTCGCATCCACACGAGTCATTCTCATAATGAGATATCAGTTCCAGACGAATCCTTTCTCTCTCTATCTAAGTTTTTTCAAAATTACTAGCTCGAATTCATCTTGTCTAGAGCTTTGATTTTCCATCAATTAAGGCTAAAACAATATCTGCAAGAAATTTATCATGTCTTCTTTCATGCTTATCATGAATTGAACTTTGTAATAATACGGGTAAGAAAAACCCACAGATAAGTAGTTCGAAAAGGTCACTTAGTACACAAAATGAGTACATGCATGAACAGACGATTTAGAAAGAAGATCTTAGTGTCTCTCTGATCTTTTGATTGTTTTTCAGTTTCATTTTCTGATGAAGTCGACACCTTTCTGAATACTTCCGGCTAATTCTTCTTTTGCTTTCTCCAGACCAATCCTGCAGGAAGAAAAAAGAGAGGAGAAATCAGGATAAAGATCTCATGCAGGTTTCTTTCTCTCTGAGAATATGTTTGAGACCTTTCGTATTCATTTAAAGGTCCAAGTTGATACACTTGCTCTGCTCCTGTACGGCCAAGACGCACTTTGGTTGCAAAGAAAGCCAATTCTGTCACCTGTGGTGGATTTTCCATTTCAAAGGGTTAAATAATGAGAAGCCTTAAACTGAGTAGCCTTTTTAAGGATTCACCTGTGAAGCAACAAAAGAGCATTCCACCACATTCGCATCTCCTCTTAACCCGCGAAGGCAAGCATCTGCAAACTTGGCTGCAGCATATGCCTGTAGTAGTAGTAGTAGATTCAGGACAAAACCAAGTGTTATGATGATATGTTTAAGTGATTTGGTTTGGTTACCATTGAAAGTGTTGCAGATCCAGCTCCAGCTTTTGCTTCCACAACTTCAGTTCCACCGTTCTGAATCCGGTTTGTGAGGTACTCAATTTCTGAAGATGTGAAACTGCTAGGAGGTTTAACCTGAGGGAAGGATTTATGCAAAAACATCAATTAGTAGCAGACAAGCTGATGTTAAATAATAATGGAAACGACTTGCGCTTTCCATTTATAAGAAACCTGTGACAATAGTGGCAAAATTGTGACTCCGGCGTGTCCCCCAACCACTGGTACATCAACTTCTCTTGGATCAAGCCCAAGAACTTCTGCCTGCACAACGACTGGTACATCAAATCGGTTGTTTGGAAAGCCAACAAAACCAAATGCAGTGAAGGAAGAAGGATTATTACCACAAAAGTGTTGGCACGAGCAACATCAAGTGTGGTAACACCAAGGAGCTTCTTAGGATCATAAGTTCCAGCTTTCTTGAAAACCTCAGCGGCAATGGCGACAGTAGAGTTCACAGGGTTGCTGATCAAGTTGACTATAGCATTTGGACAGCATTTCGCTACAGCTTCACATAATGTCTTAACAATCCCAGCATTTATTTTAAAGAGATCATCCCGAGTCATCCCTGGTTTCCTCGGCACACCAGCTGGTATGATCACAAGATCCATACCCGCTAACGCCTCCTCAAGCTGCTTCGGTCCCAAGAATCCGCGAACCTAATAAATTATCTCAAATCAATCAAGAGTGGTCACAATGATAGATAGGTTTCAAAATTGAGAGCTTCTTACAACAGCTGCAGTGTCCATATGGCTGACGTCAGCTGTGACTCCTGGAGCATTGACAACATCGTACAGATGAAGTAAAGAGACAAGAGGGTTCATCTTCATTAGCAAGGATAGAGATTGTCCAATTCCACCTGCAGCTCCAAGAATTGCTACTTTGAATCCTGGATTCCCACCTTTTGCTCTACAGTTTTCTCGTCCCATTACCGTGTTGTTCTAAATGATCGAAGAAGAAAATATCCTTGTAAAAGTGGGAAAATTGCAGAGAGGAATATTTCACTCAAGACTGCTACAAGGCTTTAATGGAGGAAAACAGATTGGTCTCTCTAATGGCATCAGAAATGTTCAGTTTCTAGAAATAGGAGTTCATTGGGGACTAGAGTGAATTTAAGGCTGGATGAATCTGAGTCTATATTAGTTTTGTTTGAGTGTGAATACAGACCAATCAACCATTGAAGAAAATGAAAGAAGATAACTTGACTTAGAAGCAAAGATAAAAGAGAAAAAACCTGAGGAGTGAAGGAAGGTTGAAGATGAGCAGATAACCTAGCAATCCTCTGGTTGGCATTTCTACGAAACTCCATTGTTGTATTCTTTTTGTTGTCTGCTCTCGTTAGAAAGCTGTTTAAGAGTTTAGTTGTATGGGGACTAGAATATGACGTAAAATATTTGTCTTTTCTTGTAAATTTATAAATTTTAATTATTTGTTTTTATAGTAATTTGTGTGGAAAGAAATGTTGTTCGTTTCGTAGGAAGCTTTCCTTATCCCTTTATCTTCAATGTTGTGCTCGTCTTTTGACCGTTGTGGCTCTCAAATTTTCCGTAAGAAATTAATTTAAGATTATAAAGAAGCCTACTAAAGGCCCAAATTAAGCTCATTAATTTCTTTTGTCCGGTTTAATTCGATTCAAAGCCCCTCAAGTGGAATGGATATAGTAAACCACAACGATTATTTATTAACCGGGAAGTGGTTTAACCACTGATCCAGAAATATAACCGGTTACAAACAAAAAGCCAATAAAACCCATGAAATGTAGAGAGGATCCCAACATATTCTAAACACTTAATTTATAACACAATTTACAGCTTTCAGTTTCGATCAATGGAAGGTTGTGTCAGGGTGCCACTAAGTAAAGACATTATTAGCCCGCCGCCATGAACTCTCTCCTCCGGAATCATAAAGTCAGAGATGTTTGTTTCTTCTTCAGGTGAGTTACTTGATGATTTCAATTTCATTGATGAAGGCACAAGAACCTGCATCGGTATCATCATCTTCTGTCTTTTCTCAATCTGTATTCGACGATCAACAGAATCATTACATTCAGAGACTATGCTAACTCCAGATTGAGAATGATCAGAAGAAGTAGAGACAACAACAAGGCCACTGAAGAGCCCTGGTCCAATCAAACTGCTCTTGCTTCCATCTTCTTCTTCTTTCTCCCGAGACACAATACTGTTATGCTTAGCGCAAAAACCGCTCTTTCCTCTAGCAAATTTATCACATTTCCCATCTCCCCAAGAACATCGTTTCCCACCACCGTGAGCTTTGCAGAAATCAGTACTACCTTGAGCACTCTTCTCACACCCAAGAATATAACAACGTTTCCCACCACCGTGCTTAACACAACAGTCAGTGCGACCACGCGCACTCTTAGTACACCCCGCCACAGCACATCTTTTCCCACCACCATGAGCAACACAAAAGTTAGTCCCACCATGTACGCTCTTCGAGCAAATCCCTCCTCCATCAGAGAGACAGCGTTTCCCACCACCGTGTGCTTTACACAGAGGAGTACTCCCTTCTGCTAAATATGCAGCGTTTTCCGCCTCCATGAGCTTTGCAATAATTGGTACTTCCTTGAGCTCCTTTATCACAACCTGATAAAAACTGACAACGTTTTCCACCACCATGTGATATGCAAACACCAGCTTGTCCTTCAGCACTTCGTGTACAGCTTTCTATATTACATCTTTTGCCACCACCATGTTTGATGCAGAGGCTTGATTTTCCACGGGCTGCTTTTTCACATCCTTCAATGAACTCACAACGTCTTCCACCACCATGAGATATGCAGAAATCAGTTTTTCCTTCAGCGCTCTTCGTGCATCCCAAATGTTCACATCTCTTCCCTCCACCATGGGTTTTGCAAAATGTGGTTTTGCTCTCTGCACCTTTGTTGCATCCTTGTTTTTGGCATCTCTGTCCTCCCCCATGGCTGATGCAGAGCCCTGATGCTCCTCCCCGAGCTCCCTTCACACATCCAACATATTTGCACTTCTTCGGGTTGTAAGTTCTCTGTTGTACAGAAAATACTGTGCAAGGTGATGAATCTAGGCTCACTTGTGAATGATCATAATGAAGGCTGGTTCCAAAATGATTAAGTTCTTGCATCTTGGAAGTATTTCTGACACTTTCTGCCCTTGGTTCTAACAGAAGCGGTGTCATGTAGCCACCCGATCTTTTTGCAGATGTAGAACCCTCATCAACAACAGGAATGACACGTTGTCTGCTGTTATTGATCTCTGTATATGTTGAAAATGAACAATCCAGTCCACTGAGAGTGTCTATGATAAGAACAGATTAGAAAAATGTATTTCTTAAGATTTCTCTCCAAAAAATACACAGAAAACCTGAGAATGTTTAAAGGATCACTCTCCCCTCCTTACCGAATTTTGCCTGTCTTCTTCGATGCCTTTCTCTCTCTGGCTCCTTTGTTATTTATACTTCTGGAAATCGAATCTCCTTCCCCTCCCTTGCTAACGATTTTGCTCCGTAGTGATGTTGACGTTTGTTCCCTCCTTTACTGTGGTAATTCTCCCTTGTTACTGTCTTTCCCCGTTGGCCCATTAGTATCATTGTCAGCCTTCTCCTGGGTTTTGTTAAGCCCACTCGTGTTCTTCTTGGGTCTCCTCTTGTAGGTGTAAAGAATTGGTGGGTGAGAATCCTCCCATCTAACATCACCTCCTCCTTTAAAATTGATCTTGTCCTCAAGATCAAAGTGAGGGTAATGTTTTTGGAGCACTGTTCGAAGCTCCCACGAGCTGTCGTGCGGTTCCATCCCTTTCCACTGAATGAGATACTCTTCCTGGCCGACTTTTGGATTAGCTCGCACTGCTGTAACAGCTTCTGGTTCCATAGTCATGACACATTCCTCAGTGAGCTGTGGGGGTAGTGGGCTGCTGTGTACGTCACGTGCCAGTGCTTTCTTCAACAGAGATACATGAAACACATTATGAATCCTGGCTGAGTCGGGTAATTTGAGTCGATAGGCCACTGATCCAATGCGTGCAATCACTTCATAGGGTCCATAATATCGAGCTGCTAACTTCTCATTGACTCGATGAGCTACTGTTCTTTGTCGGTACGGCCGTAATTTCAGATAAACCCAATCCCCACTGTCAAAACTGACCTCCCTGCGTTTCTTATCAGCTGCTCGTTTCATGACTTGTTGAGCCCGTAAGAGGTGACCTTTCAGCTGTTCCAACGCACGATCTCGGAGCAGTAACTGCGCTTCTAACTCCCCATTGGAAGTCGATCCTGCTTCATATTTCAGCAACCCCGGTGGATCTCTTCCGTAGACTGCACGGAATGGAGTTGTATTAATGGCAGTATGATGAGCTGAGTTATACCATAGCTCCGCCCACGGAAGGTATGTGGCCCAAGTCTTTGGCGCTTCTCCCGCATAACATCGCAGATACGTTTCCAATGTCCGGTTAACCACTTCGGTTTGGCCGTCTGATTGGGGATGATACGCCGTGCTATAGCACAATCGAGTACCGGATAACCTGAAAAGTTCTTTCCAAAAAGAACTCAGAAATACCTTATCTCGGTCGGAAACAATTGTTCGTGGAAATCCATGCAACCTTATGACCTCTTGACTGAACTTCTTGGCAACCTCCACTGCAGTAAACGGATGTCGTAAGCCGATAAAATGGCTGTACTTGGTCAGGCGGTCAACACATACCAGAATCGAGTCAACTCCTTCCGATTTTGGAAGACCCTCAATGAAGTCCATACTTAGGTCCTCCCACACTTTCTCGGGTACCGGCAGAGGTTGTAACAACCCTCCTGGTGTGAGAGTTGAATATTTCTGTCGTTGGCACACATGACAAGCTGCTACATACCGACGGATCGTTGTCATCATACCCTTCCAATAGAATTGAGCTCCGATACGCCGTTGTGTTTTAAATACCCCTGCGTGTCCTCCGGTCTTGCTGTCATGGAATTCCTGTAAAAGGATAGGAATAAACTGGGAGTTCGAAGGTACCACAATCTTCCCGTTGAAGAACAGCCTGCCTTGTTGGATTGCATATCCTGGATGTCGGCTGGGGTCCTGTTCCAGCTCCGTTATCAGTTGGCTAAGGTCTGGATCCTGTGATACTTCCTGCTGCAGCTCATCTAACTGAATCACATGTGGTGCAGTAATTGCCGTCAGCGAGGAATGCGTGCCAAACCGTGACAAAGCATCTGCTGCCCTGTTCTCCCGGCCTGGTTTGTAGTGGATGTCAAATTCGAATCCCATCAGCTTGGTCAGCCATTTCTGGTATTCCAAACTAACCTCCCGCTGCTCCAATAGGAACCGAAGACTCCGTTGATCCGTACGAACAGTGAATCGTCGACCCAACAAATAGTGCCTCCACTTCTGTACTGAGAACACGATTGCCATCAACTCCTTCTCATACACTGATTTGAGGCGTTCGCGCTCTGATAATGCTCTGCTGTAATACGCCAGAGGCTGTTGCGATTGCATTAGAACGGCTCCTAACCCATGTCCTGAGGCGTCCGCTTCGACCACGAATGTGTGACTGAAATCTGGCAGTCTCAAAACCGGCACTGTCGTCATTGCTGTTTTAAGTTTTTGAAATGCTTCTGTCGCCTCTTCTGTCCAGCAATATCCGTCCTTCTTGAGCAGGCTGGTCAATGGTCTCGCAATTGCTCCATAATCCTTTACGAAGCGACGATAATACCCGGTGAGTCCCAAAAATCCCCTTAATTCCTTCACCGTTGTGGGTGGCTTCCATTCGACCATGGCTTGAATTTTTGCAGGATCAGCCATCACTCCTTGGCTAGAAATGATGTGTCCCAAGTACTCCAACTTCTCCTGTCGAAAAAAACATTTTTTTCGGTTAGCAAAGAGTGTGTTATCTCGCAGCAGTTTTAGTACCTCCTCCAAGTGCAGCTCATGCTCCGATGCATTCTTACTATAGACGAGAATGTCGTCGAAGAAAACCAATACGAATTTCCTCAACAAAGGCCGAAAGATAGAGTTCATCAAAGACTGAAATGTGGCGGGAGCATTCATCAATCCAAAGGGCATTACGAGGAACTCGTAATGTCCATCATGGGTACGAAACGCCGTCTTATGAGTATCTTCTACCTTAACCCGTATTTGGTGGTACCCTGATCGTAAATCCAATTTAGAGAACACTTTTGCCCCGTGCAATTCGTCCAGTAACTGATCTATCATCGGAATTGGGTAGCTATCGGGTACCGTGACCTTGTTCAGGGCCCGATAATCTACGCAAAACCGCCAACTCCCGTCCTTCTTCTTCACTAATAGCACCGGGCTGGAGAAGGGACTCCAGCTTGGTTGTATGATCCCTGCTGCCAACATATCAGAGACTTGCTTCTCGATTTCCTCTTTTTGGATTTGCGGATAGCGGAAGGGCCTTACTCGGACTGGTTCCGCTCCCGACTTCAACAGTATGGCGTGTTCATGATTCCTGGTTGGAGGTAATCCTTGAGGTTCCGCAAACACTTCCTCGAATTTTGAGAGTAATTCATCCCATTCTGTTCCTCCATTCCTTGCTTCTGCCTCCGGACCCCACTGACTGTTACGGCACTCTACCCACACACCTCCTCCTTGCTTCTGCGCTGCCTTACACACTGCCCGTAGTGACACCATTGTTGTGCATAGTTCGGGTTCTCCTTGAATGGTCACTGGTTTCCCTTTGTCCTCAAATTTCATCACCTGAAGCTTCCAATTGACTACCATTGGACTCTTCGCCTCAAGCCATTGCATCCCTAGAATTAAATCCGCATTTCCAAGCTTGATAGGCAAAAAATCCGCCTCAAATTCCATGGTCTGCAACTGCACCTTCACGCCCCTGCACACTCCTCTTCCTTCCACGGTTAACCCTGTCGCCAGCTTGACCCCATACCCCCCTGTCTCCTCCTGTTGTAGACCCAATTTCTGAACCAGATCACTTGCCACGAAGTTATGCGTGGCTCCACTATCGACCATCAAGACGACCTCCTCACCGTGCACGGCTCCACGCAGCTTCATGGTGCGCGGCGACGAGATCCCGACTGTCGTATTGAGCGACAGCTCGGCTATCTCCGGTATGTCCTCCTCGCGGTTCTCCTCTGGTTCTATCACTCGCATCTCAGCTCCGTCCTCGCTCACCACTATCACCTGCAGCTCACGATAGGTACACCGGTGTCCGGCGGTCCACTTGTCGTCGCATCGGAAGCATAGTCCTTGCGCCTTGCGCTGCTGCATCTCCGTTTCCGAGAGACGGCGATAGGGTTGTCTCCTTGCTTCGGCTCGCCCTTGTGGCAACTTGGGCCCTTCGACGCGGCCCGTTTCTTTCACTCGCCCCATTTGATTCTGAGTTTGGGCCCTTTCCTCCTTGATGGGCCATTTGGGCCTGTTGCCCATCTTCTCTTGGCGCGGATCCTGCACAACCGGACTCACCCGACTCCAACTCCCATTGTCTTCTTCCCCGACATCGAATCCACCTCCCTGTCTTGACCAGTCATCCACACCAGTAGCTAGGGTCATCATCCTGTCCAGAGTTCGCGGCTCGAAGAGCTTCACTCCTCCTCGAATCCTGGGTTGTAACCCTATCAAAAATATCCTTTCCAACACCCTCTCCTGTATCCCCGGCGCCTGCGCAGCTAGTATCCGGAAGTTTCTACAATATTCCCTTACCGTTCCGTCTTGCCTTAGAGTGAGCAGGCGATCTTCCGGTGTCGACATTTCACCCGGAGCGAAATTTTCCAGAAAACGTGCCCTCATCTGTGCCCATCCGAGGAATGGGTTCCTCTCCTTTTCCCACCGGTACCATTCCAGAGCTTCCCCATCCAAGCTTATGCTCGCAGCTCTCAGCTTCTCTTCTTCATCAAATCTTCCCATTTCGAAATACTGCTCCAAACGAAACACCCACGTGTCCACCCCACTGCCATCGAACACCGGTAGCTCGATCTTCCGTGTGATGGGTTCTTGTTGATGAGACAACATACTCGGCATTTCCCCCGATGCTTCCCCACGACTCCTCTGGGTTGTGTGACTCATCTCGCTTCCTTTTTCAGTCGTCCCTTCAGCAATCGTCTTCCCCGTCAACAATGTGCGAGCCGCTCCGGTGTTAAGTAACTCTTCTAGTCGATCGAGTACGCTCAACTTCCCCATCTGTTGCTTGATTTCGTTCACCGACTCCTCCAGCGCCTGAATGCGATCACGATCCGACTGCATCAACAGCTCCTTCGCGACAACTTCTGCCTCACGTCCTTGATCCGTTTTCTTCACCATGTTACCAGGAAAAGTGCTCTGATACCACTTTGATAAGAACAGATTAGAAAAATGTATTTCTTAAGATTTCTCTCCAAAAAATACACAGAAAACCTGAGAATGTTTAAAGGATCACTCTCCCCTCCTTACCGAATTTTGCCTGTCTTCTTCGATGCCTTTCTCTCTCTGGCTCCTTTGTTATTTATACTTCTGGAAATCGAATCTCCTTCCCCTCCCTTGCTAACGATTTTGCTCCGTAGTGATGTTGACGTTTGTTCCCTCCTTTACTGTGGTAATTCTCCCTTGTTACTGTCTTTCCCCGTTGGCCCATTAGTATCATTGTCAGCCTTCTCCTGGGTTTTGTTAAGCCCACTCGTGTTCTTCTTGGGTCTCCTCTTGTAGGTGTAAAGAATTGGTGGGTGAGAATCCTCCCATCTAACAGTCTATGCTTACAGCTGGAAGACCAAGTTGCAGAACTGAATCACCTCGTGGTGCAAGTTCTTGAGTGAATCCAGAACCATAATTTTTGTTGCTAAAATAGTATGAAGCTGATGTTGGACCCAATCCAAGGACCAACCGACAGCCATCATCATTGCAATTGGAAACATCAGAACAAAAATGGTTTCGAGAGTTTCCCAGACACTTGAGGCTAAGAGCGGTGTCACCCATATTGTCTTGTTTATTAGTGCCGGTGGCATTAGAGATATGAACTACACCGTCGTTCAAATTCATATGAAGATGAAAGAAAATTCCCAGATAAAAACTACCACTTAGAATATAATTCACTTAAGAGATAATAAACTTCCGCCACTCACAAATCCAGATGTATCTGTTCTATCCATCTTCAAGAATGAGGAAGAACTATTCTGCTAGTGTAATACTACCAACCAGAAAGTTATTATTATTGGGTTTCTACCCAAAATCCATGGAAATGATCAGGTTCAACTGAAAAGAAATGATCTTTTGTTGTAGAATTTTCCTCTAGACCTGAAAGAAAATCCAGAAAACATTAATCTAGAGATTTAATAAAGAGCAAACAACATATCTATGAATGCAATAACAGGTGAAAAATCTGAGTTTGACATATGGCTACTGCAAAGACAGGGAACAATCAAGGGCATTGAAACCATAAAGGTAAATATTTGAAGTTAAGAGCACAAGAGTGAAAGAACATAAGACAAGGACCAAGTACCAACCAAATGACTTTTCGATGCAAAACTGCAGCCTTAACTAAGTAAGGTGAGATGTAATATTCGAAATCTTTGAACAAAAATACTACAGAAAATAGATTTGGACAATGGTATTTAATGATATCACATGAGGGATGCATCAAAAACTCCAAAGTCAACTCCTTTTTCCTAAAACATTAGAACCACGATTGAAGATCCAAAAATCTGAAAAAATGATTGGTTTTCAGAGGTTTGAAATGAAAGACTGATTATTGAAATTAGGATAATACACCAGAAAGTAATTCTCATAGTGTCAGCAAGTTTCTGAAGAAGCCAGAAAAAAAACATAAAGCACTTTGGGGAAAAACAAGATCTAAACAAAGACTCATCATATAATTATAAATCTCTGCAAACTTCACAAAACAGAGTATAAAGATGCTTGGTCAGACATTATTGACCAAAATTTTTAATAATAGCCCAGAGCAAAAAAAAAGTGTCACGAAACTCCCCAAATTGAGGTAAAGTTTGAAGAACAAGTGGTGAGAGTAATTAAAATCAGAAGAGTTTAATTTCACAACGCAGCCACGCATTATCGGATACATAGACTCCGATCAAGCAGATAAAAGGAAAACCCATTAAAAATGATTCAGGTGTAAGGGCAAGACCTAGTGGAACTGAAACTTGAGGTCAAGATGGAATTGAAGGAGAAAACAAGAAGAAGGAATAAAGAGTTCAGAAACAGGTGTCGAAGAAGAAGGAAGTAAAAATGAGATGATTGGCAAAAATGATACTGCAATTATAGGGTGGACGAGTCAGGATTTTCTCGACCTAAATTACCGAAAGTAACCTCAGCTCTGAGTGGGGGGAGAGAAGCGTCAATTGGAAAAGTCTGATTTGCCCTTTTTTGAAGCAGTTCTTTTGATAAAATAACCAGAAGACGAAAACTGTTTAATCGGAAAAACAACAAAGAAACACACAAAATTGGAGAAAAACAGAGGAAAGTGTCGGGGTCCGGGTTTACACGGCGAATCCGCCGCAAGAACCATCACCACCACCGTCCTCTTGTTCGCCGGAAAACCGTCTCAATCTCTTCGCGTCTAATCTTCTTTTTTGGTGAATGGTATTCGTGAAGTATTCTTACCATTGATCACTCATAATGTTACATATGTAAAAAAAATAAACTTGGGTTTATCACAAAACGTAATACTATATATACTAGATTCATATCCACGCCATGCGTGGGGAAAAATATTCGTAAATTATATTTTCTTAGTAAATATAAATTAAATATTTATATAATTTTAACTTTTATTGAAAATTATTTTTAACATTAATTTTTATATATAAAAATTAAAAAAAAAAGAAAATTAATTATTTTTTACGAATTTAATAGTTTTTTAGTTTAATAAAATATATTGATTATATAACCAAATTAATAACAATGATATACTTGTAATTATTCTAATAAGTTAAACTTATTTATATATTTATTTGTAATTTACTTTAGTAATGACACGTCAGCATTGTATTTCTGTTAATAACACGTCATAGTAAAGTTATTTTATTAAAATGTTTCTCAAATAATGTATTAGGAATTATGGTAGTAACTTAAATCTATTTATATTGATTTGAAATTATTTATAAATTAACGTATAAAAAATTTAAAGAAAAAAGTATTGTTTTTGCAAATGTAATAGTATTTTTTGGTTAGTTAAATAAATTATATTTATTCTCTAACCAAATTAATATCAGTGGCATGTATTGTAATTATTCTAGTAAGTTAAACTCTTTTATATATTTAAGCTGAAACTCCATGTGGTGTTGACACGTCAGCGTGGTATTTTTGTTATTAACACGTCAGGTTAAGGTTACTTTGTTAAAAAGTTTCTCAAATAATATATTAGGGATTTTAATACCTACTAAATTGTAATGGAATCTGACAAAAAAACAACTTTTGAAACAAGTATCATTGAATTAGATTCTATCTAATATATGTAGTTTGGCATTCTAATGTTGAAGTCACACACTGATTCTGGAAACTTTTAACATATTGACATCAAAGAGTTGTGTAAATGTCTTAATACACAAGTACATATTGTGATCAACGTTGTCATTTAAAGAATCAAAATGTAGCAACCAATCAGTTTCTTATTAACTTAAGAATCCTCTATACGAGTATATGATAATCTCAACCTTTTAGCATTAGCCATTACGCTTCTTGCTTCTTCACTTTGGCATCATCCAAAACTCCAACAATGCATTTCTCAAGTAAGATTTCAAAATTGACCCAAGCATGGTATTTGTTGAACAAGAAAGTACCGTCTCTCCCAACAGCTTTCATCAGCATATCAACGCCTCCAGGATGAAAATTCATGTATGGCGATATGTTGTACACACGACCTTTTAAAACAGTCCACATCGAATCTCCTGATCGGTGCTTTTTTACTTCATCCATTGAAATAAGCCTCTTGTTTGACTCTCCTTTCAGCCCTGTAAAACAAAATTGTCGTTTCATGTAACACATCAAAATGCATTTAGGAAAAGAAGACAGATAAAAGAAAGCTTTACCTGCAAGATCGGGATGAGTTCTTGTAAGTTTCATCCAGTCCATTTGGCTATAACCCTTTTCAAATGGAACTTTGGTACGAGTTATAGGCTTTCTAGCTGAAGTATTGAGACTCTCAGATGATTCACTAGACTTCTTTTTTGAAGATGAAGAATCAGTCACCGTGAAAGACAACGAACCAATTGTCTTTTCTTTTGGAGAAATTTGATTGCTTGGATGATCTAATTCATCTTTAAGGACAATACTGCCTACATTTAATGGAATATCTTTTGCCTCAAGAACATCTTCACTATCTGGTGGAACAACCTTTAAATGGAACAAACCAACCAAACATAAAATTTCATGTCCATACTCTCTGAAATCCTAAAGAAATGAATGGAAGCTCACCCTCGAAAATGTGAAATCATCATCTCTAGTATCCATCTCGAGCTAAAGTTGAGCTTTTTAGCAATAAGTTGAAACCAATCTGCACCCAATTTTCAGAACCATTCTTATCAGTTAGAATAAAATCTAAAGCCTCTCTAAAGCACTTAGTAGAAGAAGAAGAAAAATCTGTAACAAAGATAATCGTAATTTGCAAACTTCACATAACACAGAGGGTAGTTGGGGATGAAACAGAGTCTAAAGACACGATTAGGGGTTATTGACCAAATTTTTAATAGCCCAGAGAACGAACATAGCATAAAGTTTCACACAAAAAAAAGCCCTCAAAATCGAATCAAAAGAATTGAAGAACAGTTGCTTTCAGAAAAGAGCCTTGCAACTTTTGATTTATAAATCCATATCAAGCAATCATAGAAACCTAGAAAAAGCAGAAACTAATCTAGAAGGGAGTTGCGACCTGGTGGATTTGAGGCCAAAGCAATCGCTTCCCGCTCCTGGCAGAGAATTGAAGGAGAAGCAAAGATTAGTGAAGAGGAAACAAATAAAGAGCGAAGAGAGAGATCTATTGGCAAAATGAGAACGGACGAGTCAGGCTGACTCAAAATACCAAATTCAAATCGGTTTAATTCGGTTTTTTCGGGACCGAAATAATTCTGGTTCGGAATGGGAAAAAAAAAATCGGTTTGTTTCTGGTTACAGAAACCAAACTTGTAAATTGGTTCGGGTTGCAATCAGATCTGTGGCTTTGTTCGGTTTTCTCAGTTCCTTTATTTAGGTCTGTCGACTTCTTTTTGGCATATGGTTCCGGACTCCCCAGTCTAAGCTGTGAGTGATCCGTTTGGGCTTAAGCGAAGGTCTGGCTCAAGCGGTAACTGCAGTTGGAGGGTGATGGCTTCACAGAGCAGGACCACCTCCCGCTCACAGCAGTGGACGGATCATAGTTTATGGCCTGCTCGTTCGTACCCAGGTGAACCACAAGTTTTATATGTTTTTTTTCCTGGTATCCAATTTTATTTAAGAATTATTATATATTCCAATTCTAAAATAAAATAGAATCCGTCGACTCAAATCCTAATGTTCAAGGAATGTTTCAAGCTTCCGACATGGAGAAGATGTTCGCCCAAAGCGATTTTCCTTTTCCCGACTTCATCAACAACACTCAGATCCGTACACACATCAACCTTAAATCTAATCACCACCTTTTCATTCTTCCCTAGACGAACCTTCTCGAACTCTAGCAGATGCTTAATCGGGGATCTGTGTACAGCCGGCGGCGTCGTGAACAGAAACACCGTGTGGCTCCCCTCTCTGTCTCCGGTGTTCTTTACCTCCAGCTGGACTTCGAAATCCGATCTTCCCTCGACAGCGTTCTCGCAGTACGGTCCGTTCGCATCCAGTGATTGGCACTCCGACGATCGGCAAGGGTGGCTCTCGTCCAGACGGAGAGAGACGATTCGTGGGGTTTTGATTAGCCGATGGCTGAAGTGTGTGTAGCTAATCCCATCTCCAAAGGCGTACACGGTTTCTCCGGTGTAAAACCGGTAAGTCCGACCCGGATACCCGCTTGAATCGTCGGGTCTCATATTCATATTCGACATCGGAACTTTCTCCACGTACGATTGAGGATACCACGTCATCGGCAATTGTCCGCCTACCAAAAAAAGCAAAACTTTAACCGGTTACCAAAAATCGCAATCGTAAAACCGAACTGGTCTGTTTTCCTCGACTAAAAACAAAAATATCTTACATGGATTATAACGACCGAAGATGACGTCAGCAATGGCGAGACCACCGGCTTCACCAGGATAACCAACCCACAAAATGCTTGTGATCTTGTCATTGTTCTTGGCGAAAGTAATGTCAAATCCTCCACCAGACATTATTACGAGGACCACCGGTCCTTTAGCTGCCTTAGCCACTTGAGTCACAAGCTCTTGCTGTTTGCCGGGAAGATTCAGATGGAGTCGGTCAAGGTCCTCCATCTCAATTGATTGTTCTGCGCCCATCACGAGCACAACCGCATCCGCATTAGCCGCCAAAGCTTTTGCTGAGTCTAAATCTGCCTCTGCGCATGCCACGTTAGCACAGCCCGGATGATACGTCGGTGAAACCGTTACCGCCAGTCCCTGAAGCGGCGTTGTGTACTTGCATGGTATGCCTGAAGGTTAAAAACGATCTCTTTTTCACACATGTAATAAACTTGAAATTGAATCATTGAGACAATTGATCTCTTGTGTTAATTTCAACTTACCATTGTAGTTTCCGATCATCGTTGTGGTGACATTGGCGTTTGGTCCGATCACTGCTAGCTTTTGGATCGCAGAAGGTGAGAGAGGAAGTGAACCAGCAGAGTTCTTGAGCAAGACAATGCCTTGCCTTGCGGCTTCTCTAGCGAGTTCTTGGTTCTCAACGGTGCAAACATCATTGGGACCAAGACGACCGTATGGCTGCTGCTTCGGGTCACCATCAAAGAATCCTAAGCGCATCAGAGTCCCGAAATTGTTTGAGATCGCTTTGTCGATAGCTGCTTCGTTTACCATCCCCGCCTTGACTGCTTCCATCGCGTGTTCACCCGTGAAATGATTACAATTCAAATCCAAACCTGCTAACAAAGATTTGGCCACAGCTTCCTCTGGAGTCTTGGTATAGTGTTGGTTTGTATACATCACATCTACCGAATCACAATCCGAAACTATGTACCTAACAAAAAAAATTCGGAAAAACAAAACCAATAGATTTAAAAACAAACACTTGAGAGACTTAAACCGTCCAGAAACAACCTTACCCGTTTAACTTCCATTGTCCTCGAATTACACCAGAAAGCAGATCAGGATCAGCGCATGTCGGTTTACCGTTAACTTGGTTGTAAGAACACATGACACTAGCCACATTCCCATCAACCACACAGCTCTTGAACGGTGGTTGAAACGTATCATCCATATCTTGTTGGTTCACCTAATCCAACACACAAAAAGACATACAGTCAATAAAACCTTGAAATGTATTCGGTGTGACGAATAACAAAAGCCACTTAGTAATATTCAAAGGATCCAAAGGCGATTTTTTTCTTACCACGGCGTTGAAAGTGAAACGATGGACTTCTTTCCAATTGTCAACATCATAGGCGGTGTAGTGTTTGCAGCAAGCGGCAACTTTTAGACGGTTAGGATCTCCACCATCAGTCTCCTGAAGACCTTTAACATAAGCCACCGCGTATTTACTAGTGAGCGTAGGATCCTCGCCGGGAGTCTCTTGTCCTCTTCCCCATCTCGGGTCCCGGAATATGTTCACATTCGGTGACCAAAACGTTAATCCAGCTAATCCCACATTGTACATTGCCCTCGCCTCCGTCGACACAACCTTAAACCAAGTCATGTATAAAAGTTATTAAAGCTAGAAGCAAGAAAAACACGTTGAGAGAAAAGATGGTGACAAGAATCGTTGCTTGCATCAAAATATATAAAAATAAAGGATAATTATTTCACCTTGCCAATGGCTTGGAACAGAGATACATTGAAAGAAGCAGCGGTGAGTATGACTTGAGGGAAGCTAGTGGCGCCAGGAACTTGACCGGAGAAATTAGTACCATATCCGACAGAAGATACGCCGTGAAGGGCCTCCGACCACCAATTATAAGCCGGAATCCCAAGGCGTCTCACACCGTTAGCATTGCTCCCCAAAAACCCGATTTTCTCCTCCAGTGTCAATCTTCCGATAAGGTCGGTGACTCGGGCTTCGGCCTTCAACCTCGTGTTACAGAACCCAAACTCCGAGAGAGAAGGGTTTCTGGTGATGTCACAGGCAAACACTGGCGAAGATTGGGCGCTCGATGGCTCGAAGATGCAGAACAGGAAGCAGATGAGAAGTGTGGAACCAGAGGAGAGTGCTCTGTTTCGCCTCGTTTGCCGAGAATAACTCATTGTGTGTGTGTTTTTGTTTGAATATTTTGTCGATTGACAGTATTATATACTAATAAAAGTGGTAACACGTCAGCAAATTTTACTCACAATATTTCTATTTTAATAAATATAAAATAAGATATATTTCTTTTTTAATATATAAGATTAGATATGTTTCTTCGTTAATATATATAAGATAAGATAGGTAAGAATGAAGGATGATGCAGCCTTAGAGAACAAATGCGAAGAGATGAGTATGAATAATAATGCTATTTTCTGCTCTTTCTTACGAAATCAAGGAAACTCGTTACTCGACAAAGAAATTTGATTCAAATAAATCTCATTCTCCGAATTCAAATTAAAATTACTCTATAGTTTTGGATAATTTGCCTTGTCTTTGTTGTACTCCAGCTTATTTATTAGATTAGAATTAACTCATCAAAGTTAAAATTAAAAGATGAATTTTTGAGTTGTGAGATGCTTAATTTGATCTCTTTCATGCATCCAGATCATCATCATCCACGTGCCATCATCTAATTGGGTACATGCATACCGAATATAACTAGGGATTTTGAGCAATTTTGAGGTTCAATACATAATACCGCTGTCTCGTAATTTGTCGGAGGCAAATCGACTTTAATCAACTTACAAATGGACAAAGAGAAACTACATTAATTAGATTAAAAAGGTACAAACTAGGTGTCATGTCTTTTTCTCCAGTAATTGCGAATCAATCACGTCATTAAGGTGATCCGTTAAGTGAGAAAGAAACAATAAACTACATTTTACAGATTGTGTTTCGTATTATTCCAATCAAAATCAAATTATTTGGAATTATTCAAGTTGAGAGAAGGAGTTTTGGTAGAGACTGATTACTATATTTTCCTTTTCTCTTCAATTAGTTTTACTACATAACGAACGAACGAGAATGTCTTACAGCTCATTATTCCAACATTTCTGGTTACTTATAAATACATTCATACACGTGGATCTTAACTTCTTTCTCTATTTGTTTCAAACGACTGGTGAGACTTTCTGGATAATACGGTTAGGAGTAGTTGTGACATATCGTATGAGAATATGTTATAAAAGTTAATAAGTAATAGAGGCTATTTGGAACATCTAAGGGTTTTTTGAAAAATTAAATGTTTTTAAATATTCTGGTGGTTTAAACTCTTTATCTTTTTGGGTACTTATAATTCTTGCTATCTAGTGAACAAACCGCTGGACAAAAATTCTATGTTTATGTAAAAAAAACTAGTATTAATACTGAAAACGATTGGTCATCAGTTTCAAATTAGCATTATTATGGAAAATTGCTGGTAGTTATGAGTTAATGGTAACTTTTTCTCTTATTGTATAATAAACTTAATTTATAGTCTATAGCCATGGGTTAACAACAAAAGGGATATAACTGGGAATGATTTGACGAAATAGAAGATTCTATCCAGAATTTTTTTTTTTCATTTTATACAGAAATGTTAACTATAGAATGGACCACACATTGGCACCAATAAAACCTAAATTGAAAAAAATCTTGGTTCGTTGGTTATTGATGATGTGGACCGGAGGATCCAGACATAATTGAGTTGGCTTTTATCGTATAAAAACAACATTGTCTTCAAGTTTTTTTAAAATAAATTTTTTTATAATATAGGAATATTTACATAAAAAGCATGTTGCTGTAAAAAATCATATTGTGACAGAAACAATGAAGTTCTGCTTGAAATATCCTTATTTTAAGGACCGTTGATAAAAACACATTGCAACACTTAAACATTTACAAGCAAGCGGCAATTAGCCCAATATACTATTAGCCTCAAAAGATTAGTTTATATCTACAATGTTATTATTTTTCGATGCATGAAATCTATTTTATTTGGATATAATTTTAATTTAACAACTTTAAACACATAAAACAAAATAACATATCATAAAATCAATAATTAACGATATTTGTTTTTCAACTAATCAATAATATACTGTATATGTTCTAAAATTACCAAAATATAAAACAAATCATATAAGCTTTGAAATTAAAAACAAGCAAAAATTAGATAAGTGGATAAAAATGTGTTACTATATCACTATATAGAATAGAATATGTTTAGAGTGATATCCTAAAATAACATTATTTTAAGTTTATCTTCCAAATTTAGCACACTAAAACTAAAATTCCAAAAATAGCACAAATTATTATGTAAAAATAATTATTTACTTTAAATAAACTATATATAAAATTAAAATATAATGTTTGGGTTCACTTTTTCCAATTTAGAGTTTAAATTTTTTTCATTAAGAAAGAGTTTTTAATTATTTTACTATTAAATTTGTGCTATTTTAAAAATTTAAATAATTAGTGCTATATTTAGAATAAAAACTTGAAATGGTATTATTTTAGTCAATTGCCCATATGTTTGTGTTATGTTATTTATGGTCATATATAATATAAACCGTCTATATACTCTGCTTTATGCATAATTATATTTTTATTTTCACATTACATATCCATAGTTTTTCAAAATATGTTCATTTTTAAAATATAATAAATACAGAAAATATATGTTTTAAGAAAAAAATGAGAAGAAGACAAGATAAAGTGGAATATATTATAAAAATTAAGCAGAATGCCCTAACCAATATTTTGTTTGGTCATTTAGTTTCATTTTTGTTGTTTCTTTTCGTTATCCTAATTCTCCTACAAGAATTCTACAATCATTTTAAGAAACTAAGAAAGTCCGTTTTATATATAGGTGATACTTACACACTGAATGACTCGAATCAATTCCAATGGCACAAGAAGAGTGTAGTGAAACTTTTTAACTTTGATCCTTATATGGTGTCCAAATCAGTTTGCTAACATCAACATCAAGACCACCTCGACCTGCAGCTTTCAGATGTCGGTCCAGAACCTTGGGATCCGCACAGATTACGTGTTGTCCTTTCCTGTACTGTATCAGTTCTAGGCTCTGAAGAGTGCTTAGTATATCTTCCGCTTTAATTGCTGTCATGTCGCTCAGCTCCTGCATCATCGTTATGTTTCGATTCTTAGATCGCAGAAACCATGATTAGCGTAAGAGTGGATATCACACTGAAACACAATCTAACCTTGATAGAAATGTTTCCTTTGTGCTTTTTCAAGATGTCTAACAGAACACGGGTCCAATAACCTCGGTAGCTTAGTAAGCCTAGATCCGACAAGGGTCTTTCCGGTGTCCCAACTTTTCCCTCTTTCTTTGACAGTTCATAGGCTACAAACTCAAAGGGAAAATTTGCTATTGCTTAACTAAGAGATGGGATTGAGAAAAATAAAGAGTAAAAGTGACAGAACTCACAGAAAGCTATTAAGAATTTGCCATAGCCTTTTCTTTGATACGGAGGAAGAGTTAGAATGCAAGCTAAGTTGTATGCTTCTTCCGAATGTTTTTCCTGTACCAACCAATAGAGTTACGTTTTATCAACAAACCGAACAACTGAGACCAAACATATCTGTACATGTTGTGCTATATTACTGATAAGATTAGAAATCGATCAAACCAATATTCTGTTACAAATCCCAGAAATGCAACAATATTAAGAGAAAATGAACACTCTCTCTTACCACTCCAATTATCCACTCTTCCCAGAAAAATGGCGTCCTCCCCCTGCTGCTCTTCACTTCCCTTTTATATTCTCCCTCTTTAGCAATCTTCCAATTATTCTCCCTCTTTCTCACCTTACGATTTTCCCACCTGCCACTAACCCCCTTGGGATTGGTTCATTTGACTTTGGTGACTTTCTCCTTATTGAGTAGGGCCCACTATGTCTCCTACTCCAGGTTTTTTTCCCTCCCTGCTTCCTTCCTTCTCCTTCTCTTTCTTGTCCCCTACTCTCCCCTTTCTTAGCCCTTCTCTGATATTGATATAATATGGGAGGGTGCTTATTTTCATACGTATCAACATCCCCCCCCTCCAAATCAATCTTGTCCTCAAGATTGAATGTTGGAAAAGCTGTCTTGAAAGTCGCCAGTGACTCCCAAGAATCCTCTTGCTCAGCTGAGTCTTTCCATCGTACCAGAATATCCCATTCCCTTGTCTGCGGATTGCGTCTGGATCCAAGGATTGTATCCGGTTCCATAGCTAATTCATAATCAGCCGTTAAATGACGAGGTAGGGGTGAGCTACTGCCATTATCTCCCACCGCCTTTTTAAGGAGAGAGACATGGAAAACATTGTGAATCTTTGATGATGGTGGTAATATCAATCGATATGCTACCTGTCCGATCTTAGATTCCACCTCATATGGGCCGTAGTACCTTGCTGCCAGCTTCTCACTGACCCTCTTTGCCAAGGACTTCTGTCGGTATGGCCTTATTTTCAGATAGACCCAATCACCTTCCTGAAACTCCACATTTCGGTGGTGACCATCAGCTGTCTTTTTCATTACCTGTTGAGCCCTTATCAAATGCTGTTTGAGCTGCTCAAGTGTTGTGTCCCTCTCTAACAGCTGCTCCTCCAGCTCTCGGACGACTGTCGACCCTTGTTCGAATTTGACCAGCCCTGGAGGGTCCCTACCATAAACTGCCTTAAATGGAGACATTTGGATTGCCGAGTGATGGGTGGAATTATACCAAAACTCTGCCCAGGCCAGGAATGTCATCCACGTGCGCGGTTTTTCTCCCGCGTAACACCTCAAATATGTTTCCAAGGTGCGATTCACCACCTCTGTCTGCCCGTCCGATTGTGGATGGTATGCGGTGCTGAAACGGAGAGAAGTCCCTGTCAATCGAAACAATTCTTTCCAAAAGGTGCTCATAAATACCTTATCCCGGTCAGACACAATGGTTTTAGGGAATCCATGGTGGCGTACTATCTCCTGAACAAAAACTGTTGCGATGTCAATAGCCGAATAGGGATGCCTCAGCCCCACAAAGTGTGCGTATTTGGAGAGCCGGTCCACCACCACGAAAATGGAGTTTTTCCCTTGAGATGTCGGCATTCCTTCCACAAAATCCATGCTAATATCCTCCCAAATCTGCACAGGTATTGGTAACGGCTGTAGCAATCCTCCTGGAGCCAAAGTCGAGTACTTTTGTCGCTGACAAACTGTGCATTCAGCCACGAATCGCCGAATATCTGTCATCATCCCTTTCCAATAAAATTGTTCTGCCACTTTTTTCTGAGTTTTTAGAAACCCCGAATGACCTCCACACTTCCCTCCATGGTATTCCTGCATTATTAAGGGGATCAATGGCGAACCTGGGGCAATTACCAATTTCCCTTTTCTTAACAGTCGCCCTTGAATTAATGCATAATCTGGATGAGTCCGAGGATCCTTCTGTAGTTCAGCCAAGAGTTTTTGTAACCCGCTATCCTGTTCGACCTCTTGACTTACTTCCTCGAGTTGAAGATTTGTCGGAACTGTTATCGCCATGAGCGCAGTCACGCTAGTGAACCTGGACAGCGCGTCAGCTACCCGGTTCTCCTTACCTGGTTTAAATTGAATCTCAAAATCAAAACCCATCAGCTTGATCAACCATCGTTGATACTCTAACCCCACTTCCCGTTGTTCCAGTAAAAACCTCAAGCTTCTTTGATCTGTCTTGACCACGAATTTCCTACCAATCAAATAGTGTCGCCACTTCTGGATTGATAAGACAATTGCCATCAATTCTTTCTCGTAAATCGCTTTGAGCTTCTCTCTGTCTGTTAATGCCCGACTAAAATACGCTATTGGTCGTTGCTGTTGCATTAGCACTGCCCCCAGCCCGTGTCCGGACGCATCAGCTTCTAGTACAAACGTTTCCTGAAAATCCGGTAATCGTAAAACTGGTACCTCCACCATTGCTTGTTTTAGCTGCTGAAATGCCTTTGTAGCTTCCTCTGTCCACGCGAACTGGTCTTTTTTTAAGAGAGTAGTCAAAGGTTTGGCAATTATGCCGTAGTGTCTCACAAATCGACGATAGTACCCGGTTAACCCCAGAAATCCCCTCAATTCAGTGACTGAACCAGGCAGGGGCCACTTAACCATTGCCTCTATCTTTGCCGCATCCGCCTCTACTCCAGCAGCCGATATCACATGCCCCAGATATTCAATTTTCAGACTTCCAAACTGACATTTTCTTCGGTTGGCATATAGCTGTTGCTGCTCTAATACCTTCAGAACTTGTTCCACATGTTCACGATGTGTATCCATATCCCTGCTATACACCAGAATATCATCAAAGAATACCAAAACAAACCTTCGCAAAAAAGGACGGAACACGTCATTCATCAATGACTGAAATGTGGCTGGTGCGTTAGTGAGTCCAAACGGCATTACCCTGAACTCGTAATGCCCATCGTGCGTCCTAAACGCAGTCTTTGGTATATCTTCCGTTCTGACCCGAATCTGGTGGTATCCTGACCTCAAATCTAGCTTTGAAAAAACCGTAGCCCCGTTGAGTTCATCGAGAAGCTGATCTATCATGGGTATAGGGTAGCTATCGGGGGTTGTTACCTTGTTTAGCGCCCGATAGTCTACGCAAAACCTCCAACTCTTATCTTTTTTCCTTACCAACAGCACTGGACTCGAAAAAGGGCTTTCGCTTGGTTGAATTATCCCTGCCGCGAGCATATCTGCAACCTGTTTCTCTATCTCCTCTTTCTGCACTTGAGGATATCTGAAAGGACGTACCTTAACAGGTTCTGCTCCTGCCCGTAGCACGATCGCGTGCTCCTTTCCACGCGAGGGTGGTAACCCATATGGCGGTTCGAACACCCTTGGATACTGACTGATTGTTCCTCTCAGCTCCGCCGGCGTGTTGCCTTCTCCTTCCTCTTCTGTCGTTACTACCTCTCCCAATTCTACTATCATCACTGGTTCCTTTTGACGGAGTGCCTTTTGAATTCCTTTTAAAGAAATGGCAGCGGTGCATAATTCAGGTTCCCCTCTCAATGTTACCTTCTGCTCATTAAGCTCGAACTGCATCACCTGCAGCTTCCAATTGACCTCCATATGCCCCAATGACTCCAACCATTCCATTCCCAATATTACGTCCGCGTTTCCCAGCTGTATCGGTAAAAAATCAGCCACGATCTGTACTCCCTGTATCTCCAATGTGACTCCTTTGAAAACGCCCCCTCCTTGAATCGACATTCCTGTGGCCAGCAATACCCCATATCCTCGTGTTCGATCAGCTTTGCGACCCAACTGCTCCATTATTGATTCAGCTACAAAATTATGGGATGCCCCACTGTCGATTAATACCACGACTCCGCGATCCTGTATCGCTCCTCTCATCTTCATCGTTCGCGGTGAAGAAATCCCGATCATTGAGTTGAGCGAGAGTTCTGCTAAGTGTGTCGCTACCTCCTCGTACTCTTCTTCCACCGGATTTCCCTCCTCCTGTTCTCCAATCTCCTCTTCGGATCCATCCGGTTGTATCACGATCACCTGAAGCTCGCGATAACGGCATCTATGGCCCGAGCTCCACTTTTCGTCGCACTTGAAGCATAAGCCCATCCGCTTCCTCTCCTTCAGCTCTAGCTCCGAGATTCTCCGGAATGGAGCTCGGCGATCGTCCACCTTGGCCGGAATTCCCCTCGGGTAGGTCTCCTGCTTTCCCTCTCGCGGGGCTGGGCGTGCAGGGAGTGTTCCCGAATTATGGTTACGCGCCCATGTGGTCTGTGGGTTGCGCTTCACTTCGGGCTCCAAGGTTCTGGGCCGTAGGCCCACTCGACTCACTCCTCCTGCACACTCAGGCCCACCTCCTGACTGGGCCCATTCATCCATTCTTTGGGCCACCACCATCAGCCTGTCGAGTCCTCTTGGCTCGAACAATCGCACCCCGAGTCGGAGCGTCGGCGTGAGTCCGGTGAGAAACAATGTCTCGAGCATCGACTCCCGCACACCTCCTGACTGCGCCGCAAGTATCTTGAATTCGCGGCAGTAGTCCCGCACACTGCCCTCCTGTCTCAACGTAACTAGTCTCTCCTCCGGAGTTGCTACTCCTCCCGGAGAAAAATTTTCCACCACCCGCTCCTTCAATTGTTCCCACTCTCTGAAAGGATTGCGCTCACGTTCCCAACGGTACCATTCCAGCGCTTCCCCGTCGAGGCTCATGGCAGCAACGTGGAGTTTCTCCTCCCGTCCCATCCCATTCATCTCGAAGTATTGCTCTAGCCGAAATAACCACGTGTCGACGTTATTGCCGTCGAAAATAGGTAACTCGACTTTGCGGTTTACCGGCTCTGTACGAGCGGCGATCATCGTCTCACTGGCTCGAGACCCTTCTCCTAACTCGGTCGCTCCTGCACGGAAAGCGGTATGGGTAGCAGCGCTGCCCTTCTCTGGCACGTCTCCCATCTGCGCTTTTCCTGTGAGGGTAGACTTGAGCTCTCCCTGGCTCAACAGTTCTTCCAGACGATCGAGAACTGCAAGCTTGCTCATCTGTTGCTGTAAGCCGTCTACTCTGCTTACCAATTCGTCCATCATGCTCAGTTTCTCGTGCATCCTATCCACCTGCTCCTTGAGAGCATTCTCCACCTCTTTTCCAGCATCAGCCTTCTTACCCATGATCTTCTTTCAGAATCGGTTGCTCTGATACCAAGTTGATAAGATTAGAAATCGATCAAACCAATATTCTGTTACAAATCCCAGAAATGCAACAATATTAAGAGAAAATGAACACTCTCTCTTACCACTCCAATTATCCACTCTTCCCAGAAAAATGGCGTCCTCCCCCTGCTGCTCTTCACTTCCCTTTTATATTCTCCCTCTTTAGCAATCTTCCAATTATTCTCCCTCTTTCTCACCTTACGATTTTCCCACCTGCCACTAACCCCCTTGGGATTGGTTCATTTGACTTTGGTGACTTTCTCCTTATTGAGTAGGGCCCACTATGTCTCCTACTCCAGGTTTTTTCCCTCCCTGCTTCCTTCCTTCTCCTTCTCTTTCTTGTCCCCTACTCTCCCCTTTCTTAGCCCTTCTCTGATATTGATATAATATGGGAGGGTGCTTATTTTCATACGTATCAATTACCTTTGAAAAATATCCAACCATGTGGCATCCTCGATCATCACATTCGCAAAGAACATAGAACAGAAACAAATCAACGTCGTAGTAAAGAGTTTTGTGGTCAAGAAATAACTTTGCCAGATAACACAGATTCTGTGCATAAACCTTGTTCTTTTTACCATCTACCTGTAACACCAGGGTACGGTAAGAGAAAAGATATTAGAAGAAAAATTCTGCTTGGTGAACGTTCACTTCTTAGCATCCAACATAATGAAGTGAGAGATAACTAATTAGCACCCATATACGAAAACACAAGCAATAAAAAGCTGACAATTTAAACATCATATTCAGTGGAGGAATACTGATCAAGAGAAACAAAATGAAGATCTATGGGTGTGACCTCAAACATTGACAAGGTACCACTTCGATAAATTTCATCACCAGGGGGGTGCTTCAGATCACATTTCCTCTGCAAGAGAATACAGGAAAATCATTAAAAAAACACATAATGCAGCATGAATGAACCGTGAGTTTTAGATATGAAAGCTGGTGAAAGATACAATAGAAAGATTACACACTATAGATCCCATACAATAAAAAACAAATTACTAAATTTCGAAGGCCACAAAAAAATGCATGCCAGAATATGGATTTAGAATACACACAGAGCGAAAATGTGCCCACAAAACATCATACAGCAATCAAAGATAAAGAAAAACAGTTACTCACCATATGCCTTTGAAGCTGCTCTTTGCGTTTTATGAAATTCAGGCAAAACTCACAAAAAAAGAGCTTCACACAGTCATTGTATTCTGGTGGAAAGGGGGAGAAGTACCAAGTCTCAATCTCATATTTTCCGAGCTCAATCGTTGCTATGTTCTTCACTTTCGTGAACTCTTCATGTTCACGCAAACTTGCTGCATCCAGCTCTTCATGACCCTATATAAACATTTTAAAACACAGAATATCAAATCAACACATGCCTAATGTTTCCAGGACCAACCATCTAGTGATTCATACATACCTCTACATGTGTCTCATCGATCTTCCGTTTCTGGTGGCGTGTCATCTTCAGGCTCGTTACCTAAAAACCACAAAAGTACTTCTCCGCTCAGTGCTAAAGGTGGAAGAGAAAAGTCTTGTAGTGTAATGGGGGCATTATGCAACTAACAACATAAGACCAAACAACACCTTGTCTTCCACTTTTTCATCAACAGCACACTCTACTGAATCAAGGTCCAGTTGATCCAGGTGAATCCATTCATCCAACCTCCTATTAACTGCAAAAAAAAAAATTTACGAAAAATCAAAAAACTCAAGGATTGAAAAGCATAAGATATCACAACCATCAACATTATCATTATTTTACTCAGCTTGATCATAATAATTTTAAAAAGGTCCAAAAATCTTTAAAACCAAATTATAATGCAAGAGTGGATCTTCTTATCAATATTTCACCCAATAGAATCCAATTGTAATGATCCAATTGATAAAGGCTTGAAATTTTAACTCTATTTTTCTTCACACATTATAAACCTCGATCTTGTGATATAACGAACAGGATAAGAATTAAATCACAACCCCTTTACTAAATTTCTACTCTTTTGACGTTCATCACTACTAATCAACCAAAATTGAAAACCGAACTTCAGGATCCAAATATAAAAAACCCTAGATTAGAACTTGCTATGGATTTTCTAAAGGACGTACATTCAGTGTAATGGACGTAATATTCATAATCATTATGGCCGCCGTTATGTATCCTCCGGCGCTCGATCACTTTGACTGGATGGTGTTTGCCGTCTCTCCAACGACACATCACACGAGTACCCACTTCGAGCGGAAGCATGCCCATTTTCCTCTTCTTCGACGGATCCGACTCAGAGATCGCCTGATCAGAAACCAACGGATGAGGTTGCGTCAAAGGCGCATTAGCGCCGTCTGTAACCGTAGGCTTGTGATTCGACGACGGTGGCGAAGCTGTGCCGTTGGTTTCTGTAATCGCAGACGAACCCATTTCCCGGTCGGGTCGGAGAATTCCGGTTGGATATTCTATCACATACGAGCAAATAACTAGAGAGATAAACGGACATTTGGAATTGACGAGGCCCATTCGTTACTTTTCCACAATATATGGGTCTATAATGGGCCGAGAAAAGTAAAATAACATTTTAATATTAGATCAAAAATTTATCTTGACGACGGGTATTTAAATTTATATCTTTCTGCAATGAATAAAAATCAAATCCCGTTTGAAAAAAATATTAATAGATAATAATTAATTAATTATTTTGTTAATGTAAAAATTTATTTTATATTTAAAATAATTTTTTAATATTTTAATATTGATTACGAAAATGAAATAGATAATAAAATCGGCTTATACAAATACATTTAAATTTTATCTATCTTGAATAAAATTATATATATGAGAAATATTCAATTCAATTAAACTTTTGTTTTATATTTTGTTTGACAAATTTTTAAAAATTTATATTATGTTTTATATTATATTTACATTTTATCACAAAATATATCTTATATCAAAATATTAGAAATTTACATATAATATATTGTTTAATTGCAGTTTTCGTAAATAATATAGTAAATTATGTATTAGATAATATTTATTTTAATATGATCTAATAGTGTGATAAATCATCGTGAAATACTTGTAAATCACACGTAATATAAAATTATTTTGTTAAAATGATTCTTAATTAATATATTAGGGATGTGAAAAATAAGAATTATAACGATGGCTCTATTAGTGCATTGTTTGAACCATTTTAATCGTCGAGTTCATGTATTTATATCTATAACTATGTTGGCAAGAGAAATAAAAGATATTGAAACCATTAAATGTGAGGAGAGCATACTGAAGTGAGGTGAAGTAAACAAAGAGCATACTCTCTCCTCTCTCTCTCTCTCTCTCTCTCTCTCATGAGTTTTTCTGACAAACAAGAGTGGAGCAAGCTCTGGGTTTCAAATGTCTGAAGACAAACGAGTAAGTACTTTTTCTCCGCACCGTCCTTTATAGTCTATATATAAGTGTCTCAATTAATATATATGTTTTTTGGTGTTTCTAGTATAGTTGTGTGTGTATATTATATCGACATATATATTATATATCGACACTACATCGCTTTAGACTTAAGATGATTAATACATAACAAATTTCCATTTTATGGGATGCTAATCGTAGTTGTCATTTTGATAAAACGTTTTTTTAATCTAAAATTAACATACAATATATGCCTTTTGACAACTTTACAAGAATGTATATTTGGATGCGTCTAGAAAATTAATTTATTTAGTTTTTGAATTATGGTGCATAATAATAGTTAAAAGATATGAACCAATCCATTAATTAATTATTAATTGATTTTTATTTAAAATTAATTTTTTTTAACATAATACTATTAACCCATCACAAGCTATTTAATACAAATCAAAATTAATTTGGTCCATCAAAAGAAGCAAATTCGATTTGGTTTGAAATTCATGTTACTCAAAATTAATTTGATGGATTTACACCGAACATAATTTTATAATAAAATATTATCAACATTAATGGATTGATAAATTATCATCTTGAAAAAATGGTGTCAATAATATCACATGAGGGAAACATAAATAGATATTGATATATAATTCAATTTATTAATTGCTAGTTGATTTTTAGTTAAAAAGTATAAAAACCTTAACATAAATAACAACATTTTTGTCATACGCCTTTTTATCGAATAATGATACATTTTTATAAAAAAGAATTTTAATATTTACAAAACGGTTCATATTTTTTTAAAAAAATATTCATTTTACTTATCCGAACTTAGAAGTTTGGTAACTATTAATGTTCAAATGTGAGATATGCACTAAATGTGCCCTTAACAAACATAAAAAGAGAGCTGAATATGTGCATATATAAATGAGAGATGTAACAATGGAGTACATTCATATATGCTATGATACAAATGTACATTGTGTGTAAAGTCCACAGTAATGATAACATTATTTAAATAGGTTTTTTTCATGGCGTCATCGTTTTTGTTCCCGAAAAATGCCACTCCAAAATTTGTATACAACCAAACTACAAATCAAGACCTTGTTATTACATATATACGAAAAGATAACATAATATTAAATATATGGTGATACAACCGTTATGATTATTCTCGGTCAACAACAATATATTATATCCTAACAAACTCTTACTTCGCATCCATTTTTGATATATATAAACAATTTCCATAACTTCACAATTACTCAGCTTATAACATAATTTAGTTACTATTAATGGAAATATCACCTGATTTAGTTCAATTCTCCTCCTACACTGCCAAAATCTGGCGGTGGTGGCGGAGAAATCCATGATGTATTATTCACCTCCTGAGAAGTTTGATCTTGCGGCGGAGAAGGGCTATTGAGTAGCCGGATTTGTCGTTTCAAGAATTTGACGTAACGTATGGCTTCGTCAAGCATTGAAGCTGTATCCATCTTGGTGCCACCTGGCACGAGTCTCTTGAGGATTCTGATCCTCTCGCTAATTCTCTCACGGCGATGTCTCGCCGCCACAGTTTGAGGGTCGTCGGAGATCCTAACGTTGCGGCGTTTAGGTTTCTTGACGGTTGCTGGATCGATGTCTACGGGCTGCATGGCTGCGATCTTGTACATCATCTCTTTCGTAGCACTGAGTTCCTCTAGAGGATCTTCTTGGTCTTCGTCGTCTTCTTCTTGGTCTCCGGAGAAAAGAGTGCGGGTAAAAGAGAGAAGAGGGAAATGAGAAGAAGTGAAATGGTTGAAGATATGGAGGTGAGTGTGTTGATCCATGGCCATACCGATTAGATCATTATGATGAGAATGATCATCATTTTTGTTGTTGTTGATGCTGATGTTGTTCCAAGTGTAATTTTGGAAGAGAGATGGGTTCATATTATCATTGTTATTCATACTTTATGTTTGTTTGATTTGTGAAAAAATTTAATGTCTTTGAGGCATAGATATATACATTATATATATGCCTTTGTGTGTGATATTTTAAAGTAAAAAAAAGAAAGGTGATCATCATATGATGAGGGGTTAGGTTGGTGATGCAATAAGGACATTTTTGGTGTGGAGAAAAAATAATAATATTAGTGATCATGTTCGCTTGTCTAGCGTAGGTTCCTGCGGTAGCGGTAGTCGCAGATTTTTGTTTGTTTAGCAAGGTATCTGCGGTATACGCAACGGTCAGACGATGCGTGTTGCGTCATAATTTTTTTGATCGTTGATTAAAACAGCGGTGTGATTAAAAATCTACGATCAACCGTAATCGCAACCGCCAGCGGCAGACAAACGAACAACATGTAATAAAAATTGTGTTTATATATTTTTTTCAACAAGTTGACGTCACTAGAGCATCGCTTTAACTAAATCATGCAGCTAATTTCGTAAAGCCTCTCTCATGATCTCCATAATAAATTTACATTCATATATAAAAACTAATGAGATAAATTAGAGGTGACTAGGGTTTCTATCGGTCATATTGAGACTTGAAATTAGAGTAAATCAAGAAAGTGGCTTTCACCAAAGTAATGACTAACAAGGGATGTGAATTACTTTATATAAACATAAGTCTCTCTTTGATTTTGTAAAAAATGTCTCCACTTGTGTGCTCTTATTCTGACTTACAATTTTCATCTCTTTAATTATATCCTTACCCCTCACCAAAGTAGGAAATAGTGATAAATTTTCTCTCATTCCATTGTCTCTTCGTTAAATAGCACATTTTGTTGATCCAATACTCATATCTCAATCAACGGCCCTGATCTGCCCAATATTGGATGTGAATTGTGTGAGTAATGGTATAGAAAACTGAAAACAAATATCAACTTGCATTTTTTTTGCCACAATTATATATAATTTACCACGTGATTAAACTTTTGAAAGGATCACATCAAATCATTCGCATGATGAGACTTCCATATAATTAAATTTTGTTATCTTAAAATATAATATCATACGCTATGCATGTTGTATCGATGTATAAGCAAATAATTTAATGGTTCTGAAGTAATGTGACAAGTTTCTTATATCATGTGTTTCATCTCATAAACAATGTGTATATAAATTTACATATATGAGAAGGATTTGTATTTTTTTGCACATATGTTATATTTGGTGTGCTTTATGTTCATACAAATTGCAAATTTACGCATGCAGGCTGCAATCATACGTTTCATTCTCCATTGTTCCTTGTAAACTGCAACTGTAAACCCTAATTAGATGAATCTAATATAAATGTAAATAGAACACGTGAGTGGGGTAAACAATTATGTAACATATTCCGAGGAAGATTCAATCATAAAATCTGACACAAACTCCATTATTTTCATCCAAATTACAACGTATAAAATTAAGTGAATCACCATTTTTATTTTTATGTTTTTTCTAGTTCAAATTGTGCTTTTTCTTCTTATTAATAGAGATACAATTTTGTGCGATCCGATTCCCAAAGAATTACTCTCATTTCCTAAAAGTCTGGTCTCTTACAGCGACTTTTCTCTTTCTCTTTATTTTGTTTTGTCTTCCAGTTTCTGCTTGCACCATGGAAATTGGAGACGAACAAACAAATGAAAACGCAATATTGTAATGTTTCTAATTTTGTACACTTTGTATTTTAGTGATTTCATTTTATCAGTACCGATTTTCACCGGTTCAGTTTGTCGATGATCAAACCATTTAACAAAAAAGGAAAACCGATAAAATTCGATTTAACAATCAAAACTAAGATTGTTGTAAACATGTAATAGTCGATGGAAATCACTTAATTTTAAATTAGCAAGTGGAGTTATTGATAAATTTTTACGAAAATTGTTTACTTTTCAATGTAGGATTCATTTTTGGCTCATCAAATAACATATACTTCGAATTCAATCATTTAAGCTATAAATATATCTCGCGACATTAAACAATTTTTATTAGAAACTAATAATATTATAATTTAATTTTAATTGAACGTCAATATTTATTTAGGCTTAATTGCTCTCTTGTTCCATTTTTTTATTTGTTTGTGGAAAAAAAACCTCACAGATTCAATTTTAAATGTTTAATATTCTTATGTAAAACAAAACCAACAAGTTGATTTTTTTTGTTGGAATCTCCCCTAGTTTCTGAGATATCATTAACATAAATTTTTAGTCCATACAATATCATTAACTTTTTTCCAAAAAAAACGAACTCATAAGAAAATTTATTATTTATAATCCACGACCCATTAATTTTTATTCAGAATACCACACTGAAAATGATCTTTAATTGTTTATAATTTAAATATTTGGAATAAATATATTATTTTTTGTTTAGAATTTAAATTTTATAGTTTAAAATTTAGTTTTAAGGGTTTCTTCTTGAAAGTTTAAATTAATATAAATTTGTGATATTTAAAAAAAACGTTTAATGATATTTTTGAAAAAAACTAATTTATATTTAAAAAAATACTTATTTTGTGATATTTTTGAAAATTATCCTTTAATACTATAGCTATGAACCCCCTCACGTATTTGTGACTTTTTCACTGACATTAATTAACATCCTATAGATATAAATCGTATATACGATGTAGTCCTTAGTACTAAACTATATTGACATACAACCTAGACATGCTAACTTATAGAGTTTATTGGTAAAGGTGTAACAATACATATTAACTTCACTAAAATTGCTATAAATGTTTTGACGAGAAAAATAGTAAAAAGGTTAAAAAAGTTTATGTTTTCTGGTTTTTTTCACCGAAGGAAAAAGAAAAGTGATTGCAAGGCATGGGCAGGCTGTGGTGAAAGTGAAAAAGTCTCTTCTTTGATCCTACAATATTGCGTTATGGAACGTTTTTAATGATTTTTTTCACTTTATTTTATATCACATTTTGGAAATAAAAAAAGAAAGAAATCAAACATATACAACTTAACTTTGGTGATTTTTTTTCTTGGATTAATTTATTGTCAGTTTGTAATTGCATGCATATACATATATGCACGTATTAAGCGATATGCATCAGAAAGAGACTCAATTATAATACTAAAATATAAAGTCAAATTATGATTTATTTCTAAATAAGATTTGAAATTATCCTATAAACTAACCAAAGTCAAAAAGTTATCAAATTTTAGTTGAAGAGTAAAACATAATGTTCAAAACTTATTTGTTAAGTTGTTTGACATTGGATGAGAAGATGAGCCTAAGATAACATATTACATATAAGATATTTGATTTCTCCATGCCTTTGTCAATCAAATTTTTAGTTACAAACCACAATGATTCAAAATAGTATAAGAGTTAGCATATAAAATGGTATTAAATATATAAAAAGATGATTTCCACATTATATGTGGTCCATTCTATACTGATATTTGTGAAATGATTTAAATGATTTAACCTTTACTAGATTCATACTCACGCCATGCATGGGGAAAAATACTCGTAAATTATATTTTATTAGTAAATATAAATTAAATATTTATATAATTTTAAATTTTATTTAAAATTACTTTTAATATTAATTATTTTTTACGAATTTAATAGTATTTTTTTGTTAGTTTAATAAAATATATTAATTATATAACCAAATTAATAACAATGATATATTTGTAATTATTCTAATAAGTTAAACTCATTTATATATTTATTTGAAATTTATTTTATTAATGACACGTGAGCATGGTATTTCTGTTAATAACACGTCAGAGTAAAATTATTTTATTAAAATGTTTCTCCAATCTTAAATTTATTTATATTTATTTGAAATTATTTATAAATTAACGTATAAAAATTTGAAAGAAATAAAAAATATTGTTTTTACAAATATAATAGTATTTTTTGGTTAGTTGAATAAATTATATTTATTATCTAACCAAATTAATATCAATGATATGTATTGTAATTATTCTTATAAGTTAAATTCTTTTATATATTTAAACTGAAATTTCATGTGGTGTTGACACGTCAACATGATATTTTTGTTATTAATACGTTAGGGTAAAATTACTTTGTTAAAACATTTCTCAAATAATATATTAGGGATTTTGAGGACGCATGTTAGACCCATATTAGAAGAGGAGATAAATTTATATATAAACGTCCTCGCTTGTATTTCTAATTAAAATTTTCTAATCAAAATTTTCTAATCAAAATTTTCTAATCAAAATTTTCTAATCAAAATTTTCTAATCAAAATTTTCTAATCAAAATTTTCTAATCAGTAAGAAAAACTAGGCGTTAATGGTGTAATTAGTAAAAGGAAAACATTTTTGGACCTAAACATTGGATAAGAAGATGGAACCTAAATTTTGTTGGCTCACATTATTTTCTTCTATGATAACGAATCTTTATATTTTGGTAATTGTCACATGTTTATATCTTCGTGGGCTCATAGGAGCCCAAAAGATTGTCATTCAAAATATGGCCCACCAATACAATACAATAGACTATAAAATATCTCAGTTAAATTACATCTATGAAAAGCCGTATAAAATTTTAATTTTTAGGTTACTTTGTAGATCAATTGATTTTAAAAGCATTATCGTTAAAAGTTATATATAACTCACATATATTTACTCATATGATAGAAAGTTTTTCAGATTTTTTTAAGTCAATATCTGGGCTTTGAAGATATAGATTTAGAGTAGTTTCTTTGCTGTAATTTTTGAAAACCCTATTATTAACCAACAAAGATTTTAGATATATTGGTTTGCCTAGAGTTTAAAGTTTTGTTTTTTCACCAATTATTATAGAGAACAATATTAATATATGCCATAGATGTTAAGCACTTGCGTAATTTAGTATTTTTCCCATTTAGATGAGATAAGCCCACCCTTTGCATTATCAGTAAATATGTTATGTGTGTTTTAAAAAGTGTTAAACTATAGAGATTATTTTTTTGTAATTTTTTAGCACATAAAAAAAACTTGCAAATCAAAACTAAATGAACATATAATATTGCTACTGATTTAGTGATTGCTAACACCGATCATACCAACCCAAATCGACATTCACTATCAAAATAAATTATTATAAATTACTTTTTGGAATTGTTTAGTTACTAAATTATATTATCATTCATAATTTCATATAATCAGAAATCCAAACTAGATCTACAGAAATTAGGTATTAGTAGGAGAAAAAAACCATAAAGAAAACAACAATTACAAACCAAAAGTCAGATCAACAGAGCTTAACCATGAGATTCTGAACATTAAACCGATGAAAACCGGAGTCCAAACCGGACAATCTCATCTCCTTCCTTCCATTAATAGAATAGAATCGTAATAACAAAAGGAACACTCACAAAATTCCAATATCTATTTCTTATGATCGCAACAGTGTTCCACTATGCACCGCCCGTGACTCTAATGGTCTGTGACTGTAATCCATTTTCTCCCCATTTTTATTTTCAATTCCATTTTTTTCTTCCAATTTCATTAATTTCCATACGTACATCTATACATATATAATACACATCAGTCATCAATGGCTTCTTCCAAACTCCATCATCCTCCTCTATCCTCCTCCACGAAATCTCACCGCAGAAAATTCCCAATCCGCTGCTTCTGTCTCCTAATCATCGCCATGTCTTCCATTCTCCTCCTTCTCTTCTCTCTCTTCTTCCACGCCTCCCTCTCCTCCTCCTCTCGTCACCACCACAAGTCCCACCAGTTACCCTCCAACACTCCTCCCGTCAATCCCTCGCCGTCTCCCGCCGCTCAGATCCGCCTCGCCTGCAACGCCACTCGTTACCCAGACCAATGCATCTCTTCCCTATCCGAACCGGGTCGGGTCCCTCCGGATTCCAACCCATCTCAGATCATCCACTCAGCGATCTCCGTCTCTCTCCAAAACCTCAAAACCGCCCAATCGAAAGTCAAGTCTATCTTAGATTCGTCCGTAGGAAATCTCAACCGCACAAACGCCGCGAACACGTGTCTCCAGCTCCTCTCTTACTCCGAGTACCGCACCCAATCGACGGATCAAGCGCTGACACGTGGTAAAATCAAAGACGCTCGCGCTTGGATGAGCGCTGCTCTCGTGTACCAGTACGATACATGGTCAGCGCTGAAATACGTCAACGACACGAGCCAAGTCGGCGAAACGATGTCGTTTCTAGACGGGCTCATCCACATCAGCAGTAACGCGCTTAGCATGATGGTGTCGTACGATAACTTCGGAAACAACGTCGAGTCGTGGAGCTACCCAGCAACGGAACGGGATGGATTCTGGGAGAAGAGTGAGCCGGGTTTGGGCTCGGATCCAGGTACAAGGCTTAATTTGGGTTTTCCTTCCGGTTTAAAAGAAGACGTGACGGTGTGTCAAGACGGAAAATGTAGTTACAAGACAGTCCAGGATGCCGTTAACGCGGCGCCGGATAATGACGGAATGCGAAAGTTTGTTATAAAGATTAGCGAAGGAGTGTATACGGAGACCGTTAGGGTTCCGTTTGAAAAGAAGAACGTTGTGTTTATCGGAGACGGTATGGGCAAAACGGTTATTACAGGTTCGTTGAACGCCGGGATGCCTGGGATCACCACGTACAATACTGCAACTGTCGGTGAGATTTTATTATTAGTAATCGTCTTTTTAATGTTAAAGCAATATAATTTTACTCTTAGAATCGAAGAATCCAATATTTCATAATTAAAATAGAATCGCCATTTTTCTGCTAGTAGTTTTAAGATTCCATATGGGTTTTACCTTAATAAAAAATAAACAACAAAAAAACCCTTTTTATGTAAAAACGGGGATCCGGTGACTTTATTTTCTCTGTTGTTACACTTTGTGCGTGATAGTTCCAACATATACATGTTTGGTTTGATAGGAGTGGTCGGAGATGGATTCATGGCACGTGATCTAACGTTCCAGAACACAGCGGGACCAGACGCTCACCAAGCGGTGGCATTTAGATCCGACAGCGATTTTTCTCTACTCGAGAACTGTGAGTTCCTTGGCAACCAAGACACTCTCTATGCTCATGGCCTTCGTCAGTTTTACAAAAGTTGCCGTATCCAAGGAAACGTTGACTTCATATTTGGAAACTCAGCTTCTGTCTTCCAAGACTGTGAAATCCTAATCGCCCCGCGTCAACTTAAGCCTGAAAAGGGCGAGAATAATGCCGTCACCGCCCAAGGAAGAATCGACCCGTCTCAATCCACGGGATTCGTGTTCTTGAACTGTTTGGTAAACGGAACAGAGGAGTACATGAAGCTGTTTAAAGCTAACCCTAAGGTGCACAAAAACTATTTGGGGAGGCCATGGAAAGATTTCTCAAGGACTGTGTTTATAGGCTGCACTTTAGAGGCTTTGATAACTCCTGCTGGATGGTTACCCTGGAGCGGGGATTTCGCGCTGGAGACGCTTTATTATGGTGAATTTAATAACACTGGACAAGGATCAGATAGATCACAAAGGGTTCCATGGAGCAGTGAGATACCAGATGAGCATGTCGGTGTGTATTCCACGGCTAACTTTATTCAGGCTGAAGAATGGGGTTTGATGTCTGCTTGACTCTTAGCTAAGATTAAAAAGGAATTAGAGAACGTTATAAAAGAAGGAAACCTTTTGCTTGTACTTCAGTTGAGAAGCCTTTTAAACAGAATCCAAACATTGCATTCATGTCACATCAATAGAAAGCTCAGATCTTTAGTACTAACTGTAGTAAAATATTAAAGTTTCAAACGTTGAAAGAAAAAGAACCTTTGTCCCGCTTATGATTGTATGTAGGCAACGATTTCATCTTAGCGTGTTGGGCTAAAAATCGTAAACTACAAGCAAGGCTCAAGTTGCGAGCTGGATCTGTGATGTTTTTTGCTTTACGTTAAAGCAGAGTTTGTTGTACGGAAACGAAATCCCCAAAAGTTTTCAAAAGCAGACATCACCCATCATCATCATTCATCATCATTACCATCATCTCAATGTTCTAGAATTGGCTGTAAAAGTCAGGCGATAGGTTGCGGAAACTGATAAAGAGCAGGTAAAAAACCATTATTTCAAAGAAAAGCAGGATTCAATTGTAAACCCAAATTGAGTTCTTTTTAAGTGGTTCACCTAAAGACATTTAAGTGGGTAATTCTACTGGTTTGATAAATTATAAAGCCACACAGTAAGAGATGAGTGATCTCAAACTCTGACCTAATCTTGTAGAAGCAAGAACAAGAGTGAAACCTTTACTTACAGTTTAGTTCTTAGGTGAATGGGGAAGAAAAAGTCTCGAACCTGTTCATACTTTCAAAATTACATCTAAATGTTCATTGAATCGATAAAAAGGTACCTTTTATGTTTTACCTCTTACATCTTCTGGCAAATAATGGATGATAGAAAAAATACATTTGACACACAACCAATGTATTTGGTGTTCTCTACCACATTATAGCTCAGAATCAGAGCTTTTCTCTTCCTTAGGCAGAGCTAATTGCTTGGTGAGCTGGGATCTTTCCCATGGGTCCAACGATACTCGTTGTCATTTCTATGTCGGAGAAGTGATCGGAGAGGAGAAACCCTTCAGAGGGGAGGAGAACCGGCGAATGTGTACAACCTAAATTAGTGTATATACCGTTTCGGACCAATATATGACTGTATTCTTACAAATTATACAGATTACAACTACAAGTTTCAGAGATTAGTTTTGCTTTAGTTGTTAATATATTATGATAAATTCACAGGTAGGAATATAAAATATATAAATCTTATTTGGCATAGTCATAAAGTGGCGAAGTTCTCCGAGAAAACATAGAAAAGTAGTAAGAATTTCATTTGATGTGTTCTGCCAAAGAAGTTAAAATGAGTCTATATCACCTAAATTCATACTTAAGAATGCATAACCTCTTCGAAGGCCATACATTTTAGAATTTGACCTGTAAATGGCAGCAAAAAATAGCCTAACTTATCCAGAGACTCTGTGTAAAAGAATTGTTTGAAATAAAAGATCAAAGGAAATGATGAGTAGGATACTCATGCTCATAACCATTATAGTCATAATAGAGCCTTTCTCCTTTGGCTATATCGCGTGTAGCCACTAGAAGAACCCGACATTCACCATTTACGCTGTACCTTACGCATTTACAGTTCTGCTTCTTCTTACCAAACCTGCAACCATTAGTGATGTGATGATTCTCAAAGTTATAAACTTTTGTCAGAGAAACACAAAGAAAGATATTGAACTTTGCTTACCGATTGTGATTGTTGATGCCACTGATGAAGCGAGATATGTTGCCATACTTGTCCGGACAGATAACAAGAGATTTTGATGGATCTTCTGATAGAAGGAGAGTCATGATGCTGTCGCAATCGTCATTTTCTCGGTTCTTTAAGTAATCAACATCCCCTGTATATTCAGCTATTAATGTTAAGTCCTTAATTTGACCATCTGCTTCAACTGTGTAACTGTGTAGACGAAAGACAATAACATGATTATAAATCCATTTTGTGCTTAAGGGAAGATCGAAGAAAGACGATTTAATCAGATAAGGGATACCCTTCAAGCGGGTCGAAAACTACAACAAGTGGAGGGCATTCTCCTCTTCTACGCATAGCTCGACACCGTTCCAATGTTTCTAAATCTTCCTTTGAAATCACCTGCAAAATACAAACCGATAAGAAAACAACTGAGGGAAGTATATGAAAGAGTTATCGAAAAAAGATCTGAAAGATTGTTTTTTTACCTGCATCCCACCTTTCTCGAACTTGGATTGATTTGCAGACTGAGGAGCCATTCCGGGGACATAATTTAAGTCGTCGCTGTATTTGATACCCAATGCTGTTAGAGCAGATGCAAGTGTGCCCATTTGTGTAAGCCTTTGATCATCTTCTGATGGAACAAAAGGTAATAATCTTCTCCTTCTCTTCTTCACTGTCAAAGAGCAAGATCGTCTCCGATGCTTTCTAGTCACTTCTTCAGACCAGAAAGAGTTATTCAGGATCTATACAAATATTCTTAATTTTGGCTAATCCTGAAGAATCTTTGTATAAATTTCGTTGGTTCTCATCAATGCTTATTAGCACTAAGCCATGACGCTTCGTGAGATGCAACAGATTAATTCACGTTTTAGGTATATTATTGGCAAATGTTTAGCTCTTTCATAATTTTTGAAGTGGTAATCAAGTGAAACATCTATTCAGATTTATCAAGCCAAAAAATTTCGGACAATGAAACGATGAACACACCATGAAAATCAAAAAGAAAAATCGTACCTTGAGCAAATTCCGATTTTTCCGTTCGATCAATTTCCTTCTCAATCCGAAAGAAATGCAAAATCTTCTTCTGAGATAACCCTAGACATTTTATCCGGACAAGAAAATAATCCCCAAAATTTTGAAGAAGAAAAAAGAGCATACGAAAAGGAGAAAAAAAAAGTATTTTGGACTTTCAAGCGAGAAAAAAATCCCTACTTCGCACAGGTTGTGGATCGGAACAATCGACACAGAGCCATGGTCCAATGGGGACACGAACCACAATCGGTCTATGGCATTTCATGTGGAATCCTTTATCGCATTTATCACAAAGAAGAAGCTCATCGTCTTTTTCTCCGGAGCCGCATTTCTCGCATGTAACGTCACTGTAGCTGTCATCTGGTTCATGTTCAACGACAGGCAAAGATTTCGCCATTATATCGGCCATTGATTTCATCTTCCTCGGTGGTGGAGATTCGGTGGAGGGGCGTCTCGGTGGAGCCTCCGTTCGTCGTCTCGAGGAGACGAAACGGCAAGGAGACGCCGTGGGTGAGGTCCGTGAGGAAGCATTCCACGTGGCCATGATTGCTAACGACGAAGAGTCGCCGCCGGAGAAGGAGAAATGAATTTGATTGGTTGAGGCTAATGTGCACCGGGTATGGGCATGGAAACTGATGTGCGCATCACCTGGAGTGTAATTTGGGTTCTTCCTTTGTATTTTTCTTTTTTTTTCTTCTGCCCTTTCTGATTTTAATAACCTTTTGAGTCTTTGACAAATTCAAAATTACTGGTTGGATGGCTGGTTAAGAAAACCTTTTGGATGAATTAGCAACCATCTGCTATTTTATTTTTAAATCATAGAACCCATGTAAGAGACTTTTGATGAAAGTGTTTTGACTGCCTAAGTTTTATGTGGGCCTCTTAGCCCAAAGGCCAAATTAAAGCCCATTAAGTTCTTTTTGTCGTCAGAGCCCAATTAAATTTACTCTTTTCTTCTTCCGATTTGTAATAGTAGATTTCGACAGTGTTAATACAATGATCATGGAGAAGGTTTAGATTTTGATTGCTGCTGTTCTGACATAACTACTGTTGTTGCCTTTTACTAGTGTCATCATTTATTAAAAAAAAGCTACAGGTTTTAAGTAGATTACATTGAGGAAAATGTCCAAGAAATGAACAGTTGATTTGATAAAATTTTAGGGTTGGTATTTGGTAGCCCCATGTTTTGTGGTGTGTAGTATAGAGTTAACAGTCACTTCTGAATCCAAACATATACTTGTTGTCTATTTTTCAAAGAAAAAATTTCTTAAGAATCCATTTTTTGTAGTTGTTGAAGAACACCTAAAAATATGAATCTGGAGGCATATCGTTAGTGTGTAATTTTTGTTTAATTACGCTTTTGGCTTCTAAGAAAATACGTACTCAAAGCTATTTCTTTTTCTATGTAAATTTGTCGATTTACGATTAAAACTTTTCTTAAAACGTATCATCTTTCGGAAATCAGTAATAAAAAGTTCGATGTAAAAAAGGACAGAACCAAGTCAACATCTTTCAATCACATTGTCTCTCGATATTGCCATATTTCTCGGTGTGGACAATTCACAATTTCACCTTAAAAGTATTTTGAAAAAAAAATGAAATATGATTTAAAATTCAACTTAATGTAGGAAACAGATAAAAACTTAAATTAACTATCATAGCAAATAAAACTCTAACTTATTTCAATAAAACAAATAAAATTATCCTAAACATAATCGACGTTAAATTATAATTTGCATCAATGCAAAATTAATTTCTTATATGGTTTAAAATTTTTTTTGTATTTTAAGTAATCTTGAAGCTAAAAAAAATAAATCTAACTTAGAGAATAAATGCTTGAAAAATATTTTTATATTTTGTAATCGTGTTCAAAAAATGGCACTTCTAAATTTATATGTGAATATGTTTTTTTTAGTGCAATCATTTCCCCAGAGTCACCCATCAACAAAAAAAAACTTTCTAAATATTAAATAACTCCATCCAAAACCTTCAAACAGAAAACTTTTTTTCTCTCTCTCTCTCTCACACACACTCATAATCTCCAATATTATATTCATCAAATGTCTTCTCGAAACCGAAGATCAAGAACCAATCAACTCACGAAAACGATGCTCATTCTCGTTTTACTTCTTCTCATCCTCTTGAATTGCTGCAATGGGGCAAGAACCACAAATGTGTTCAACGATATAGTTTCACCACCTCTTCATCGTCAAGTACAAGATCACAAAAGTGTACAGACTTTGGGGTTCTTGCCACGTCAGTTTCCAGTTCCAGCTTCTGGTCCTTCCAGAAAACATAACAACATTGGTTTAAGTAGTACTGCTACGACTGAATCTTCTCCTTGAAGTTCAAGAGGTTTAGTTAATGAATCTCCCTTTTTTAATATATAAGATTATTCTTGTTTAATTAATTTTTTGCCCTTTTGATTTTGGATTAAACTGATGTAAATGGAATTTAGTTTGATTTATTTCTGGGAACCGCTGTTTGTAGTTCAGTTTTCTATTTTTAACACTCGAATTTGGAACTTCTAAATCCATTGAAAAATTACACGTATATATACGTAAGTGTAAAGGAGGAGAATTAAGGGTCTTACGTAATTAAATAATTATATATAAGTCAATTTAGGCTATGTACACTCTCGAGTCTTGAGAATAGTTATTGATTCAAGTCGCTTGTGTAATAAAAAAACAAAAAAGGATAACCCTTTTGTTAAAAGCATGAAGCAATTAAAAAAATATGTTACAACTAAAACGTGTGGTTAAGATTGGACTTATACATATAATTGATTATTTTGGATCTATCTTTATTTTTTAATTTAAATCAATAATGTCACTGAGTAGTCGTGGTGAATGCGATGGACCAACAAATTGCAGATTCTTATTGGAGGATATGATGTGTTATCTTCTAAGAATTTCAGATGTTTTTTGAACGTCTTATTCGGATTATAGTGTATTCAATTCTCATTCAAACTTTGAACACCTTTATTGAAATTCCATGTGATGATATATACCTTTCATGAACAATAGGGTCCATTTACTCAAATATAGTTTCTTAGATCGATTACTACTTTAGTTTACGTCATATGAAAACAAATCGTTTGTATGATAAACCTAGAATTTCCCAAGATGGATCTTCTATATTTCAACGTCAGTGACTCACTGCCATGCATTACAGAAAAATGTATTTAAACTCTAAACATGAAGCTTCTGTTTTCCAAAATGTAGAAACTGGTCAGCTGAAATGCTGGACTAGTCAAGCAGAAGCATGCGTGTGAGATTTGGAATAAATTAATGGGTAAATAAATTGGCAGAAACGATGTGACAAATGGGAAAGTATTAAGATAGATATGCAGCATGTGATATGTTCATGGATACTACTGTCCACGTGCACGTACACGTGCGGTGTACCCCGCCTCGACTCGACTGGATTGGGTCTCGATTATTTCGTATCACATATATTAATCGGAATCATTTCTTATATATATTTTTCGAATCATTTTTATATTTTTTCGAATCATTTTTTATATATATTTTCGAATCACTTGTTATATGTATTTTTACCCATTATACAATCGAGGATCCAAACTTATACTAACCTATAAATCCAGGATCGGGACTGATACTAATCTATAAATCTACAATATTCACATCCATTAGTTGAGAGATCTTTCTAATATAATTAATATATTATATGAGAAATATTTTTAAAAATTAATTATAATGAATTATTAACGAAAATATTAGATTTTTATGTTAATACCATAATTAATTTTAAATAAATATATAAACAAACTTAAATTATTAGAATAATTACAATATATATCATTATTATTAATTTAGTTAGAGAAAAAATATATTTTATTAAAGTAATCTAAAAATACTATAAAATTTGTAAGAAATAATTTTTTCTTTTCTTAATTTACATATACAAAAAATAAAATTAAAAATAATTTTAAATTAAAATTAAAATTATGAAAATATTTAATTTATATTTATTAATAAACAATATTATATAATTTACGAATATTTTTTCTAGGATATAAATCTAATTTAAAACAAAACTCAATATATTGGTTAATTATTGATCATATGATGCATACAGATTTTAATTTTATAGTAGATATTCTGTAAACTAGTATCATATAAATATAATGTCGTATGTTTTGATGTTTTATCACTTCGAAATAATGAATTACAGATCTGATTTTTATCTGATCCAAAATTTATATATCTGGTTAAAAAACAACGAGTTTACAATAATCGATAAGTTATATATTAATTAGTTGAACAAAAATTTATGTACATATATTATACTCTTTTATTTAATAGTTAGAGAAACATAATATAGTTACATGGACTTATTCACAATGTATATTTATGTTAGATCGTAACTTATTGTCAACATGAGAAATTCCACCAAAGAATTTGTATATTCTTAAGTTTGAAATCGAACCATGTTATAAAACATCAAAACCTTTTCTTCTCAACTTAAGGCCACTAGACACAAACACTTAGTATGAGTTTGTAAAATCCAAACAAGACCAAAACAATAATTCATGAAGTTCATTGGATCAAAGGTTACTAAACTGGGCTAAATAACTTACATATTAAGACCCAACTGATCTTCTTTCAAACTATTGTAATTCGGCCCGTTTGTTTCGGCCAACCTGAGAAATCAAACCATATTATTTATTTCCCCATTAAAAATAAAGTTTGGTAAACAGAACATTTTCATGTGTATACGATAAAATGATATTCAAAATTAGCATCAAAGCAAAAGTAAAAATGGGAAAAAGAATGGTCGCTCAAATTATCTTCCTTTTTAATTTACCTTTTTACCTCTCTTTTCTAAAACAGTGTAATTATTTTTGTTGCAAAGTTAGAAAATAAATGTGAATTTTATAAATTATAAAAGTCTCTATAAACATTTTGATTATTTAAGCTGCCAACCAAGCGAGACCACTTTACAACTTTTATTGCCAAAGTGTATGAACTTAGCACATGCTTCCAACCTGGGATATCAAACTTTATTTCAAAAAGATTGTTTTTTTCGGAAATTTAATCATTCCAAACCAATTAAATTAATATCTTAATACATAATCCTCATACAATATACAATCATGTTGTGTGAGATTAATCTATACCAATGTTCGATTCCAAGCCAGTTAAATTACCATACTGAATACATATTCCTCACACAAAATACAATACGTGCATCTTACTTTCTTATGTAACACATTCAAAGGAAATACATGTGAAGCGTCTGCCACATTTTATTCTGTAACACCAACACCATATATATATGACAATTGATCTCATACATCACCTATAGTTATAAACTTATGAGTTATAATCTATAGAAAACAAAATTTAATAAATATGATACATCTGTGCATGATGTAGTAAAATATTTACAATAGATACCAATTTATTATTGCAGTAAGATAAGAACATAAAAATATTATACAATATTTGTCTTTTTCAAAAGCCTAATTTTTGATGACTTTTTTCTTATATAGTCGAAGCAATGGAAAGAAGCTTTGATTGAGATTCATTCAGAAGTTGAATCGGTGTTGAAAGAGTATTATAACTTCAATCTCAAATTAGGTTTTTCTTTTTTTTTCGCAGTGTCTTTGTCAAATAATTTGTCGTTCTTTTCCATTAATCGTCAAGAACTGTGATTTCCTGTATGTTTTAATTCATTTCGAAAATATCCATGTTTTTGTTTTCTTTGCCTAGAAAACCTAAACTATGAACAAAAGCTCAGGTTGATTTTATGTGTTAGAATGATTACTTTTGATTTGATCAAAGATAATATGTGTTGTGGTTTTTTAGTTTTGCTCTTTTCTCTTCTTGCAAGTTTGTAGTGTGATTGTAAGCTGATTTCTTTTAGATTCTGTCTATACTATAAATTTGATTGATAGAAGGTTTTGTAGTCTTTTTTCAAAATTTTACTATAACACCGGATGACAAGAAAACATAAAAGTATTTCAAGATTTATATGTTGTTATTAAAAAAGTAATGCTTTTATAAACAGAACCTTTGATTTGATGTCTGACATTGAAAATTATAAAATTAAAATATTTACAAAATATATGTATTTTTATTCAAATTTATCTGCATATGTTACGGGGTCCAGACTTACACTAAAAGTGTATTCGAGCTCATATTATAAATCACAAAGAACCGTATGGAAAATCTAAAATCGTTTAAATGGACTAATCAACTGGTCCAAAGTCAAATATTTAATTTTAGTGTTTGAAATTCGAATTCCCAAAGAGGAAATCGTATTAAAGACAAACACAATTAATAAGATAAATTTTAAAATTCCGTAGATACTAAAAAAAACCGTCACGGGAGAAATCACAAACCCTTTTGTCAGACATTGTTTATTTTAATAATCAACGAGAATAAAATTTTGAACGCTGTTACGAACCACAGAAGAGTAACCTTAATCAACGGTTTAGATAAATCTTCAAAAATCTAACGGTTCCATAGAAGAGTCGGTGAGCTAAAAACAAGTGTCAAGCCTTGTCATCATAGCATTTTCGCCCTCAGTTTTTTTTTATTCATTTGGATTTTGTTTAAAATAAATAAAAAAATGAAAATGAAAGAGTGAAATGAAGGGGAAATCCTACCTATATATTAGCAGATATACTCGTTTCACTTTCCTTAGTAACCGCTGGCCGCTCTGTTGTTTCTCCTTCGTCTCTCTTTCTCGGTGCTTCTCGAATCCTCTTCTCTTCTGTATCATCTTCTTCTTTAAGGTCTGTCTAGATCCGTTTTCTTCACTCATCGGTTATTTTCCTTCTGTTTAGTACTGGTTTTGCTAGCTGATTTGCTAGATCTGTCAAGCATGCATTGAGTTTCATAAGAAAATTGTTCATATCTTTGTTCGGGGTTGCTTGGTTGAGTCGATCTGAATAAATCATCAAATTATCAGGGCCTCTACGTTAGATCTGTGCAGTTGGGGGATTCTTCCTGCTTGGGTCGATCTGTAATATTTATTTTCGTTTTTTCAGCTCAGTGAACTTTTCTAGTTCGAATTGATTTCGTTCGTTGTTTTTGAAGTTCGATTGACTAGTTTTAATCTTCGATCTTTTACGGGACGACATTTACAAGTGGATTTTTAACTGTTTTTTCTTTGAAGATCTGTCAAGTTTTATCAACGTTATCTGGTTTTTCTATACTCCATCCCTGATATGATCTGTGTTCTGATTTGTTTTGGTGTTTGACGAAAACGAATTAGTTCGTAGAACATAGCGTTTACTTCATGAGCTTATCTAATTGCTTCTGTTTGCCTTTAGCTTAGTGAAAGATGGCCGATGGTGAGGACATTCAACCTCTTGTCTGCGACAATGGAACGGGAATGGTGAAGGTGAGTAAGAGGTTGTTTATAATAGCTAAAGTATGGTTTATGCGTCTATTGTTGTATCATGATTTTTATTTATGCACAGGCTGGTTTTGCTGGTGACGATGCCCCCAGGGCTGTGTTCCCAAGTATTGTTGGTCGTCCCAGGCACACTGGTGTGATGGTTGGGATGGGTCAGAAAGATGCTTACGTTGGTGATGAAGCTCAGTCGAAAAGAGGTATTCTTACTCTGAAATATCCAATCGAACATGGTATTGTAAGCAACTGGGATGACATGGAAAAGATCTGGCATCACACTTTCTACAACGAGCTCCGTGTAGCCCCCGAAGAGCACCCAGTTCTTCTCACAGAGGCACCTCTTAACCCTAAAGCCAACAGGGAAAAGATGACTCAGATCATGTTCGAGACATTCAATGTCCCAGCCATGTATGTTGCCATCCAGGCTGTTCTTTCTCTCTACGCCAGTGGTCGTACAACCGGTTAGTTCTCAAATCTAACCTGAATAACATTCTGCTATGATCTTACTCGTCTTTATTTGAACTGATTTGTATTCATTCTCTCTCTTTTTTGTTATTAGGTATTGTGCTCGACTCTGGTGATGGTGTGTCTCATACCGTGCCAATATACGAGGGTTATGCTCTTCCCCATGCTATCCTCCGTCTAGATCTTGCAGGTCGGGATCTCACAGATTCTCTAATGAAGATTCTCACTGAGAGAGGTTACATGTTCACAACAACGGCAGAACGGGAAATTGTCCGTGACATAAAAGAGAAACTTGCTTATGTAGCTCTTGATTATGAGCAAGAGCTCGAGACAGCTAAGAGCAGTTCTTCAGTGGAGAAGAACTACGAGCTACCCGATGGACAAGTCATCACCATTGGAGCTGAAAGATTCCGTTGCCCTGAGGTTCTTTTCCAGCCATCGCTCATAGGAATGGAAGCTCCTGGAATCCATGAGACAACTTACAACTCCATCATGAAATGTGATGTCGATATCAGGAAGGACCTCTATGGAAACATCGTCCTCAGTGGTGGTTCAACCATGTTCCCTGGAATTTCTGACCGAATGAGCAAAGAAATAACCGCACTCGCACCTAGCAGCATGAAGATCAAGGTGGTAGCACCACCCGAGAGGAAGTACAGTGTCTGGATTGGAGGATCAATCCTCGCATCTCTCAGCACTTTCCAACAGGTAAATGCTTGTTAAATAAAAGCTCGAAAACCTGAGAGTGAAAATAATGGTATATTGTTGTTGTATGTGAATCAGATGTGGATCTCGAAGGGAGAGTACGATGAGTCGGGTCCATCGATTGTTCACAGGAAATGCTTCTAAGCTTTCTACTCGTTCGTGGTGGTGAGTTTGATACAAATCTATTGCCCTAGTTGAAATGGGAACTGAAACTGTCTGTTATGTGGTCGTTGTTTTTTTGGGTCTCTTTAAAAGCTTTTGGTTGTTTCAAACATCTCTGTACTTTAGTTTTATTTCTGTGTCTTATTTCTCTTTAGGATGCTTGTGATGATGATTCTGTTTTTTTGTCCTTATTAAGCAAAAAATATCATATTATGTTTTGTCGTTGTTTCATTATTTGGGTTGTTTCCCTATAAATATTGTTTGAATGTCCTAAAATATTTATATGGTTAATTTTATGAGACCATTTTTAAAAGTATTAGAATGCAATGTAATTGGGACGTATTGTTATAAGTTATAACGTACAATGAGTAAATGAATTTGATAAAGAGAGTGGTTATATATATACGTAACTGATGAGTGTTTGTCTTTGGAAGAGTTCGGGAAAACTAATGTAGGAAAGGAGGAAAATATTATTTTCTTATAATGTTGGGAACAAATATTTGATTGTTCGAACTTAAAAAGAAAACTGCACGTTAAGGTACTGAAAAGTAATGTGATGAATATGAATATTCACTAAAAGGTTGAGGAGTCCTTCAAACTAGCGACCATAGTGTTTCTAACTTCAAATGCTTACTACGTTTGGAGACTATCAATCATTTCCATTTTAAAAAGAAATTGTAGGTGGAAATGTATATTATTGATTATGGTTTTGGTTTTTTTCTGAAATTATTTCTTTTAAATCACAGGCTGTCTAAAACATCATAATCTACCGAATTAATTATTCGTCCCCACCACTGGAAATATATAAAATGGCGGTCCAACCAAATCATCCGAATACTTTGAAAAAGAATAATCCATTGAACAACATATATTGCCGCACATAGTAAACGACTTTCTCTATACTTAATTCCCTCAAACTTTACTGTCTATTAAAACTGACAAAGAATCCAATGTCTGAGATTCTTCTTCGGTGAGCTTTGCCTCAAAACAAAACTGGAAACCGCATATTTCATTTTCAATTTTCAGAATAGAACGTAGTCAAAAGCATCAACACTACTAAACTGGTCTGTAAGCAATAGGAATGTCTCGTCGCTTCTAATATATTAAGGTTCACTCTTCCTCTTTTTATCGAGTGTCAATATGACAAGAAAAGAACAGAGAAATGAGAAGCATAAAGTTTGGGTACCCAAACAGAAGAAACATAAAAGTACAGATAAGTTTGAGTAACTGCTACGTAAATTTGTTCAATACACAAAACGTATTCATGGTTTTGAGTTTTGATAGGAAAAGCGATGCTTGTTATATCATAGGCATAAACAAATTAGAGCAATCTAAAGTAGTATTATTGAACAATCGATTATGGACAAAAACAAAATTCAGAAGAAAATTCCCACCAAAAAGGCCAAAAAACGAAGCACCATAATACTCAAGATCGAACTATTTTGGTATCGATCAAATTAAAGAAAAAAATTGAAAGTTTTCTTGAGGAAGAAGCAATTTCTTCTTACGGAAAATGAGTTCGAACTGATTTTAGGGCTTCTCTGTTCTCACCAATACAAATACATTCCCTTTCCCATCCCTCCCTACTTGTAAATCTTCGTCTAAATATCTGCCAAATTTCTCAAAATAAAGGAATCCAGAAAATAACAATAATGTGATTACGCTTTCTGTATTTTAATTCAAAGGATACGAAATCTCAAACAGTCCCTCTGGATTGAAGATTCCCAGAAGAAGATTCATGTTCTTCCTGAAAATGTTCATCAACTGATTCCAACAGTAATCAATAATTACCCCAAAGAAGAATTCTTGTTTCTATAAATAGATTATATCAGTAAAGAAGAAACACAGACCTGGTCTGGCATGATCGTTGAGCTTTCATAAGCTATGTCGACACTCTACAGACAAACGCAACTCCATCAAAATGCAAATTTTTTTCCCCGGAAGATTCTGAAACCAAAAACGCCTAATTGTAATGTACCGATTTAGATGTGATCTTGAAGGAAGCGACGATTTTAAACTCGCCGTCGAGTAGATTCAGTCCCCGGACATCAAATTTCAACACATGGACCGTTTTGCCCTTCGTTCATAAAAGAAAAAAATACAAAAATCAGACACCAAGAAGCTTATAGATCTTGTCGGATCCGATTTGGATTTACCTGAGCAATGTCGATTTGTTGAAGAAGATCTCCAAGAGAGACGAAACCTCGAAGTCCCAATTTGGTTCGTTTAGATCCCAATACAGTGATTGTGCTGTAAATGAGTTTCCACCAACCTCCGAGCTTATCTAGCTCTCCTGTCGGCTCCGGCGTCGGATTCCGACATTCCAAAAGCTTCACCAGTCGCTCTATCTCTTCTTTTTTATCCGATTTCACTCCAAAAATTCCTCTATTGATCCCTTAAATCCCAAATAAACTGTCCATTAATAAAAAAAATAAAGCGTTGAAATCAAATATGCGCACCATCTAATGATTTAGAACTGGAAAAATTATAGATTTTCACTCCACGGAATTGTTAAACAATCGAATTTAATCACCTTTAAGAGCTTCATAGAGCTCCTCTTTAATCCGGGGAACTGTAATCTCATCTTCTTCATTTTCTTCTCGTAGTTCATTTGGGGATGAAGAAGCAGTCTGTTGTGTGACTTTTCCCATGAGCATATGTCTGAGACGAAATGGGTTGTTGTCACTAAAAATCATCATTTTACGATTATAATTGCTGAAAGAGAGTAACATCTTCGAGTTTCCTGTTCTTGTTGAGACTCCTACTCGTGAAGCTGCCATTGATGGTGGCTGGAAAAGCTTACTCGACATTGCCAGCTGTCACACACTCGAATGGAGCTTAAGGAGAAGGTAAGAAAATGAGATTTAAGATGGAAGAGAAAGTGAATTTTTATGGGGAGGAGAATGAAGACAGTTTTGTTATTTTATCTAATCTTTTAGCATCTATCACTCTATCACCACCATACACTATATTAATATAATTAGATCTGATTCATTTATTTTAATTAAGGAGTTTTTCTTGATTAGGCTGATTCGGTGTCCACTGGATCTGATCGAATTAAGCTTCTACCACCACTTGAGAGCAAAACTCTGTTCTCAATGACACTATTTAACAAGAAAAACTGGTTTTAATAATTTCTGTCAGAAACTAATAGTTTTGCTCATTTTTAGTAAGCATACTTAACGTTTGACTTTACTAACATTTTCCACCCAAAACACTAGTTTTGTCTGTAAACGTGATAAATTAAACGAAAGAGAAACATGAATTATCAAAGCAGCAGTTTATGTATATTGTAATAGTCGAGTAGACTCGCAAAGTAACCACAAAGTAACAAACATATTCATGCTCTGTTCTCTGTCACAAAAGGCCTTTAATAGAGTTTCAAGCATCTTTGGTTTGAGTGGCAGAGTCTTCTGATGGCTTCCATTGTTGTGGAGTCTGAGCTTTCTTTATAGATAGAGCATGAATCTCCTTCATTTCTTCTTCAAGTGCAGTATTAACCATACGGTGCCTCTCTAGCAATCTCTTCCCTTCGAATTGTTCCGAGACAACCTCGATTTCAAAACTCGCACCACAACTGTAAAAAAGGGTTTAGTCTAAGATTAAGAACAAGACAAAAAGCCCTAAGGCAGAGAATTAAAGATGTAAGTATGATATTGGGAATCCTCTACTTACCCTCCAGATATGTCAATGACTTCCTGGTACATCCAAAAATGAACAATGTCACTAAAATTCTTCTAAAAGAAGACCAAACTCTAAAAGCATTTTTTATAGAGAATCGAAGGTAAAAATTGGAATAGTTGAACACATTAATCAAACGAAAAAGGAAATGGACTGATATTGGATTAATTTAAACTTCAATCTTCACATGTTGTAAAGCAAATAAACAATATCCTTGCACCAGGAGCATTCTTGGATTCACAAACACAACCACATACCTAATTGTCTTGAGAAGAACCATCATAACCCAACTTATTAATACATCATGGAAACTCCATTATCGGATCTAGAGTTCAAATCACAATCATATTCTCTCAAATTACACCTAACTAAGGAAACAAACACGTTTTATCTTGTATATCGGAGCAGAAAGATAACACACGGTGATGGATAATTTCTCTAGATGCTGAGATCACAATACTGTGACATTAGAAGTAATAATATCGCAGAATCCTCTTCTGGTCCAGTTATTAGTAAGTTTTAATGGTTTGATCTAAGTGAGCAGTTCAAAAAATCTCAAAAAATGTCATTTTTGTAGATCCATCTTCTCACAGAAGAAAAACAAACATGTGTGTGTTTGTGTGCGGCAGCCAATTCCAGATATCTCCGGCGATTAGGATTTCCATTTTCCCCCAGAATTTACAGAATAAATTAATCGAGAGATGAAATTGAAAGAAGAAAGAAAACTCACGAGATGAATAGGCTTGAGTTTAGAAGTCAGCGAAGCTTCGACCTGTTCCTTCGTTACCCCCATCTCTCTCGCTCTGAAACAATGTTAGAAAAACCCTAATTATGCTTACCCAATTACAATTAAAACCAGATGCTATTTGATTTCGGTTAAGTTTGGTTAAACTTTCAGTTGCGAATTAGAGCAAAATCTTAAACCGGAATGAGATATTCTAGTTAACAGTTGTTCACTTCGGCCTTGAAATCCAAAAACCAGACTTTGTAAATCTTGTATGGTGATGAATGTTGGTGGTTCACTGTGGTCCGTACTAACTCTTAGTATGGTCACTATAGATAGCGACTCCTCTACTTGTGAGCCGTTTGCAACCACCACTGAGCAATCGTCTAGTGTGAAAACCGAACAAGTCTATTGCCAATTATGTGTTAGGAGAATGAGTTTTCAACTCAATGTCGATTCATGTTTTTTTATATTCAACTTTTATATATATTATTTAAAATATTTTTCAATTTTAGAGGTATATAAAAAGTTAACGTCAATTATATTATTTTATTCTCATAAAAGTATAATAATAATAACGATACAAACGTGGTCAAATTCCATAAAGTTTCACTTATCTTGGGTAGCAGTCGCTTGCATTGATGGGTAATTTACATTTATGTCATTTCTCGATTAAACATCACTTGGTTTTTTTTTATAGCGTTATATATCTCGTGCTTTCCAAGAGGTATATAAAGTTAATTATTATATAAAAGCATGAAGATGGAGTGATAATAAATTAAGCAAAACATTTATTTAGAAAGATTAAGACGATGCATGTTTGTGGTTATAAGTAGGTGCTAAACACGTCAATAAACCTAACTAAAGTTAGTGCAATCTTTTTTCTTTGCTGACTGTTTTATAAACTTCTTTGAATTTATTTTTCTGAACTTTTTGTTAAGGTTCAAAATACAGATAATAAAAAAGCTTAAAATGAAATTGTGGCGTACATGTGGAGTTTGCTTGAGAGTTTAGCTTTGTCACTTGAGTCTTCTCAATGGACATTTAACTATAAAACACATCGATCGACGTAGTTAAAAGTAGATAACAAATAAAAAAATGTTAGATTATACCAGTATAAAATACTAAAATTTAATCCGTATATGATTCAGTTTTTATTATTTCAACGAAAAATAATATTAAGATACAGTAATTAAAGAAAACAGCCCAGCCCCTATCCAGTATCACCAATGATTTGGTCAAAAAGATAATAAAAATGTAATTACTTCATTATCCTAACAGTGGACCGACGTAATAACGGGTCTCAGTCAACACAAAAAGTAAAAAAAAATCGTTTCTTTTTCAACTTTTAAAGATTAGGTCGACATAATTAGATTATATCTTTATACTCATCAAACTAAAAAATCACTTTACACGACTGACCCGTTACTTAGAAATTTAATTTACATTGACTGTAATTGATTAAACATTCTCCTGCACAAAAAACATTAAATAGCAGTTCGTTTTATTTCAATAACTGATTTAAAGCACAAAAATATGGGAAGCTTGATTTCTCGAAACGATTATTCATAAAATCCAAGAAAATTATGTTCTTTATCAGGAAAAAAATAATAGATTTTTAGAAACAAGTGTACCCACCAACTTAATTCCAAATTCTTGAAACATTTTAGATTTCATTGTCTTCTTTTTGCGTCTTTCTAAGAAAGACAGAACTTCTTGTCCTGTCTTTTTTTTTTTCTCTTCTTCCTCGTTCACTTAACTCTCTCATCATCAATTTCAGTTTACCAGTGTCTACCGCCTTGAGAACTGCCGCCTTTCCTTGGAAAAAATCCGCCTTTCTTAGGTTTTGGGATCTCATGAATGTCCATTACCTGTATAGTCCTCTGCTTTTTTGCTGGATTGTAAAACCAACACGCGAAAATGCGGTCAGGAAAAGATGTAAACGAGAAGAAATGTCAAAAACTAATCCAGAAGAGAGTCAATCGAGTTTCAAACCATTCTCGGCTTGTCTGTAGTTTTGTTGTAGCCTTTTCCGGGCTGAGTCGAAATCAACTTCTTTATGCTCTTTCTCCCTCTGCAACTCCCAAACCGAATACATCACAACTGACATAACATTAGGGACTGGAACACAGATATTATAATCCGGTTTGGTAATGTACCAGAATGGTTTGTTGAGAAGGAGAAGGACGAGAACGTTTAGCTGGAGAAGGACTTTCTCTCCTAGGAGGAGCTGAAGCTGCAACAGGTCTTGGTCTTCTCTCTGGCTCCGTAATGCTACTGTTCTTGCTTGAACCAGAATACCCATCTGTGGAAAACCGGAAAAAGAATAAGCTTTATGGGTTTAAAATATCCAAACTTTTGAATTCTTGTTCAATTACTTACTCTGAGACTGAGGAACCGGTGAATACCCAAAATCAGGAACCTGAATGAAAAAAACAAACAATTGAAGCTAAATGAATAACCAAGAAACACAAGGGTTTAGGGTTTTTAGTTACCTGCTGGCGATTACTGTTATGGAGAGCTTTTTGCTGCGGTGAATCCTCATCGGCTACAATGAAGAGATTGATTGTTCTGAGATATACAAGAAGGATGCTTGTTCTGAGATTCAAAGTTGTTGCTGTCTTTACCTATCAAACTCGGAGGTTCGAGATCACCAGGTTGGTTAAATTTGACCCATTCGTCTACTGTTTCCTTCCATTTTCTGCAGAGACGAAAGTAAAAGTGAATTAGTAATCAATAGTGATTCTCGACAGTAGAGTTTGAGCAGAAAAGTGTCTGAATTTTTATCGTAACTTGACAAGCTGTTTTGCTAATATCCGAACATTGTTCGATGGATGCTTCCGAACTCGATTCACATGTCTCCCAATATCAGTTTCCTAAAGTGACCAAAAGCCATAAAATTTTAAGAAACTAAGAACAATTGAAGAATCAAGCGTGTCCTCTATCGAACTTGATTGAAGCTTCTACCTGCAGAGCTTGGAATGTTATGTCCATATCCTCGAGATTCTGAAGCAATTCAACCAAAGCTTCTTCAGACTGAAACACAAACAATTCTGTCTTTAAAACTGAAATTGAACAAATAAAGAAACAATCTAGATTCAGAGGAAAAGAAGTTTAGAAAACCAGATCAGGATCTTCAAGTTTCTCCTTGATTTCAAGAATACTCTTCTGTTCATCATCGAACAAACCAGCAAACGGATCGAAATCGTCATCGTCGTCACCATTAACCGTTTTCTCTCTTACTTCTTCTTCTTCTTCTACTGCTTGTCCTTCTTCTTCCTCCGTCTCCTCATGAACCCTCCCGTTAACCCTAGCAACCGCCGCCTCCGTAACGCTTCCTCCGCCCCCGAAATCGCAGTTTCTACATTTGTTCGCCATCGACGTCGCGTAGAGACGCTCGACGATGTTATCTCTCCGCCGCTTTAGCTCTTGACCGTAATCAAGCGACGCGACAAGAATCGCAGTATCGATGAATGTCCAGACATCGACAGCTGCGTTGTCCATAATCGACCGGAAATCGTCCAAATCCATTAATTAACTCTGCAACGAAATTCTCGCCCCACCGAAATTTGGTTAACTTTTAAACAATCAAAAACAGAGCTACGGATTTGGTACTACATCACCAGATCTAAAAATGAAATCGTTTGAATTCGATTCATCGGAGATGAAAAATCGGAAAAGAACCCAACAGAATTTAGATTCAACCCTTCAAAATAAACAATATGGAAAACGAAATAATCAGATTAAATCCGATAAAGGAAGAGACTTTCGAGCTTTGGTGACGCTTTACTGTTACGATGAAGTAAGAATAAAAAACAGAAACAGAGGTGACATAATAAGGAAATGGCAGAAGGAAGATGAAAGGGAATATTCCAAATTTGAGGCTTTAGAATTTATTTTGGGGGTTATTGCTTTTCCTTCATTCTTCTGCAAGTTTTTCCGTTAAATATTCTTAAAAAAAAATTCAATTGCAAGTAAACAAAAAGAAAGATATAGAAACAAAAGGGATTGGCTTTAATCAGGATGCTCTTGCCTGGACAGAGCAAAACAAAGCAAGTTGGTTTGTTGTGGTTGGGGAGATGAACAGCTAGAGCGAGGTGAGAGAGAGGTGAGTGTTTTTCAATAATGGCGTTTACTTTTTTTTTTTTTTAAATGCAGAGAATACGGAATTGCTAAAACCAAAATACATTTATAATGGGCCTAAAAGTTGTTTGACCCAAAATACGTGAAATGAGAATGTGTAAATATAAAGAAATACCACTCAAACAAAAATATCATATTAGTTTTTGAAAATGACTAAATACTAAAAATAGTTTTAAAGATTTATAATTCATATATTTGGATTTGTTGTATTTTGAGTTTAAACTTTACTACGGTTTAGAAGACTTATGGTTTAGTTTGAGTGTTTTAAAAGTTTAAATTTATTTCTGTAGAATTTTGATAAGATTTTTTACTTAAAAATTAAAATATATTCTTTTTATAAGTAGTATAAGATCTTATATATATTAAAGTAAAATCATTAGATTTCAAATTTGATGATGTATCATCACCATATTCACTTTTAATATTTTTGTAACTAAATTAATGAAAATTCATTAATTACACATTTTAATGATCAAACAACAAATATTTCTTAATTTAAATTAATGAATTTCGTTTTGTTTTTGGAAAAAAACAATCAATATTTTCAAAATAAAATTTTATATTATAGCATTTATTTTAAACATAAAATTCAAATTATTAATAATTATTTTTTAGTATGAGTATTTATATATAAATATATTGTATAATATAAAAAATTAATTAAAACTACTAATTTCATTAATTTAATTTAAAAATATTACAAAATCTTTATTTAATTCAATATAATATATTTATACCAAACTAGCAAATATGTAATATGTTATCAAATATCTATATTGTAATCAATATTTTAATACATAATACAAGCTAAATATACAAATTCAAAAGATTTTTATACTATTTATATATATAATTGATTTAATGTATTCATTTTTCTACTATTATAAACAAATTTAACGTCATAAAATTAAATGGAAAATCATTGATTATTTTACTACTTTGAAATTTGTTTTGAAATTTTGAATTTATTTTTGGTGATGAATTAAGTTATCTATACATTACCTTCTATATTATTTGTCAGAATATAACAATTATTAGTATCTAATTTGTAAGAGTATCTATTTTTTCTAAGAGTATAACAATTATTTTTTGCTGTTTATTTTATAAAAAACTCATGTATTTGTTTATTATATACTAATAGTTTTAAAAATACACGAAAATCTTTATTAGAATTAATAAATAAAAAAATTTACAGTTATGGATAACATAAGAAAGAAAAATATGAGAATTTTTTTTATATTTTATTAAATATAAAAATTTAAAATATTAAATTTTTTCACAAGTATTATTCTAATAATATATTATAGGGCAATTGTCTAAAATAATATTTTTTAGTTCCAAATGTAGTATTAATAATTTATATTTTAAAAAATAATACAAATTTAATATTAAAATAATTAAAAATCTATTTTTAATAAAAAAAATTTAAAACTTAAATTGATAAAAATGAATCCAAATATTATGTTTTAATTTTATTTATAATTTATTTAAGATAAATAATTAATTTCAAATAATAATTTATGTTTTTTTATAAATTTTATTTTTAATATTAAATTTGAAAAATAAATTTAAAAATTAATATTTTAATGTATCACTCTATATTATTCGTGTTAATATTCGTGTTAATGATGATTTTCATCATTTTTCATAAAGTCCGATAATACATTTGTCATATGAGTTATTTATTGTTTCGTAAAGTTCCAATACCAGCTTGGAATAAAACAAGCACAAAAGCTTATAAAAATACTTTTACATAAACTATATGAAACATTTTCACAGTTTGATTCAAAATATGCTAAATTGTCGATACTTTCAGATACTAATAAGCTAATTGTCGATATTGATGGACTACCTAAGTACATCCCAAATAAGAACCCTAAAAGAAAATATTGTAAAGAACGTGTATTGATATTTTATTAATAACGAACAGTTAAAAATAACCATGGAAATTACTTATTATCTTTCTTCAAGTTTCACCTCCGCTTCAGTTTTGTCTCTAAAATCCGGCGACTCATAGTCCCAATCGCTTTCTACACAAATTTGCGCCGTGTTTTGCCGCCGGTGTTGGTGTTGTGGGTAATTCCTCTGCTTTGGTCCCTTTTCCTTCGTCAGCAATAATCCGGTTGGTTTTTATTTTGGGCTCAGGAGGTTTCCTCTATAGATTTGCAGGTTAACGACTCAAAGCGGAAGCTGGGTCCTTTAGAATGGTATTCTTTACCCTTTTGAATTGTGCTTTAGCTTTTGGATTATCAGAAATGAAAGAACAATTTTCTAGACACACGATTTCTTATTTCTTCTTCGAAAATATTAAATTTTCGATTAGAAATGCTTATGTTGTTTATATATAAAATTGATTATCGCAATTTGGGGTGCTTCTCAGGATGCATTTAGAGATGCTATACTGCAGCGAGGTCCAATTGAAAGTTTTGCACTCAAGACTGTTCAGGAGTTTATACAGCCTCAGGTAATTGGTGAAATCAACAAACCAATTCACTTTCATCATAATGAGCATATAAAATAGTTGATGTGGCTCCAAACACTTGTTTTGCTCATTTTATCGATGTAGTTTCCTGTGGCAAACATTTTTGTCTATTTATCTATCTGTTTACAAAACATATATGTGCTGAAAATTTTAAACGCTGTTGAAACCATGAATTTTCTCAGGTACCTCTTGGTCCAACTGGTTGTTCTCCGTAAAATTTATGATATGACAAATAACCTTTGGTTTGTTTGGTTCCATTTTGTAAAGATACACTAGTTTTCCAATTTTGAGCTGCTTGTTGTGAGTGATCATCAATTAAATGAGTTTACTGTAACTGTAGTAAATGTTCTCATTGCTATCTGTAGATTTTCACTTTATGTTACTTAGTCTTACTGTTTTTATTATGTAATCTGTTGATAGAAACAAACAAAGTTGGCCCAAGATGAAAATCAAATGCTTGAAAACATGCTCCGGACATTGCTGCAAGAGCTAGTGGTCTGTTGTTTCTCCACTATATATTTTCTGTAGTACATATATTGTCGATTTAGTAATTTGATTTTTTCTTTGCTGTGTGGATTTCTTTTTTTTTGTTTGGGTGGGGGGTTTCAGGCTTCTGCTGCGCATTCAGGGGAGCAAACTATGCAGCATGGTCAGTTGATTGATGATGATGAAATTATACATGGGAAGATTCCTCATCTTCTAGGTTCGTCTTTCCTTTAATATTTATCAAATTTGGTGCTTTTTGGTAGCAATTATTCCAAAGCGTTCTGTCTAGTCTGATTTGTTTAGCTCGTTAATAAGTGCAAGCCTTATGTCTATTACTTATTATCTCATGGTTGGTTGTTCCTGGCTATTTTTGATCGACCTCTCTCATCAACTTCCTGTTCTTTTTTCAACTGGGTCGTTAGATGTTGTGCTTTATCTTTGTGAGAAAGAGCATGTAGAAGGTGGCATGATATTCCAGCTGCTGGAGGATTTGACTGAAATGTCTACTATGAAAAACTGTAAAGATGTTTTTGGTTATATTGAAAGCAAACAAAATATATTGGGCAAGGTATGTCTTGCATGAAATCAAATTTGTTCTATTTTGTATTAGTTGCTTGAGTATCTTGTCTTTCGACTCTGGATGTTACAATTATTTGCAGCAAGAGCTTTTTGCACGCGGAAAACTTGTAATGCTTAGGACTTGCAACCAACTTCTCCGGCGACTCTCAAAGGTTCATTATCTCCTCCCTTTTGTAGTTCCCTCTGTCAAACTTATTGTAAGTCATAATATGCTTTTTCATTTATAACACTTCCACTTTTTGGTTATACTTTTTCTGCTATCACAATCTGGCATACAGGCTAACGATGTGGTATTTTGTGGAAGAATTCTCATGTTTTTGGCTCACTTTTTTCCGTTATCTGAGCGCTCAGGTATAAAGGGTTTCTCGTAATTTATTACATAGATGAGTTTTAGGTATGCAAATATTTAAAAATTGTGTAAAGTTTACTTACTTGACTGTTCTTGCAGCTGTGAATATAAAAGGCGTTTTTAATACCTCTAATGAAACCAAATATGAAAAAGATCCTCCAAATGGCAAGTAATACTCTTATATGATGGTTTCTGCTCCGTATATCTATTTCGACAACTCTAATTCACGTTATCTGTTATGTCTATGTCCTTGCTACTCAGGCATTTCTGTAGATTTCAACTTTTATAAGACATTTTGGAGTTTACAGGTATGCATAAGGAAAATTGTTGGAAATCCCACTGCACCTTTGCAAAAGGGTTGTCTTTTAATGTCTGTTTGCTTACAAAGTCATTGCTGAAGACAGCATCTCAGTTTTTCTTTTGTTAGTTAAGGTAGTGCTTCCTTTATTGAGAAATTTGTTACATATTCAGGAGTATTTCTGTAATCCCGCTTCTCTTACATCCGCATCTACCAAGTGGCAGAAATTTTCATCTAGTCTGGCGGTATGTGATCTATGGTATTTGTCTATAATGCTTTACCTGATTTCTTACATGTTTATATGTATATGCATAGAGAAGTCATGCCAGTGTTAATTAGAAATGTTCTTAGACCTTGTTTCTTGAACTGCCTGTGTAGGTTGTATTAAACACCTTCGACGCTCAACCACTAAGCGAAGAAGAGGGAGAGGCTAATAGTTTGGAGGAAGAGGCTAATAGTTTGGAGGAAGAGGCAGCAACTTTTAATATAAAATACCTAACAAGTAGTAAATTAATGGGTTTAGAGGTAAGTATGATGTGGATACACACGTAGACACGCATATGTTTACATATCTTTATGTATAAATTTTATTATATCTACTTCCGTTTCCTTACATATAATGAAACTAGTTATTTATAAATTTTACTATGTCGACTTCCATTTCCTTATATATATGTTGGACTCTTTCTGTAGAATGTATTTGAGATGTGTTGACATGCAATACAAACATCTGAACTTAGCAGTTAACAAAATTTTTTTCACATTTGGTCACAGTTAAAAGACTCGAGTTTCCGACGACACATTCTTCTCCAGTGCCTCATTCTGTTTGATTATCTGAGGGTAAATGTCTCTCAAGAAGTGCATGTTAAATCACTTTCTGTCTGATATTATGGTATAACTGATTCCTATTTGTGCTAGGCACCAGGGAAAAACGACAAAGATCTGCCATCTGAAACTATGGTCAGTGTATTTGCTTTTTCAATGAACAAATGTCCTATTGCTTTGTTTCAAAGGTTGACAAACCTAGCGTATATCTGTGTATTTTGGGTCTTCTGGATAATCGTTTGTTTATCGTTTCGGCTTAGAAGGAGGAACTTAAGTCATGTGAGGATCGCGTAAAAAAATTGCTAGAGATCACTCCGCCCAAAGGGAAAGAATTTCTCCGTGCAGTTGAGCATATACTGGAGCGTGAAAAAAATTGGGTATGTGTGCTGCTTCCTCTTTTACTTCTCTGGCTTGAAGGTAATGGTCGATAATGGTTTCTACAATACATACAATAACAGTTCTGGTGGAAACGTGATGGATGCCCACCATTTGAAAAGCAACCGATAGAGAAGAAATTACCTAGTGCAGGGCAAAAGAAACGGTATGTTAAAAGCTAAGCTTTTAATCTATGGGCATCTTTCTCATGCCTAGATGGCGTCAGCCATTAGAAATGTAGAATAGTTTAGGTGCAAGAAATTGACAGTCATGAAACTTATCTCTCAGCTTTCTCCCTGGTGATCTCTAGTCAATAATCCATTAAAATTTAAAAGTGAGAAGCAACTAGTAAATCTTAAAAAGACTATTAAACTGATGTAAGAAAAGATTATTAAGCTCCACGTGGGCTATCTTCTAATTTTCCAGGAGGCAAAGATGGAGATTGGGCAATAAAGAACTCTCCCAACTTTGGCGATGGGCCGATCAAAATCCGGTATGTATTATTTTTCTGGCATACCCATGCGTTCTTATCTCAATCCCAAATGCTATTCCTCTTTCTCTTTCTCAGATATTGTATCGCGCTTCAGTTTATGTGTCTACAATAATTGTATCTCTGATGTCATGACAGAATGCTTTGACTGATTCGCAACGTGTTCAAACCCCTGCCATTGCAGACTACTGGAAACCATTAGCAGAAGATGTAAGACAACATAGCATTTTTTTGAACAATCAACATTTTCCGAAATGGTTAGCGTCTTACAGCCAACTTGGTATTTTTATTAAAATCTCAGATGGACCCATCAGCCGGCATAGAGGATGAGTACCATCATAAAAACAACAGAGTATATAACATTCCTCTGACTTACAACTTTAACTTTTAAGATGGCTCATTGAATAAGTCTTACAGAACATTAACTGTTACTGTCTTTAAAGGTTTACTGCTGGAAAGGTCTTCGGTTTACAGCTCGGCAAGACCTTGAAGGTTTTTCTAGGGTACTTGCTTCTTATGACTCGTAAAACTCTGATATCTCAATGCTTGATATAATTGTTTCCAAAAAAAATTTATTTGGTTTTCCTTTACAGTTTACTGAACTGGGAATCGAAGGAGTTGTTCCTGTTGATCTATTGCCACCTGAGGTCCGGTCCAAATACCAAGCTAAACCACACGAAAAGGCAAAACGGGCTAAGAAAGAAGAATCCAAAGGTGAATCTCAGGAGGCAGAGGGAAACCAGATTGGTGTTTCTAATAGTGAAGCTGAAGCTGAAGGAGGAAGAGGCGAATCAGAGGCAATGGAGAATGATGCTATTGCAGACGCTCCTACGCCTGAGGAACAACAAAGACTCGGTGGTTCTGACATAGACAACGGTCAAGAGGCCGGCCAAAACAAAGATACGGAGACAGAAGAAGCTGGTTTAATGGAGGGGCGATCTTGATCAAGCTTCAGTTTGTGAACCATTTCTTTTATGGTGAATCCTTTGCCCTTTGGATGTGGTGTTTATCAAATTAGATGTTTTACATGTAGTCAATAGAGAAAACCATTTCTCTTGTAAAACTTAAATTAGACAAGAGATTGTAAAACATAGTATTCATAATACAACCTTACGATTTTAATTCTTTTACGTAATTTATTATCGTCTAAATGTAACACTAAACAGTGAACACATAGTTACAACCAATAAGTATTCGATTCAATTGCAATCCAGAAATAATTTAAAACATCAGTTACTGAAGGACCTAAAGCTAAAACTAAAAGTGCCACTATCAGCTACCAAACCAAACTTTATAATATAAAATGAGTGGTTTTAAGTCATGTCACAATTTATAAGTCTCTAAACATAACCAATCTCTATCTAATAAAGGCTCATCATGGACTTTCTACTATATCTATATTTAATCATACTTCAACTTGTATTACATTTAACCTATAGTTCACCAGTTCAATTTAAAATGATTTGATTTATGGTTCAATCCCCAAATCATTAAAAATATAACTAAATCAATCTCAATTTTTGTTGCTTAGTCGTTGTCAATGCAAATCAAATCACCTTATCAATTTACCACTTTATTATTAATGTGTTGCTGCGCTGTCATATATCACATACAGTTGTTTTATAGTCGTTGCATTGTTATGACAAAAAAATCAAACTCAAATCGAAATAAAAAGACTAAAATCTTAGCAAATCGATGTGATATTGTAATAATGAAGCGACGAAGAGACCAAAATGTGTTATGTAATTGTGAACCATAGAGAAAATCTATAATAAAAATTAGTAATATTTTTAGTTCGTATTAACAAAAATTATATATTGTTGATCAATTTAAACACAAATCCGAAATTTTTTCCTAAAAATAAAAATGCTTTTTTCGCACCATTTTCGCTGAAGAACATAAAACACACGTGGCACCGACAGATTATAATTAAAACTTTTCTATAAGTGCAATGGCCCACGAATTTGGAAAAAACAGTACCTCAAATGCTTTCCAATCTAACATGGAATCTGACATATGATGTCCAAACCTACTAATTCATATTGCTTTCCAAATTAAATACTAATAAAATTGTCACTTTCATCTCATTTTCTTTTAATTTCAGTTTTAGTTTTAAGCTGTTATTATCAAATTCTTACAAGTAGTATGATTATCTCTTAACTTAACTTATGCTTCGAAGGAATATACATATTGATTGTCGGCAAAATGAATTTACATATTTGAGGTGACATGATAGTCTCAATAATTGTAAACATTGTTTTCCTCTCTTATACATTTATTTTATGGTCAAAGAGTACATTGAATTTTATTTGTTAACAGGAGAAAGGACAAATGGGAAATAATGGTGGTTGGAGCCAAATTTAATTATATATAGGGAATAGTTAATGAATAGAATTATGAAATTTAAGTCTGTATTAAGGCACGAGAATGAAACCATTGCAATAAAGAAAGGCATTATATTAATTATCATTATTTCAGTTAAATAGAAACTACATTACAGTTTAACACATGGTTAAGAGTTAACACTTTAAACTAATGTCGTCAACATTATAATTATGTAATGACACGATGAGTTTTGGTTAACCAAATCGTTTCTACATTTGATTTTGGGTTTTGATATTTGAAAAAAAAAACAGATAACAAAAAATTTAAAAAGATTATTACAAACTGTTTCGTAGTTTGTTGGCTGCATATATATATACATATATATATATATAATAAATAGAAATCTTATTAAAAATGTAGCATTTGTAATGCATCCAAATTAACTAAAAAGATGATAATTTTGACCAGCCAGGTTTTGAAGTTTAAATGAACTGAAATATAGAAATTTGCAATATAAGGAAAAAGCGGTTTATCTATATATTGAATACTTTTCTTTTGATAAAAAGTAGTTTTATCTATTGAATAAGACAAATTTATTTTTAGCTTGTAATTAGTATATATATATATATACTCATGAAACAGAACTAACACGAGAAATAAACGTAAGATTGTCAAATGCCCAAACATATATACATGTATATAATTTGCATTCCTGAGAAAGACCAGCAAGTCAAAATTGTTCTGTCAATTTAATATTCAAAATTTATCCTTCTTTTTTTTTTTCCTTGGTTAAAATTTTAGTATTTGCCAATTAACAAACTCTTCGGAAAATTGGAGTGGAAGACAGAGAGCCACAAGCGACACATTATATGGGTCCCACCCTTTTTTTTTTGTTTTGCGATTTACTAGTTCTTCTTCTTTGCCACTCTCTTTAATTATCTGCAGCTCTCCTTTCACTCTCTCTCAGACTTGGAGGTATTCCTTTTATTATTGAACATTTTGTGTGCGCACATTTGGAACAATAGCAAAAGCTGATTTCAAAAACACTTTCTTCACACGGTTTCCCCCTTTTTTATAATTATTTTTTCTTCATTGCTTCTATAGAAACTGAGAAAAAACTCTCTAAATTCTCTGGTACTCTTCTGGGAAGCTACTTATTGCATGTTTTGATGGGAGTTGGAACGACTGGATCTCTCGGGACTGAGTGTCGCTGAATTGACTCTGTTGCAGAACTCGGAAGCTAACTCTCTCTCTCTTGATTGCGTGTCCGTGAATCCGCTATTCTATTCGATCGTGTCGGAAATATGAATACTGGTGGTCGGCTCATTGCCGGTTCTCACAACAGGAATGAGTTCGTGTTAATTAATGCTGACGAGAGTGCCAGAGTAAGAAACCCTTGTCTCTTTCCTTTCTAGCTTTGATGTGCACCCATTGTTTTAGTTTCGTTGTTATGTGTTAAGGTCTTGCCTTTTTGTTCTCCTCGATCTGGGTTTTATATTAACCCGTTAACATCAATTAGGGTTTTTCATCGAATTCAAGATTCCATAATTCTTACCTAATTCTCAGTGAAAGTTTGTGTCGGTGGGAATTGAATTCTGAGTAAAAGACTGTAAATTCGTCCAATTGAAGCTGGGACAACCCCCAGAGCCAAATGCTGTGCTTGAAAATAACAAAATTCTGAGTTATTGCATAGTTAATCTTGTTGTTCTGATTCAGATCCATTCTATGTTAATTCGATTTGCTTACAGACAAAATTAGATATAGAACTCTGCTTCTGCTGCTTTCTGATATGTAACTACTTTTAATACAGATAAGATCAGTGGTAGAACTAAGTGGCCAAACATGCCAAATCTGTGGAGATGAGATAGAGCTGACGGTTGATGGAGAGTCCTTTGTGGCATGTAATGAATGTGCTTTCCCTGTATGTAGACCTTGCTATGAGTATGAGAGACGAGAAGGAAACCAATCTTGTCCTCAGTGCAAAACCCGTTACAAGCGCATCAAAGGTGACTTTGATTGTTTCAGTTGGTTTAAGCTCTGGGTGAACTTTAAACTTATGGAGGAAGATTAGAAAGGTGTGCTTACGTCTCACAAAGGTCTCTAATTGTTTTCAGGAAGTCCAAGGGTTGAAGGAGATGAGGAGGATGATGGAATTGATGATCTTGATTTTGAATTTGATTATAGGAGTGGAATTGGATCTGAACAGGTTTCTGACACTTTCTCTCGCCGCAACTCAGAGATTGATTTGGCTTCTGCTCCACCTGGCTCCCAGATTCCATTGTTGACTTATGGAGAGGAGGTTGGTTGCTATTTCCCACAATTTGGTATCAATTTTTATTTGTCTTGTATTGCTTTCTAAATTCCTTTTTCTTGGCTCATGTGGTGATTTGGTTTGGTTTGGTTGTTTTTTTAGGACGTTGAGATTTCTTCTGATAGACATGCTCTTATTGTTTCTCCATCACCTGGTCATGGCAATAGGTTTCATCAGGCGCCTCTTGCTGACCCGTCCAGTAAGTTTTGTTGATTAGTTTGAGTAAAGTATTTGACTTTCTTTTATAATCATTTGTGGATACTAAGTTAGTGGTTTGTTCTGTCACAGCACATCCAAGACCAATGGTACCTCAGAAAGACCTTGCGGTCTATGGATATGGAAGTGTTGCGTGGAAGGACCGAATGGAGGAATGGAAGAGAAAGCAGATTGAAAAATTTCAGGTGGTTAAACACGATGGAGATTCTAGTTATGGTGACGGAGATGATGCTGAAATTCCAATGTGAGACAGACAAATTGTTCGGAATACACTGTCATTTGTCATGTTTTATTGCTTTGCTTTGATATTTATGAGCTTTTTTGGCTTTTTGTTCTAGGATGGATGAAGGAAGGCAGCCTCTATCTAGGAAAATACCGATAAAGTCAAGCAAAATAAATCCGTACAGGATGCTAATCATTCTGCGTCTTTTGATTCTCGGTCTCTTTTTCCATTATCGTATTCTTCACCCTGTCAATGATGCTTACGCCTTGTGGCTAATATCCGTGATATGCGAAATCTGGTTTGCGGTTTCATGGGTTCTTGATCAGTTCCCTAAATGGTATCCTATAGAAAGAGAAACATACTTGGACCGGCTTTCATTGAGATACGAGAAAGAAGGGAAGCCGTCGGAACTCGCTGGTGTAGATGTTTTTGTGAGTACAGTGGATCCGTTGAAAGAGCCTCCGCTTATCACAGCAAACACTGTTCTGTCTATTCTTGCGGTTGATTATCCGGTAGACAGGGTTGCTTGTTATGTGTCTGATGACGGTGCTGCTATGCTTACTTTTGAAGCACTTTCAGAAACAGCAGAATTCGCAAGAAAATGGGTTCCTTTCTGTAAGAAATACAATATCGAGCCACGTGCTCCCGAATGGTATTTTTGCCACAAAATGGATTATTTAAAGAATAAAATTCATCCTGCATTTGTTAGGGAACGCCGAGCCATGAAGGTTTGTTCATTCTGGCTCCTTTATACATAATTTCGCTGAGAAAATTTTGTGCCTTATATTGAAGAGAATTGCCTTTTTGCTGTTTACAGAGAGATTATGAAGAATTCAAGGTTAAGATCAATGCTTTAGTTGCGACTGCACAGAAAGTGCCTGAAGAAGGCTGGACTATGCAAGATGGTACTCCTTGGCCCGGAAATAACGTGCGAGATCATCCTGGCATGATCCAGGTGAGATGCTCTTAGGTGTTTACTGTTTCATTTTGTTCTATGTGTTCTTTGTATACAAATAAATTTATCTGTTTATTTTCTTGTTTCCTCCTGTAAAAAGGTCTTCCTTGGGAATAACGGTGTCCGCGATGTAGAAAACCACGAGTTGCCCCGGCTGGTTTATGTTTCTCGTGAGAAGAGACCTGGATTTGACCATCATAAGAAGGCTGGAGCCATGAATTCCTTGGTAAATTCTTGTATGTACTTTGAATTGAATTTTGACGGTCTCTCACTAACTTCCTGTCTCTTTCTTTACATGTCTGCCAAAAAAAAGATAAGAGTCTCTGGAGTTCTATCAAATGCTCCTTATCTTCTAAATGTCGATTGCGATCACTACATCAATAATAGCAAAGCTCTTAGAGAAGCAATGTGTTTCATGATGGATCCTCAGTCGGGAAAGAAAATTTGTTATGTTCAGTTCCCTCAAAGATTTGATGGGATTGATAGACACGATAGATACTCTAATCGAAATGTTGTATTCTTCGATGTAAGTACACCATTCTTTATCGATGTCCTTTGGTGAGTTATACATTCGCTCTTCCTTAATTAACGTTTGATCTTGTAATTGTCAAAACAGATTAATATGAAAGGTTTGGATGGATTACAAGGGCCTATATACGTTGGAACTGGGTGTGTTTTCAGGAGACATGCACTTTATGGATATGATGCACCTAAGAAGAAGAAGACTCGGCGTATGACTTGCAATTGCTGGCCGAAATGGTGTTGCTTTTGTTGTGGTGTAAGAAAGAATCGTAAGATAAAGACAACGAATAAGAAAAAGAAGCACAGAGAAGCCTCAAAGCAGATACATGCACTAGAAAATATCGAAGAGGGCACCAATGGTAAATAGAAGAAATCCACTGTATCTTTTGGTTTGAACATTAATGTTCAATGCTGATTACTTTTTTCCTTCTTTCTTCGAAGGAACTAATAATGCGGTGAAATCAGCAGAGATGGCGCAATTGAAATTGGAGAAGAAGTTTGGACAGTCTCCTGTTTTTGTGTCGTCTGCTAGTATGGAGAATGGTGGGCTTGCTAGGAATGCGAGTCCGGCTTCTCTGCTCAGAGAAGCCATCCAAGTTATTAGTTGCGGATACGAAGACAAAACCGAATGGGGAAAAGAGGTAACAGAGAGCTATTTAAAATATTTTTAGCACATTATCTTCCATGTTACGATTTATGATTTCTTTCATGGTGTTTGTGAAATTCATTCAAGATTGGGTGGATCTACGGTTCTGTCACGGAGGATATCCTTACAGGATTCAAGATGCATTCTCATGGTTGGAGATCAGTTTACTGTACACCCAAGATACCGGCTTTTAAAGGATCAGCACCTATTAATCTTTCTGACCGTCTTCATCAAGTTCTTCGGTGGGCACTCGGGTCTGTTGAGATTTTCATGAGCAGACATTGCCCTATTTGGTATGGTTACGGAGGCGGTTTGAAATGGCTTGAGAGATTGTCTTACATCAACTCTGTGGTTTATCCATGGACCTCTATTCCACTTCTCATTTACTGTTCTCTCCCCGCTATCTGTCTTCTTACCGGGAAATTCATCGTCCCCGAGGTAAAACAATAAACATATCTTAAATTCTCCAAAAGTATGAATATTTTTTTCATTGATCCTGACGTAAAAATGTCATCTCTAACTTATCTAAAGTATCACTTTATATATATTTTGATCAAAGTATCAATCTTTATTCTGTGTTGTTAAGGTTTTCTTGTGTTCTCTTTTTGTTGTTGTTGCAGATTAGCAATTATGCAAGTATCCTCTTCTTGGCGCTTTTCTCATCGATTGCAGTAACGGGCATTCTCGAGATGCAATGGGGTAAAGTGGGGATCGATGATTGGTGGAGAAACGAACAATTTTGGGTGATAGGAGGTGTTTCATCTCATCTCTTTGCTCTCTTCCAAGGTCTCCTCAAGGTTTTAGCCGGTGTCAACACAAACTTTACAGTCACATCAAAAGCAGCAGACGATGGTGAATTCTCTGAGCTCTACATCTTCAAATGGACCTCACTCTTGATCCCTCCGACCACACTACTCATCATAAACGTGATTGGAGTGATTGTTGGAATCTCTGATGCGATCAGTAACGGATATGACTCATGGGGACCGCTTTTCGGAAGATTGTTCTTTGCTCTTTGGGTCATCCTCCATCTCTATCCTTTCCTCAAAGGTTTGCTTGGGAAGCAAGACAGAATGCCTACTATCATTCTTGTCTGGTCGATCCTCCTTGCCTCTATCCTTACACTTCTTTGGGTCCGAGTGAATCCCTTTGTGGCGAAAGGCGGTCCAATCCTCGAGATATGTGGTTTGGACTGTCTTTGATTCATCTCGATTTGATGATACATAAACGTATTTCCACAGAGGTAAGTAATTAGGATTGTGTCACATATTTGTTTGATACTGTGTTTGTTATTATTGAGGAGAAAAACCCTACTAGATTGAACAAAAAAAGATTTAGACATATAATGTTAGATTTTGAAAGGTAGTGTTGTATTGTAGATATATAAGGTTGTCTTCTATTTTGTTCTTGCTGTTTTTTTGGGGTGAAAGTTAAACAGAAAAGAGAGATATTATATTATTAATTCTTTCATTGAATATTTTGAGAAGTCTTTTGCAGATTCCGGATTAAAAAAGGCTTTCGTATGTGAATTTTAAGGACGATGTTTGTCTGTGATCTTCTTGTCTGAAAATAAGGAAATTCAAACTCCTCGGTGAACTTCTTGTCTGAATTCTTCTTGTCTGAATTCTTGTAGTCTATTAATTATTCTTCTCTCTCGGCTGATCGTGGGTTTGGCCCAGTCGAAATTGCTTTGGGTTTATCATGTAAAAAAGTCAGTGGGTTTGGTCCAGTCTACGTTGCTTTGGGCTTATCATGTAAACGATCGTGAGTTTGGCCCAGTCTACATTGTTTTGGGCTTATCATGTAAAAGAAGTTGTGGATTTGGCCCAGTCGAAATTGCTTTGGGCTTATCATGTAAAAAAAGTCAGTGGGTTTGGCCCAGTCTACATTGATTTGGACTTATCATTAAAGTCGTGGGTTTGGCCCAGTCTACATTGCTTTGGGTCATGTAAAAGAAGTTGTGGATTCGGTCCAGTCTGCATTGCTTTGGGCTTATAAAAAAGTCAGTGGGTTTGGCCCAATCTACATTGCTTTGGGCTTATCATGTATAAAAAGTCAGTAGGTTTGGCCCAGTCTACATTGCTTTGGGCTTATCATGTAAACGAAGTCGTGGGTTCGGCCCAGTCTACATTTCTTTGGGCTAATCATATAAAAAAGTCAGAGGGTTTGGCCCAGTCTACATTGCTTTGGGCTTATCATGTAAACGAAGTCGAGGGTTTGGCCCAGTAGATTTGGCCCAGTAGATTTGGCCCAGTAGATTTGGCCCAGTAGATTTGGCCCAGTAGATTTGGCCCACTAGGTCTGGCCCACTAGGTTTGGCCCAGTAGGTTTGACCCAGTAGGTTTGGCCCAGTTTACATTGCTTTGGGCTTACCATGTACAAAAAGTCAGTGGGTTTGGTCCACTCTATATTGCTTTGGGCTTATCATATAAACGAAGTCGTGGGTTTGACCCAGTCTACATTGCTATGGGCTTATCATGTAAAAGAAACCTATTTAGGATCAAATCTGTATGTGAAAGCTTAATGTCATTTAGAAAATGGGTTTTGCCAACTTCTAATATTTATATTTGTTTAGTGATTAATGTTTAAAATATTTAAACTGTTGATTAATCCCTTAAGCAAAAAAATACTCTGTGAATAACTAATCTTATAATATAGAAAATTATATATTATACTTAAAATGCGAAGAAATTAAAAAAGTAATACTTGATTAAAATAAAGTAAAAATACTTCTATTCTCTCAAATAGTATATGAGAAATTTGCAACCAACTAGAAAAAAAAAAGGAAAGGTCCCCCCCATGAATGTTTTGGTGTATATAACATGGTTTCAGACAAGAGATTGAATCTGGATCGCAGTCCGGTTTAGTTTAGGTAATTATAGCAAAGTCAGAACAAGAACATCTACCAAAGACAAAACCATACCTTGTCTGCAATTTAATCTCAACCCTTGGCTTTGGCTTCATATTCATGTGGAGGCTGCAATAAAACAGAGATTCATTCAGCTAACCTTAGAAAATCTATGAAACTTGAAATAAAGAAATAAATATTTTACCATGAAAACTGCAGATATCATCTTTTGAGCAAACCATCTCATATGCATTGCTCTTTGAGCCGCAGCTGCCGCCTGCACCGTATCAAACCGCAAATACACAAAACCTGCGCTGTTCCTGTGATTTACCAGATTCAGAACAGTATCGCATGTCTTAAAGCCTCAAGAGCATATTATACAAGACATTTTTATTGAAACACTTACTTGTCTACATAAATATGGTTCACTCTGCCATATTTTGAACATTCGTCCTGAACGTCTTCTCTGATATCAACATCAAAATCTGGCTCCGTCTGCAACCAAATAGCAGTTTAATGTTAATGATACATGTACTATGTAGACGAGAGCCACTAGCACATTTACATAAGGCTGATTCTTTTTTCTTTTCATAGCTAACAAACGAAAAAGAAAAACAAGAAAAAGAAGCAAGAATCGACCTCGGTTGCAGGATCAAACATGTTCTTTAGTAGAAGACATTCACTTGGCTGACCAACAGGCTCTGAGGCAAAAGTAGGGATCATTGTTGTCGGAAGCACTGATGCAGGCAAACCAGGATTCATGACTGCTTGATAAGGAGCTGTTCCATTTAGTGCTGGTACTCCAAGAGATCCCCCGATGCTGTCGACAAATTCCATGTGTCATTATGAGTGATGCGCAAAAATAAAGATATTTGTAAACAAAATGAACAAAAAAAGATGCATAGAAGAGAGACATACCTCGTTGCGATACCTGTTCGATCTAGCTTCTGCATAAGCAGAGCCCTCGATTGTGCATTTAAGGCCTGTACGACAAAGAGTAGTTAGAGAACAAGCATTAAAGGGAAGGTAGACAAAGGGTACAAGGACAAGGTTCGCTAGCTTACCAGTCCACCTCCATCATCATCATCAAAATCAGCAGATTTTGGATTACTATCTTGTGTACCAATATGATCAGACACAGAGGAAACCTAAGAAACAAATATAAATAAGATGCACACAAGTCCAATAACTCATAGATTTCAGTTTAATACTCACCTTGATTGTTCGGCCAGCAATCTCTAGTTTTCCATTTAAGGCAATTTGGGCTGCCTTTGAATGTTCAAGTTGGGCAAACTGGAAGGAGAATATATATAAGTGGAGAATCACGAAGAAAAAAGAGCACAAAATAAGTGGAGAATCACGAAGAAAAAAGAGCACGAAATACTAACCTGGATGAATCCAAAACCTTTGCATTGCCCAGTTTCGAGGTCAAGTGGTAGCTGAACAAGCTCAACGGGACCAAACGGCTCAAATATCTGAAAGAAGAGGAAAAAACTATGAGAAGGAACGATATTGAAAAATACCCTTGCTGGTGTGTCCCAAAGTAATAAAAGCCTCTCAAGAAAGCAGTCACCAAGACATCGATCTACAAAACTCTCAAGGAGAGAGGGAATGTCTAAACTCGATCACCTGTCTAAGCTGCAACTCTGTCATGTTGAAATGCAGATTCCCCACATAGAGTTTCCTATCTACAGGGCCAGTACCACCTACACCCCCGGTAGTGGTATTAGATTGGGCCAAATTCTTTTCAGCTTCAGAGGGTTTAACCATCACAGGTTGTCCAAGAAACAGTTGTCCAGACAGTGCTATGGCCATTGGAACTGACATCACATCGTAAAACTCAATATACCTGCAAGTCCAACAAAGAGATATACTTGACTTCATGTACACATATGACGTGAATATCAGAAAAAAACTTACAAAGCATGTAGAAAAGAGAAGTTGGAAACAAAAAACTTTAGTGCGGGGATTCAAGCTGAGTCTCTTTTGGTGGGTAGGAGGCCTAGAGTAATAAAAAAAGTTAGACCATCATGATAAAATAACGATATTTAAATCTAAAACAGCAATGAAGATAGAAGTAAGCTCCTCCAGCACTGAATATCCCAAACAGAGAACTGGGAAAGCACCAGAGTCTAGGAGGAAGCATCAAACAGAATCTGAATAAGAGTGATAGGCTAATGGATTCCCTCCTTCCTGATAGTGCTTGCAAAGGAAACTAACAGCTGAAATAGGATTCAGGTTTTCTGACATCTACCTTGACCACGCAGAATTGATTAAACAAGGGTGCAAGGTATTGCCATCATCCTCATCATTATCGCATTGCTAGTGCATCTAAGAATACATTTAAATTGAGTTCTTGAAATTGCAAAGAAAACTGAATATGCAGAATAATGCGTACCAAGTGCACATACACGAAACTTAAGTTAAACAGAAACTGAAAGACAAACATACCCGACTCCTTTTGATCGTCTTGAATTTCTGTCCATGATCAATCGCACATCCCTCACCTGAAATTATAAGGAACATAGAACAATAAAAAAATAAGCAAAACAGAAGCCAAGCAAAACGATAGCAGAATTTTGATGACAACATTAAGACCAGGAAACATATCTAAGAGCAAAGATAAGAGAAATTTGATAAATATATCAGCATATCATGATAAACAAAGAAGGCACAAGTAACTGACCTTGCCAGCTTTGGAGAAGAACTCATAAACATCTCTCTCAGTAGCTTTAAGAGGCATCTACAAAACCAGACAGGTTTGGTTAATCAGTAAACTTAACAGTGTGTGTTCTTTCTCTCGCCTTATTACTTTACCAAATATTTAAGAATCTACCTGATATGCAAAAACCGTTCTTAGGTCTCTCTCTGGATCTGCTTCAGGCTCATCTTTCTTGTCCTTGTGTCTCCTGCAACCGCAAAATCATTAAAACATTTTCAGTCAGTAGAGTCCTAAACGACTGAAGAAAACTCACTGGAGCTTTGCATCATTCAATACTAAATCCGATAATAACCCACAAAATTAGCTCAATACATAAAGCATAACAAGGAACAAATCCAACAAACCTGCTTCCTCTTTCCACTAATTCGTGTTCCCTCTCCTCCCTCCGAGATCTACTGCTGCTTCTCTCTCTTCGCTCTCTGTCTCGGGTTTTGTCCCTATCGCTCCTGTCTCTCTCCTTGCTACTCCTCTCCCGACTGTCTCGGGTTTTGTCCCTATCGCTCCTGTCTCTCTCCTTGCTACTCCTCTCTCGATCACTCTCTTTATCTCTCGATCCTTCTCTAACCCTACCCCTCTCTCTCTCCTTGTCTTTCTCACGGTCTCTATTACTCTCTCGGCTGCTCCTGTGCCTTTCTTTCTCCCGATCCCTCTTCCCTACGCCGTTCTCTTCGCCGTCTCCCCGAGACTTCTTACTCCGGCTGCTCCCTCGCTCTTCATCATGCCTCTCTCCTTCTCTCTTCCTGTAACTCCTCTCGCTCTTCTCGTTCCCGCTCTCTTCCTTCTTCCTATCCGATCCATCTGCTTCTTCCACGGTCTTCTCCAGGTACTCGTATTCATCAAACTCCATTCTCGTCAAGATACTGCAATTCCGTTAATTAGGGTTTTCGTTAGGGTTTCGAATTAAGGGAATGGAACTTTTAGTGCTGCCTGTTCGACCGATATCTAAAAGATGGCGATAATTCCAAACAAGAGCGAGGTTAAAAACGGGAGCGATAAATCTCGGCCCAAATAGGTTTTACTAAAAGGCCCATTTTTACATTGTTTCGTTTTCTCGTTATGCTGAAACTTTCGTAAAATAACTTAGCTTTGTAAATGATAATTTCTGACACTTTTTAAATTAAAAGCAAGTTTTCTGATTTTTCCATACATGTTTGTTAGTTATTAAACAAAAGAATATCCACCAAAAACTCCATTAGCGTACAAAACAATACAACTTTTAAAAAAGGAAACACTGTTGCGAGTGTTTTTTTTTCCACACGAAGATGGCTAATAACTCAACGAAGAAGATCCTGAGAAGTTTCAAGGAGATCAATCAAATCAAGCATTCAAGGTCTGAGTGAGGCTTTGTGAACCATGGTTTCCTTGTGAATTTGGTGGCAACTCTTTTCAACAAGATCTAAAAGCTTCTCCAGATTCACCGCCCACGAGTTAAGAATCTCGTTGCTGTCCTTTGCGACCTGGAAGCACACAATCCCGGATGGTCTGTCTATTTTTGCAATCAGTGCTTTCGACACAACCATCTCCGAGAGATGCATCTCCGCCTCCTGAAATTGCCATTTCCCAACAAATACATTTCTATAAACAGAGCTTATCAAGTGTTATAACCACAGAGGTTATATAGATCATACCTCAACGCTCAGGCATAAAAGCTCTGCAAGTCTCTTTAACGTTATCCTAGAGTAGTATTTTGAGACAACGAGAATATTCTGCAGATTACATACACAAAATCTAAAAATTAATAACAGCAATTGTCATTACCAACAACAATGATTTTCAAGGAAGGCCTTACATGTTCAATGATTCTCAGTTTCAGATCTTCACCAGCTTTCTCACCCAAAGAACCTCCAACCATGCTTTTTTCTTTCTCAAACTCATCCTTGTATTTGTTCCACAGAGATGTCCATTGAATAACCTCCATTGTCACTACTTGTTTTAAAAGCATCCTGCAACGAATGATATTACACACACAAACAAAAAAAAGACTTAGAACCCATTTGAAATCGAAAGAGTAATTAAGACAAAACCGAACTTATGGAGAAATAAAGCTACTTGAAATCAGGAATTTCTGATAAATTCTTGTCTTCCAAAGTTGCATTGAGCAAACTTGATTGCATTGGATCATGAGGTGCCAAGACCAAGAACCAGCAGATCTTTCTCAGGACCTAATGTTTGAAGATCAAAGAGAAGTTATTCCAAACTAACCATAGGATGTATGTATGTACTATATACTAAACATCCAATCAGTGGTATGAGCCGTACTGGAATCCACTGCTCTGGGTTTTCTTTAACAGAAGGGATATCATATATCGCCTTGTAGCTACGGCAGATTTCAAGGTACTCATTGTTATGAGAATAATACCTGCATGGTTGAATTAGCAAATAAAGATATTAATAAATAAAATATGAGAATGCCGCGAAAATCAGTCATGGTACATAGAACTCAGCGGAATGGCAGGACCATATATGGAATTCATGTCATAAACACTGGCCAGGGAAAAACAACTACAAAATTAACAGGAGCCAATATGTAATATGCATCTCTGAGAAAATCGTAGGGAGAGAGTGCCAGAATGGTACTTACTTAAATGACCACATAAGAATTTAACATGCCAAGAAAACTGATGAAAATACAAATCAAGAACAATGTGTTAGACAAGCAGAAGAATGTCTTACCGAATCATTAGCTCATAGTAAATTCTCTTAAGCTCCAACAAGGTTGGTATATCAGAAGGAGCCTCCTCCACAATGTTCTCACCTTCCTTAGGTTTCTTCTTATCTTTTTTTGTGTCTGCATCAAAAACTCTAGGATTGATCTTTCTAGATAAGATTTGAGCACGGACAAAATCTTGACGATCCAAGCACAAGCGGACCTTTAAAGTTTAACCAATGGTAGTTAGCACCACAGAGGAAAGTACATGTAAATATTATATTGCATCGATCTAACACATCTCCTTACTTGTTCCAGGATAAACGCAATTTTCTCAGTTTTTGCCATTGCACCAAATGTCTCCACCTGTTTATCATAATCACATTAGATAAATTAAAAGTGAAAGAAGATATTCATGAGATTTAGTAGCCAAAGACAGTAATATTTACAGCAACTTCTTGCATAAGATCTGCAGCCTCAGCTATCTGACCCTGGTCTTCCTTAATCTTAGCAAGCTTCTTGGTCAGACGCGCCCTTTCAATTTCAACATATATCTGTCCATTTCAACTGCAAACAGTTACACATAGTGATAGAAAAATAATATAATTATATTTTTAGTTCCACACCTTTCCAGCAGATACATTGTTTAGCGTTTTAATAAGCTCTATCCGAGTTTCAATGTCTGGTGTCTGATCGATATACTGCATTGCTTGCTGCACCATCGATTGCACAGCCTACACATGGAGTAGTTCACAAAATGAATTAGAGATATTTAATTTTCACTTTGTATGCACTTCTTAAATGAACAGGTTAAGCTAACTCGCATTATGAAGATACTAAGACTAAGAAAAAACGCAAAGCAAAAGCAAACCAACTGAAAATAAAATTAAGTTTAGTAATAAACTGAAGCAAATACAGCCATCACTATATGTATCATGTAATGACTCAAATTAGCATTAATACTTAAAGTCAACTATGAATTTTAAAGTTTCATAAGGGTATATATCAAAATTATAGAAATACAAAAGCAACCCATCACAGGACAAGAGTCACTCTTGTATTGAACACAAAAGCTAATCCTCCTGAATTTCGTGCTTATGGCTTTTATCTATTTCCAAGATTAGTGTTACCAAACACTAGGCCTATGCAATTCAGAAGTCAAATGTGGAGGCAAAACAAAAAATACCCCTTCATACTAATACTATTAATCGTAAAAAAAAATCGAAAGTACCTGTTTAAGCTGACCACGTTTCTTGGAAAGATTGAGAATTTGCTCGTTGAGAAGCTTCCAGTCCTTAGCTTCGAAGCAAAGCTGCAGAATCTCAGTGGCGGCTTTCCTTGTCCCCGCGACATTTTCCGCGAGTCTCATCTGCTTCTCTTCGTTCAGAAGCCGATCTATCGATGCCTCAAGTTTCCCGCTGTCTCCCTGAAATCCACACTATAACGGAATGAGATGCAAAATTCGAAACGCGAAAAATGAAAAGAGCACTGTCAGATCTGAAGAATGGAGCACTCGCCATCGTAAAACCACAACGAATCAACTAGGAGAAGAGAAGTTAAATTTCTGGTGACAGAGCTTAAGAAAAATAAAAGGAACTTGGAGAGTTGCGCCGAGCACATAAAAATCGCACTCCCAACCCCTTGAACAAGAAAACTCAGATTCTTAGGCCGATAATCTCTTTTAATGGGCCCGTAATGGGCAATAAATGGGCCATTAACCGATTGCTTTGAGTTCATATCATGTGGTTCTCTTCGTTAAACAGATAATCTTCTCTTTAATGGGCCCATGATAGCATCATTAACCAATAAACTAAGTTACTAAACAAGTAATAATCCTAATCAAATTAAATTAGTATTCAACAACATAAGATCATAAAACAACACACACACATGACAACCACTGACGAAAGTTAATCCGAAGAAATTACATAGGAATCTCAATCGAAAGAGAAAAACCATTGTTGAATCTAAAAGCTGAAGATGAATACGAGGATTGAGTCTCAAGCCGAATGGAAGCAGTACTTTTTGAAAATAACGAAGCTCATCAGAGAAAGGCTAAGTCCATCGAAATTCACACAATACAACAACTTGATAATACTATTTAGGTCACGACGTATAGAAGAAGACGAACTCATAAGGTCTCTTCTGATTCTTTTCGAAGAAGACGGGTGTCTTTCTCAGATGTTTAACGAACTTATGGAAGAAGAGTTCAGAGATTTGAAAAAAATGAAACTCAGGAACCAATAACTGCTGCTGAAGAAGGAGAAAAGATAGAAAGGAAGATAAAGCAGAGTGAATCAAAGAACGATGAAGAAAGTGAAATTGGAGAAGCGGAGCATCGTCTTTGTCGTGTTCGTGTTCGTCGAAGGTGCGAGATTGGTCGGGAAGAAGCAGATAGGCCTATTAAGAAAAGAAGTAGGTATAGACATGAGCCGACTGGACCAGTGTAGAAGCCTGACGAATTTTACGTATTAAAGCTTGACGTTTGGTTCTTCTTGATGCTCGTGTTTTTTCCGCCATGTTTTCAAGTTCCCCCTTTCCTTATGTTGGTTTTGAGTTTGTTTTGTTCAAACAATGTTTGGTTTTTTTTTAATTTAGATTTGCTTTTCCAGGATTTTGAGGTCATAATATTGACAGCCAATGACCAGAGATAGAACCAGTTCTTTAAGAAAGCACGTAGTGCGACCGTTTAAGGTCCAATTTGTGTCATGGGTAAATTTGTTATTTTTCAAAATTAAATTACAGATTTTAAAAATAAAATCAGAAGGGTTCTAAGAGAAAATTTATGTCTATATTTTTTATGTGAAAAAAGCAAAAAAAACTTTAAAAATGCTAGCAGAAAATCCAAAAATTAAAAGGTATAAGAAAGAATTGGTAATAATATCTAAAATGACCAGAAAACAGAGAAATTTTTGAAACACTACATGTTTAAATATTATGAACTTAATTTCTAGTTTTTCTATGTCCATCGACCTAATTAACCTTTTTTGTTTTTCCTTTTTAATTTAGAGAGTTTCCTTCTTCTTTTTCTTTTAATCAAAAAGAGAAAAAAGAAATTGTTTCTTTGGCCTATAATTACTTCACTTTCGTTGTTAGACGAGAAAAAAAAAACAAAAGAAGAAAAACCACACCTTAGGGTTCGATTTCCCTCCCTCCTTGGTATTCGCCATGTCCGGAGAAGAAGAAGAGAACGCCGCCGAACTCAAGATCGGAGATGGTTGCTCTCTCTCCCCTTATCTTATCTGCTAATATTACACCGCGTAATTAGGAATTTAAGTATTCATCGAATTGATCTTAGTGCAATAACAAATTCGTGACGATTTTCAATTATTTGTACTTTTGGAATTATTGAAATCCCGTACTAAATTTTGGAAATTCCACACTGAAATTTCTCTGTTTCATTCTTTTCACGATAGAGTTTTTGAAGGCAAAGTGCTTAATGAACTGTGAAGTCTCTTTGATCCTTGAGCACAAGTACGAACAACTTCAGCAGGTCTCCGAGGATCCTATGAATCAAGTTTCTCAGTAAGCATTATTAGTTTTTTGTACTTCCTAAAGATTCACTGTAAATTAGTAATCAAGAAATAGTAGATCCTTTGATCTTGAATTGAAACGTACTCTATTTTGATATTAGTTTACACTGATGCATATTATCTAATAGATGAGAGGCTCGTTGTTGGACTAATGGCTATGCCAATTTCATTATCAGGGGACAAAAATCAGTACTTTCTTGGTGAAATTTTGTTCAATAACTTATGTTTTCTCGTTGCAGAGTGTTTGAGAAGTCCTTGCAATATGTAAAGCGATTCAGCCGATACAAGAATCCAGATGCTGTTAGACAAGTTCGAGAGTATCCTCTATTCAAATTAGTTGATTCACAGTTTTGACCAGTTGTTGCTTTGACATGCTTGCATCTTTATTCGAAAGACCTAGTATTATGAGAATCTGTAGTGTTTTACCGCAGTTGCATTGCATTGATACTGGTTTTCTGAGCACGGGACAATGAATGAGAGCTTATAATCACTGGTTTAACTGTTTAGCTATGTGAGAATGTGCCATTTTGATTTTCCTGCAACATGTTTACCTTAACTTACTCAACTTTCACAGAATACTAAGCAGACATCAACTCACTGAGTTTGAGGTAAGTTGTTAAAACTTTTCAAATTGGATTTTTTTCATCAACTACTAGCTTCATAGAAGATTGAAATCATTGTATTGGCCATTACTGTACAGCTCTGTGTTCTTGGCAATCTCTGTCCTGAAACTGTTGAAGAAGCAGTGGCGATGGTTCCTTCTCTTAAGGTAAGAAGAATATTCTACTTTTACGATTTATTGAAGATGCCTAAATAAGACAAGAAAGTGTTGTTATGTCGGTGGACTTTTGAGATGATCCAGGCTTCTCTTTTGTGCAGACAAAAGGAAGAGCTCATACTGATGAAGCAATTGAGAAGATGCTCAATGATCTCTCCCTTGTCAAGAGATTCGAGTAGTGAAGAATATATTCCGAACATATTTCACGTGTGCTACATTCGCGTTCTAGCTGATGTCTGATCAAATATCTCTGGAGTTAGTTTTCCATGTCTGAAATTATAAAGCTTTCATGGCCAGAATCTCTGGAATGAATATCATTCACAATGAATGATCCAAACTTTCAATAAAATAATCGAGTTATTTTTGTCATCATATACATCTCCTGGTATACAACATAACAGATGATACACCTCAAAACAACTTAGTCTGGCTTTGCTATTTAGCCCATTACGGACCAGTTGGATCTCTTAAAATTATTTACGTCAACAAATTAACATTGTACTGAAATTTGTCATATCATCTAAAATACGTTAAACAGAATTTAATTTCATATTTCTCCCAATGAATGAATCGGTCTATCTTTCTCGAAAGAAACAAACAGAAGGAAGAAATAATATTCGTAATGTCTACTATACATCTTCACCTTACTTCTTGAGTCTCTTACGACCAATATTCCCCCTCCCAATAGTTTCTGTTTACACCAAAAAGAAAAGTATCCTACGTTACATTTCAGTCAAGGTTTTGGTGGCAGCTTTGATTTAATATGTTATTTTACCTTTTCGTGAAATATGGTTGGTAGTTGGTACCATCATATAATTCTACAAGCTGGGCTTGAAAATGCCTTTAAAAACAACATATTCCTATTTTCCACATATATAAAAAATGCCAAGGATATTTTTTTTCTATTTTCCAAAGAGAATTTGGTTTGTTTGAATAGTAACAGAGTGAGAACCAATGAAAATCTAAAACTGTCCATATTACTTGTCTAAATAAAGTCGATGGTCTAAAAGTACATTTATGTCCCTGACATCAAATCATTTAATTTGACCAACGCCGAAAGGAGTGAAAGAATAAAAAGTCACAAAATGGCATTCTCGTTATTCTTACACAATACCTCGGACTTTCCGTAATTGTTTATTCATACATTATTATTGGTCATGACTCATGACAGAAATATGTAATAGCTGTTATAATTTCCCCAAATTAAAATTTCTCTCTTCATTTATGATTCTCTCCATTCTCTTTTGCTAGGATCATATTGGCAAAATCTAAACTAGACATACAAATCAGAAAGGACTAATCTCTCTGTTTCTATAAAGTATAAACTTCTCTTTACAGATTTGAATCTATGGAGAACGATCGAAAAGAGGTAATAAAACTATCTTCTTCTTCTTCTCCTCCATCTGTTTTATCTCTCTTCTGTGTTGTTAGTTTCCCGAGAAAGTTTCCTGGGGAAATTTGTTTTCAACTATCAAACTGAGATCTGCTTGTTTTGCTATTCCGTCTGTATATTTTCTAGGAATCGAAGATGGGTTTTAGATATTAAACATGCTCCAGCATTACTGTTATTGTCACAGTGACACTTTGTTTAAAAAATCGGAGACAAAAACATTGAGTAAATTCTAAATTTCCTCGTTTTTAAGAATCTTTGATGCAGATTTAACCTGTCTTTTTGGATTGATACGAAAGATCCTACTTTACCCACATTTTGTTCTCGTTCATTAACCTATTAAATCTTGTTACTGTTTCAAAGTCAAAGTCAAGAACTTTGCCTTTGTTTTCTCAACTCAATGCATCGTTTTGTGAAATAGCTCTGTATTTTTAAGTATATGCGTCAGATGTAAAAAACCTCTTAAATTGGTTAATGTTTTTTTTTGTTACTTCGTCAAATTTTGGTTGTTTGTGCAGAAGAATTCTCCATGGTTATCAGTGCCACAATTTGGAGATTGGGACCAGAAAGGAGGAGGAACAATTCCTGATTACTCAATGGATTTCACTAAGATTAGAGAGATGAGGAAACAGAACAAGAGAGACCCTTCTCGAGCCAGTTTAGGCAACGAGGAAGATCTCATTAAGCCACCAGAATCAGCAACAGCTAAGCTCACGACGGTCCATAGCGAAAACCATCAAGAATTCTCCCATCACCAACCACATTCCCCATCTGTAAGATTCCAAAGCACTTTTTTATATTCGATTTTGATTGTTTTACACAACAAATACATCATATAAAAATCCTTGCATTATTATCATCATTAAGATGTCTTGATGATCACTACGGAGTAAGATAAGAATTTGGTGTTAATGTTTTGTAACAGACGAGGAGAAGCATTTTCAGCTGCTTCAATTGCTGCGTTAAAGCCTGAAGGTTTCTTCTTTAGCAAAGAAACAATTTCATAAATTGACTTATCATTCGAATATGGAAATATAATGTGATGACACTTATATATTTGTTTGAATCCATTTGCCTCTCTTCTTTATGCATATATCTCTACTACATGAAAAAGTATTGGAAAATTAAGGTAATTAGTATTGGTTAACCACTTAACCTAATGCAAGACTTGTTCGTATATTACCACTCAGTTACTTACAAATGCCAAATGAGAGGTTTCATAAACATTAAGGCTATTGGTCCAAACTTACTAGTAATGAAACAAATCAATTACATGATATTTGATAAACAATTTGTTGAGTAATTGTAATTGAAATGAAATTTTTTGTGGTTTTTGTTCTACGATAAAAGTACATACTAGTCCACAACAAAAATTTAGCTTGGAAATCATTATATGTTTTTTATTATTGACCATACCAAAAAAATTAGTTTAATTTAATATTTTTCAAAAATACGATGGGTCTATACAAAATGGGCCATTGTTTTGATTTTAGGATGGGCTTTAACCTAGCCCAACAAGAATTTCCATGGATTTGGAGTTGTGAATCTTGAAAACAAGTATTAATAGAAAAAATAAATATCTAAAAGGCGAGACCAAATAATTTGATGTGTCGATCATCATAAAGCATATTTAGGAACACGTCAGTGATCTTTTGAAAATCTGTGTGCCATTAACATGAAATAATATCGAAATGTTTCGTGAATTAGGCACACTTGAAAGCAAGACATTGAAACCCAAATTCGAATATTCTTGATTTTGTTATTTTATTATATAAACTTGGTTGTTTAAAAGTTTTATATTTCATTATATTTTGGTTAGGTATCAGCATCATAAATAAGGGTTTTTTGGTTATGAGTGAAAAAACGATATCATTCGATCTTTTTATGTCTATGAACTAAATCCCAATACATTGCACTTCTAGAGGCCATGAACTACATCCGACTTATTTTCAATCAATCCTTAAAAAGTGAAGAGAAACAAATATTGATGTAGTTAGGAAAATGAGTCAAATTAATGGAAATTAATTATAACAAAAAGTTTTTTCAAAATTTTTATGTATATAGCATCTATAGATATGTTTTATCAAAGTTTTATATGTTTAAATTTTGTATATCTTTAATAACCTATTTAGTTTTCTAAAATCGCGTTTGGTGCAGGTCATCTTCTAGACATGAATAGGAAACTCATATGTTTGAACCTTGAAGACGTGGCATAGTCAGGGTAAGTCTTGTTACGGCCCAACTTCCATGTCCCCACACCTGCCTCAAGTTTATTTCTCGTTACTTTAATGAAAAAATAAGCAATTTGTGGTCGCAATGGTGAAAAATGTATGTTCAAAATGGTAAAATATAAAGATAACATGAATTGATACATATAATTATCGATGGTCCACTAGCTTGTAGGATAGTGGTTTGATGGTCCATAGATTTTTGGGATTTTACGATTAGCTGATTAGAAATTCTAATTTAGAATACCGCCACAAATTGTGAATTGGTGTACTTTGGAACTATTTAATGTTACAGAAGAAAACAAACTAACTTTTTTTGAATTTTTATGATGAATGGCATGTAATGATTGACAGATACTTTGTTTCATACTTTCGTTCATGGTATCAATTCTAAAAGGGTTATTTCTTAAAAACTGTTGATTTTGATGTGTCAATTGATCGTATAGAAGAATTGTTGAAGTCACATTGCTTCGGTATAGAAGAATTGACATCTATGTGGCATTGCAATTGATTTATGTGAGTACATGGTCATAAGTTGTTAATTAAGTTGAATTCAACGTGAATTCCAAGTGAAAGTTTAACTTAAATCAAATATATATAATGGTGATGTTCGTTTGGCAGCCGCAACATTGCCATATAGGTGTCCATTCTTCAGCTTTATGCGGTTGCGGCAGATTATTGTTCGTTTAGATGCCGTAGGTATCTGCGGTAGAACAGACGTTGTGGTCAAACGCTGCGTTATACATTACAATTTTTTCGATCGTTGATTAAAACAGTGGTGCGACTAAAAATTTGCGATCAACCGCAACCGCAACCATCGACGACAGACAAACAAACAACATCTACTTCAGCCGCAGCCGCCTAGAGTGACTAAACGAACAACACTAATATTTTGTCTTCTTGATCAAACCAAGATCATGTTTCCACTTCGTTCAACTCCAATGCAGAACAAGTGGACGACCAAAGCCATTTCCACTTTCTTGCTTCCAAGATGTCAGAAATGTTGAATCGTTTGTCAACCAAATCAGACGGATTCTCGTTCAAAACTTACAACTTGTCGGTGAGGCCAACGCGTAAAATAAGATAATGAAACAAAAAAAAATATATATATTTGGCATACCGACCGATTGATATGATTCATTTGTGGCATTAATGATATGATATTGGGCTTGTTGAGAATTCTGCTACAGTGCTACTTATACCTTAGTTATCGTGCCCTTTGTCCGGTCGCACGTATCATTAAATAGAGATGAGCGCAATTGTACGTATATATTTGGATATTTGCATATGAAATGTTTAATTATAATTGAATAAGTACATATTGAAATCCACCACATAATCCTTAGAAAAACATCCTAAAACCTATTTGTTGTAGAAACTTATAGATTTGTTAAACCAATTAATTACGTTGTACTATAATATTATATCTCTAATTTGCAGAACCAGTCCAGCTTGAAATTATAATTAGTTTCATATCACACTTAAGTCCAAATTAATACACTCTTTTGAAAAATCCCTGCAAAAAGAGCTTACAATTTTTTATTATTATGATAAAAAATCAGAAAATTTTAACTAAAAGAAACCCTAAATTTGAAAACCCTAATAGGTGGTTTCACATACTTGTACTGTGGGTAGAGCTTGCTTGTAATAACTAGTATATCTTCAATCTTAAGAGATTAGTACGTAGATTTCTACTAGGAACAACTTTTGTCTCTTAACAAAGTCACAAGGCGATTAGACTCCACAACTAATATATATTTGAAGTATGGTTTATATATACATATTTTTAAAAAGGAAAATTATATGTATTCTCCACGATTGTACCTGAATCTAAAAAGATTATGAAACAAAGATTGAATTTGTAGAAGTGTACAATGTACTTCGAGTACTTAGGGGACACTGGGATGGTTCATGTCTCCTATCATTTACTCCTATTTGTCTACCCGACCCATTCCCTGCCAAACCTCTCTTCTTCACCATTCACACTTTTTTTCTATACCCATTTTTCAAATTATTTCATTTTTATACATTAAAATGTATATACCAATCTTACTTCGATTCTATTGAGATTCGAACCTGTTACCTAATATGTTTGACATGGAGAATGGATGATTTCGTGACTTCCAACCTTAGCCTCTAAGAACTTTCACCAATTTGTTAGGCTTTTTTTTTTAATTTAATATTCATAAAGATTAATTATCTAAAAACAACTAAAAAACGGTAAACGGCGAGCTAGAATTAAGCAACATACAAATTGCATGAAACGTTTTAGTTAACCAATTTTGTAATGAGGTTTGATTGTCATTATTTAGAAAGAAAATAAATTGTGTGAGACGTTTTTAGTTAACCAATTTTGTAATGAGGTTTGATTGTCCTTTGTTTGTTTTAGGTTTTTTTTATACTTCGTAAATACCAAAATTTGTGAAACCGCCTTTTCGTCAACGGTCAATTAAGAAATAAAAAACTAATATTCTATTTTGAATTAGATTTTCAAAATTAATTATGCATTTTATCTACATATTGTAAATGTATGTCTTAAGGCTGTGTCATTGATATTACTTATAGCTACTATTATCTAATATATATTAAAGCAGAAACACTAAAGATAAAAATTGCTGAGGTGTCAACATCAAATTTATTCTCAGAAATTTTTTAAATTTTTTTTAAAAAAAATTAAACAAATTTACTATTATCCAATTCGTTTAAGACAATATTATGTTACAATATTCTCAAAAATTTACGTTTAACCGTTACAATCAATGATACTATATTTGACTTTCTTTAAATATTTATACATTAGACTAATTGTTAATAATATCGTATCACATCACTTTAACTCATTATTTAATTTCCTATAAATGTATATATATTAAAATAAATGTTCAATATTTGATTTTCTATATATGTTTATATGTTACAATTACAACTCAGAAATTACCATTTTTATCATTATGTCAGTTTGTATTTTACATACGCTATCATTTAATAACACAATAAAAATTTCATAGACATATGATTTCTTAAAACTTCTTATTCTTAAAACACTAAATTACCATTTTTAATATTTATGATGATTGTCGTTAGGTGTGCTTGTCATTTAAACCCAAAAACGCACATTCACCATTCAAAATTCCCACCCCATTGATAATTTTAGCATAATTTAAAAAAAATTCAAAATTAAATTATGGAAAACCCTAGATGCACAATTCAGTATATAATACCCATTATTTTGCTTCATCGTCACTCAAACACTCTAACCTTATAAATTAGTATACACAATTTCGTTTTTTTTCCTGGCTTTAGTTACCACTTTTTATTCTCTGAAACCATTCAAAACGCAATGGAAAATCAGAATGAAGATTTTAAAATTGTGAAAACAATTTCTCAATGGTATTGAAACTTTTGAGATGGTTTTCGTGGATGAAAAGATTTTTCTTAAACAATTTAACATTGTTTTATTTTCTTTTCTGCATATATTAATTTTATTTCTATTTTATTATTTCTTCAACATTTATTTTTTTCTATATATATTAATTTTATTTTTATATAATATTAATATTTAAATTAATAATATAAAATAAATAAATAAATTTTCCGTCACGAATACTATCTAGTATATATATATGAGGTATATACCTTCGTGATTCTTTCTATGGAGTTGGGATGAAGGAAATATATATCATTGGACCTATAAAACCATGGTTATAGAAACGGTGCAGTAATATAAAATTTTGGATGTGATGTTTAAAACAAAGAAAATAAATTTTTTGACAAAAACAAGATATTTGTTATTAGTACGTTACGCATTACTATTGGAATTGATATTACTTTCTAAGGAAATAAACCTCTATTTTTTTATAAAAAAAATTGAAGAAAACAGATTTGTTATACTATAAGCGTTATTTATATTACGTTTCTATGAATCTTTTAATATGATATATATGTATAACAGAAATTTTTAAATATAATAATAATTGAAAAATATTCACAATAAAATTTTATAATTATGTTGGTAAATTCCTTTTGTATATCCAAAGTTCAAATTCTTACAGCTTTATTGCTAAAATACTATATATTTTTTAAAGTAATACTCTAAAATAGTATTATTTTAAGTTTATTTTTTTAATTTAACACACTAAAACTAAAATTTCCAAAATAGCATAAATTATTATGTAAAATAATTATTTACCTTAAATAAAATATATATAAAATTAAAACATAATGTTTGGGTTCACTTTTTCTAATTTAGAGTTTAAATTTTTTTCATTAGGAATAAGTTTTCAATTATTTTAATATTAAATTTGTGCTATTTTTAAAAATTTAAATAATTAATACTATATTTAGAACAAAAAATTTAAAATAATATTATTTTAGTTGATTGCCCTATTTTTTAAATACTAATTTGTGTTGGTATCGAAGTCATACTCTTCCCCAAACAATGGGGCTAATCGGCTATTTTATACCCGATGTTTACTCGGATGTTCGATTTATACCCAATTTTTGGTGTAGTGCAAAAACATACTGGAATTTAAGTCAATTTCAAATTTCATACCCAAATATTTATTATTGTGCAAATTCATACATAAACCGTAACGGAGTTAGGTTTCCGTTAACCGCTGCTGATGTGGCTGCCACGTAATGCTGACATGGCGAGGGAAGTGTGACATCGCAGGTAAATCCCAAAACGACGTTGTTTTGAGAAGTATCAAAACGACGTCGTTTTGATATTAATTCGGATTAAACGACACTTATCAAAACGACGTCGTTTTGAGAAGTACCAAAACGACGTCGTTTTGAGAACTCGTGTTTAATACTTCCGTTGTCATCGATTTCACTTTATCACATTTTACTTTCATCTCTTTTCACCTTCACCGATTTTCACCTTCACTTTCACCTCCCATTAGGGTTTTGCATCTGTTCTCACCTTCACCTTCGCATGCGATTAGGGTTTCGCAATTGAAAGCTCGTATATTGTCGTTTTTCACAGAAGGCTCCTGGATTTAGAGATCTCGAAGTGGCGATTTTTTGGGCACCGATTTTGGGGGAATCGATTTTGGGAGAATCGATTTTGGGAGAATCGATTTAGGCAAAATGAGGTAACCTTCATAACTCTTTCGTTTTAGTGTTCGATTTAGGGTTCGATTTAGGATTCAAATTAGAGTTCGATTTAGGGTTCAAATTAGGGTTCGATTTAGGGTTTGATTTAGGGATTGATTTATGGTTCGATTTAAGGTTTGATTTTGTTAGTTCAATGGCGGAGGCATTGCCGTGACATAGCTTAAACTTCGGATTTCCAGGAAACGACAGGACTCAACCGCGGCACATTTTAGCGACGTCAGTCTCGACGCCATTGATGCAGTTCTCCAAAGCTCTAATTGACGGCAGTGGAGACTCGAGAAAACGAAAAGGGATGAACTAAGCAGGAAGACGAATGCAAAAAAACGGCGGCGTCTTCTCGTGCCATGGCTGAAACTATGTACCGATTATTTTACCTCTACTCGGCGTAACCCGGTTCTGTCAGCTGTTTAAAAAAAGAAAAGTGGAAACGAATGTGTGAATTTTCTTTTTGTCATCTATGCCATAATACACTGATTTAATATCCAAAGAAAGTAGACTACATGATAACAGTAAAAGTAGTGTAATTTTGTTGGAGAAAACCAACAAATGAAATTAGGATTGGTTCGAGAAAACCAACAACGGAGTTAAAACGACGTCATTTTTTTTAATATCAAAACGACGTCGTTTTGATATTATCTCAAAACGACGTCGTTTTGACATTGACATGTGATGTCACACTTTCCGTGCCACGTCGGCATTATGTGGCAGCCATGTCGGTATTACGTGGCAGCCACGTAAGTATCCGTTAACGGAAACTTAACCTCGTTACGGATTATGTATGAATTTGCACAATAATAAATCTATAGGTATGTAATTTGAATTTTACTTAAATTTATGTATAGTTTTACACTGCTCCAAAATTTGTGTATAAATCGAACATCCGAGAATAGTTGGGGTATGAAATGACGGATTTCCCCAAACAATGGTGCTTTCGTTTAACTAAGAACTCGAACTTGACATTTAGTAATTCTGACCAAAAAATCATTAAAAAATACGGATAATTGTGTTAACATAAGAAATGAGAGAGGTCAAGTCTGTCGTTGCACGTCACGTTTCTTAAGGCTTGTTCTATAACCGATTAAATACTCTTTTCCTCCAAAACAACATATTAGTAATTAGAGTTTGTCTTTTAGTATTCCCTAAGCCAAAAATATATGTAGTCATTAAATTCTTTTTGGTTAAACGAACATCATTAAATTCTATTTCACCACACATCGATGCAAACAAATAAGACCCAGAAATAAAACGGTGCAAAATTAAAAATTAAAAGAAAATTATAAAGAAAAATACAACAAAAATGCCAAATTCATTGTCATAACGCCCTCTCACACACACATATCTTCCATTTCAACTCAACACCAAACCATTTCATGCGACTCACCTCCTCCCTCCACGTGATTCTCTCCCATTTTTAACCTCACAATTTCTTCTGTATTAATCAAATTTACTTCAACATTAATTATTTATACATATAATAATAATAATAATCATTTTATAACCGACGTCTCTCTTCCCATGCATTGCGCATTTAATTAACGCTGCCAAAAATTGCATGTGGCTTTATATATAGTTTATATATCTATATATACCCTTATTACCTCCATTGTTCCTCACCAAGTACATCTCTCTTTAACCCCAAAAACTTACAGAAAAAACTTTTCTTTCTGATATCATTATTGGTTCGTACGTTGTTCACTAAGAACAAAAGTGACGAAAAGAGAAAAAATGGAGTTGATGAGTTTGGCATCAAAAGAAACAAGCTATTGGACGATCGCACTACCTGCTGTTTTTGGATCCCAAATCCTGTACGATGTTTCCGCCCTCCGCTATCTCTTCCTCTTCCTCGTTTCTCTCTCTCTAGTCACGTGGGCTTTGGCCGGAGGTGGTGGTGTCGCATGGAAAAACGGCCGTAACCGGTTGGGTCGGGTCAAGATTCCTGGTCCACGTGGCATACCAGTATTCGGCAGTCTTTTCACTCTCAGTCGCGGCTTGGCTCATCGGTTGTTAGCCGAAATGGCTTGGAGCCGAGCCAACACTGAGATTATGGCTTTTAGCCTCGGCTCAACGCCGGTCATCGTGGCTTCTAAGCCAAACACTGCTCGCGAGATTCTGATGTCGCCTCACTTCGCGGACCGGCCAATTAAGGAGTCGGCTAAGAGCCTCATGTTTAGCCGAGCCATTGGTTTTGCGCCGAACGGGGCTTACTGGCGTACGTTAAGACGTATCGCATCGACTCATCTTTTTGCTCCAGGGCGTCTTTTAGCACACGAACCTGGACGCCGAATAGACTGCGCCGAAATGCTGAGAGATGTGTCAGCTGAGCAAAACGGGGCCGGATTCGTAGTTTTGAGAAAACATTTGCAGATAGCCGCCTTGAATAACATCATGGGGAGTGTGTTTGGGAGAAGGTACGACCATCAGTCTCATAAAGAGGAACTTGATGAACTTACATCATTGGTTAGAGAAGGGTTCGAGCTCTTGGGTGCTTTTAATTGGTCTGATTATCTTCCATGGCTTGGTTATTTCTACGACTCGGTTCGTATAAACCAACGTTGCTCAAATCTCGTTCCTCGAATCAGAAAGTTCGTCAAGAGAATCATCGACGAACACAAAGTCAGTAACTCTGAGAAGAATAGAGACATTGGAGATTTCGTTGATGTTTTGTTGTCTTTAGACGGTGATGAGAAGCTTCAAGAAGATGACATGATCGCCGTTTTATGGGTAAGCTAGTTCGTATGAAATCGAAATAATAGTCACATTTAATATAACGGTATATATAACGGTCTAGTTATAATGTTTTTTGCATTTATTGGCACTATAATAATTTTTTATTTATGTGTATATTATATGCATAGGAGATGATTTTTAGAGGAACAGATACAACCGCGTTATTAACGGAGTGGACCATGGCGGAGCTAGTGCTAAACCCTAACGTGCAAGCCAAGTTGAGGAATGAGATCGTCACGGCCGTGAGCGACCATTCCGACATGACAGATGCTGACCTGGCAAAACTCCCGTACTTGAACGCTGTTGTGAAGGAAGCTCTAAGGCTGCATCCTCCTGGTCCTTTGCTATCATGGGCCCGTCTGTCCACGTCAGATGTGCAGCTCAGCAACGGCATGGTGGTTCCGAAGGGTACGACAGCCATGGTCAACATGTGGGCCATAACTCACGACCCGATGGTATGGTCCGACCCGCTAAAGTTCGACCCGGAGAGGTTCAGTGGGACAAATACTAACGTGGACATTCGTGGTGGGGATCTAAGGCTTGCTCCGTTCGGAGCAGGGAGGAGGGTGTGTCCTGGGAAGAACATGGGGATAGTTACTGTGACTCGGTGGGTGGCTGAGTTAGTGCGACGGTTTGCGTGGAGTGAGGATCAAACCGAGCCGGTTAATCTTGGTGAGGTCCTGAAGCTATCTTGTGAGATGGAGCATCCGTTACGTGCTGTTGTGACGGAAATATTTTAAGTTAGGGTTTCGACTTCTATCTTAATAATTTCTCAGTGTTTCCTTTTTCTTTGTCGAGAGGTTTGGATTAGTGCTTGCTTGCTTTACGTTTTAATAATTTATTGAGTGTGTGTGGTTTGTTTTTATGTTTGTTTAGTGCCACTATCCTTAATTAATTTGTATGGTTCTTAATGATCGAGTAATAATTAAAGTATATTGTTCGGGTTCCTCTTTAATTTCCCTATATAATTATCTTAAAAAACGAAATATTTGCACTTGTTGGCTTGCGAAAAATTAGATATTTTAAAGCGATAGAAACAAACCGGATGGGACGTAGACAAAACACGGAGATGGTTGTGCTTTAATTACAATTTGGACGATTTTGATCAATTTGGTGCTTTTACATGGTAATTTCTATCTGAAAGATATATTGTCATTTTGTAATAAGTGAGGAGGCAATTCAAATGATATCATGTCGTTGATGTAAGTATATACTTATGAATTTGTGGTGCTGTCACAATGTCTTAGTTTACAACAGATTTCTTTCTTAAAAAAATCTTATGGCCAAATTTTCTTCTCTTTTTCTTTCTCAATTATTATATAAACGGTAATATCAAATGGAAAAAAACCTACAAACAAACAAACAATTTAAATCTAAACTTGACCATAACAAACCAGTCACATGATCAAAAGAACGAAAAATTAAAGTTAGAAATTAAAGAAACGCCATATTTAAGTGGAGAGAACGCAACTAGGTGCATGGAAATGAAGGAAATTCATTTGATTACATCTGTTTGATAAAAAATGATGAAAAATAATAGTTAATTATCTATAGAAAACATTGAACAGAACACACAGAACAAGAGCAAAGAGCAATGGATCACATTCTGGTTCAGGGATGGAGCCGCACAAGCACATACTTTAATTTGTTGTGTTTAATTTCAACTGTCGGTGGGAAAAGATTTTGGAAGACAAAATCAATTAACTGACTTATCTTTTCCATATTCACGTCAAATCAAGACAAAATCTGTTGACATTGCTGGACAAAATAATTAGGCTCGTAGTAAGCTACGATGATTGTTAGGCAGCGACGTTCCGATTTTTCTCTAATGAATATATATATATATATATATATATATATTTACATGAAATATTATTTCGAAATTACAAGAACTGACATATTGTTTTGATATTAGATCCGTTGTCCAGTAGAACACAATCTAAGAAATGATGTTGGAGATGGATTTCGCATTTCAGTTCATCCCAAAAAGAATTGATCCATTATTCTAAAGGTTTTGCATCAAATAGTGATCACATCGTTTTCAATAAATCGTCAGAAAATTCAATAAATTTCGATCTTATCAAATATTGAGGACGACAATAAACTTTTAAGAAAAAAGTATTTATTAATTACCAGTAATGATTGCATGCTAATTATAAAAATAGGAAAATGACATCATAAAATAATGATATAATTAATTAGTTTAAAAGTGTTTTCATCCTAAAAAAAATTATATGTTTTCTTTGTAATCGATATAATTAATAAAATCACTCAAACTCTTTTTATTATCATCTAAATTTAGTGTCAAGACTCAAGTGTGTCCAATAAATTCTAATCTGAAAACTAAAATACAACCGATGATATGATGTTTACATATATATATATATATATATATATATATATAGCAGCGATGATTATAACGACGTACTGTATGTATATTGGTTATTTTACATATGAAATATTTATTCGAAGAAAAACCATCAGTATATCCAGTTTCATACATCACCCTAATTCGTATGATCTAAGTTTTACAAGAATTGTTAATAAAATTTGATATAGTATAAATATGGAGATTACAGAAAAGCCTAGTGTAATGTATTGTTTTGTTGAAAAATATTGTTTGTTGTTTTCACACATAACTTGATTTGACATTGTATTTTAATGAAAATAAAATTGCAGATTACGTACGGCTAATCAAACTAGAATGTAAATGAGCCAAAAAAATTTAAAATTTATAATTAAGTAGATTATTTGATAGTTGCACTTGCTCACGAGATTATCTGGGTCGAAACAAAAAATTACCCTATAGTAATATAATATTATAACTTCTTTTTTTTACAAAATCGGAGGTTAATTAGCGAACCAATATTAATCGTACTAACACTGCTATTTCAACCGTCGCTGCCGTTTAAATTCTTAAATTAATCATCGACATGATATATGTACAAGTCCAGAAATTAGTATGAAACTGTTGTTTTTGTTTTAGGATTTAAAGTAGTAAAGTTATAATAAGAGAATATAAAGTTATGAGAAAAAGAAGAGGTGGAGAAGTCATAGGTTTCGTCGCTAGGACTGATAAGCTACTTGTATGTATTAAAGACACCAAGACTTGTGCATGGAGTCGTATCTCTGAAACCTGGCTCGTGTCTCTGTCCCCTTACTATTTCATTTTCAGACACTGACTTATCACTGATTCACTGCTTCTAAGTTTGTGGCTGGGGGCAGTCGACACTTCTTCAGGTGACATTGACCCATCCTTTTCCGTTTTTCTTTTATGTTTAGTTTTTCAACTTTAAATACTATTTAGAGTGAAAGTATAACAACAAGTTGATATGGCCGAGTTGGTCTAAGGCGCCAGATTAAGGTTCTGGTCCGAAAGGGCGTGGGTTCAAATCCCACTGTCAACATACATTTTATAACCGTAAGTCTGTATTTTTGGGCCTTCGTTCATGGGCCAAAATTGAGCCCCCAATGTATAATAGAAGAAGCGATGGACCGACGTGGCCCATTCACAATCTTGCAAAAGCCCAACATATTCCCCAATTTTGCAAAATCCAGGCCCAATGGGAAACTTACATAATCCCAAACACGTATCCCAAAGGTCAATGCCGACTAAATCTGATCGCCGACCGAAAGCTCGACCATAAAATTCTCCCTGTCGCTTGATGGCCATAGAGAAGCTTCTAGGAGGCAAAGTCCATACCGTTGACGATGAAAATTTCACCAGTCTTTACTTCTCCGGTGCTGCTGTCGATCATGATTTTTATATTTAAAAATGCCGTCCAAATGTTTCCAATTGATAGTTTTTTAAATATATATATATTGTCGCATGTGTGATACGCCTTTTAAAAAGTATGAGTTAGGTTCGATAAAATTTGATCCATTATGCTAAAGGTTGTGGAAAATGGATGCATTATTATCGAAGAACCTTTGGGAAAACTCACTGATACTTCCGATCTCGAGGGCGACAATGAGATTTCTTAAGAGAAGCATTTATAAACATTAATGGCAAACAATGATTACAACGTTGAAAATTAGACGAATTAGAGATATAAAATGGAAAGATTGTGTCATAATTTAAGAGAAATAATTAATTAGTTCGGAAACGTTTTTATCCTAAAAAATTATTTACTTTGTAATCGAACTGATTAATAAATCGTTCAAATTTTTTTTCTCTCTATCAAAAATTTAAATGTTAAAAGTTGATCTGCCAAATTCTGATATTAGAACTGAGATACAAGAATTATATAATTTTTTATCTTTAGAATGAATTCCTACATTGAATAAGCCAAAATCTGATATATGTAGAGACTAAACAAACCATTGTATAGTTCTATTCATTCATGTATTTAATCGAGTACAATATATATAGTTAACGAGTATTTTTTTGGGTTTACTTCTGTCAACTACACGAATTTATGCGAATAAACCTATTTCTACCCGTACTTTTTGGGTCTTTCATAAGTTACACAAACTATGTTTTTCTTCCGTAAACTACATAAACTTCATAAATTATTCTAATTACAAAATTTTTGTTAATGTTTACATGTTAAATTGTTATTAAACCTTGTTTTATTTCAAAAATCTGGTTTTAATTTCAAAATAAATATAAGTTAAAACTAGATTTTTGAATTATAACCAGATTTAGTAGCTATTTAACGTGTAAACATTAATAAAATTTGTGAAATTAGAATAATTTATGAAGTTTGTGTAATTTATGAAAGAAAAATACAGTTTATGTAGTTAATAGAAGACTTAAAAAGTATAGGTGAAAATAGATTTAGTCGCATAAATTTGTGTATTTTACGGAAGTAAACCCTATTTTTTTAATAAGTAGGCAATGCCTCCAATTTCCCAAAAAAAGTAGGAGACGTCAGACACGCATTATTTTCAGCTTGAGTATGATTCTTGGCAGAAATTTCCCACATACCTAATACAAATTACGCATTTGAATCAAAAGTCAAGTGGCTCAAACATAAACGATATTATATTTTTGACATATCTACATCGCACTTTAAATTAATTATACGCAATATTCGCTAATCAATATTCTTTGATTTACACAAATCACAAACATGGAAAACATGCTAATTAAATAATAGACGTAAGTTGTTGCCGATTATTGACTTTGACCATGAAGTCCAGATAGATGCGACCGATGAACTGTTACATAAATTGATTTAATAAAAAGCAAATTATAATTTGGTAGTTGGTTGGACATATGATTCCAGAAGCGTTGTGAAATTGATCACGATCAGTTTCCAGGTCTCGTTGCCGATTATTGACTTCGAAGATAGAGTCAAAAAAATTTCTCTTTTGCCTAAAAAGTCATGCATTTGTTTTGCAAATGTAAATCTAAACTTGTCGAAAACAAATTAGAGTACCTATTTTGACAAGAAAATGTACTTAGAAATATTATTTCACATTATCGATCGAAAATGAAAGTTAAACGCCTCATCACTATAAGGTCCAATACTCAACTTTAAATTCCATTGTAGAATACAATGATAAAAGAGTAAGTACACACACTAAAAAGCAGCAAAAATGTGATTTAGAAAATGACAAAAAAAACATAATTTATCCAGTATGGTTTTAAGATATAGGCCACATGATCATTATAACATTGGACGCGATAAGGCCATGTCCTTGTTGTGGAGTAGAATAAGAATCTATGAATAATGATTTCATTCGCCAGTTCATCAAATTTGGACACTCTCACCAATCCTATATGCTTCGGAACTTTTTCCATAACCAACTCAATTTTTGATTTCTTATTCTTGAGAACTTCATAATGCGGAAAGGACTAAGAACCCATTAGCAAAGTTTGAATATATTTGGAAGGTCTGTAACAGGAATATCTTTGATAATATTAATGAACCACCTGAAAAATCTTATTGATAGCCATTCAAAATGTGGACAGTTGACACCGAGCTAACCAACGGGAGGAAACTTCCGAGAGAGATTTGCCCGATCTCCACACAGAATTAGATATACTCATATTCTTAGCAAAAAGCTATATACCGTAATTTTAATAAAAGGGTTTTGGAAAAAAAATGACAAGAAACATAATTTATCCATTATTATATAATATAGGTCACATGATCAGTGTAACATTATATAATATAGCTCAAGTCACTTATTCTCTCACTTATGGCAATCGAAAAGAAGATGGAGACAGAGGGAAGAAGAAACGAAGGAGGAATTTCTTATTATCTTTGGATCCCTTTTAAGTTCATTCACCAAACTCTCCGATCTCTCTTATTCAAGCTTTGCGGTCTCCCATCTCCTTCTCATCATACTATTCCGGTCAGTACTTTCTCTAATCAGCAATCATTCATTAATAATCTTATATTTTAGATTTATGTGAAGGTTCATGTTGTTTTTATTAAGATTTCGTCCTCTTTAATCTGAACATGCTACAAATATTTCCTTAAAATTATGGTATTTATGGTATTTATAACAGAAAAATATAAATTGTAAATTGAAAAATATATAATATTTTATGTTTATTTAAAATTTATTAATAGTAAATATTTTATATAATATTTATGTTATTTTAACATATAATTTATCATGTTCGAGTTTTACAATAATATTTTAAAATATTACTTTTTATATTGTATATAACAAAATATCATATTCAAAACAGTTTAAAAAGACTATTTCCGAAATGAACAACGATTTATTTTACTTGTGTTTTTTTTAATATTACTTAAAATTAGTAGCATGTCGTTAGAGCTTGGTGGTCTAGAAAAATAAGGAATTTAAAATGATTTCAATATAATATTAAAAATATTTTTTACTAAGATAGTGACACCTCATAAAAATAGATTTATCCCCAACCCTAATGGTGACACCTTGTAAAGAAACATTATCTCTAACCCAAATGCTGACACATGACCCCCATTAACTTCTCCAAATTTTTTTATATATAAATGCTAGGGTTGTATAATCTAATTTTGTAAAATATATATATTATCGAATTGGTCACAACAGGAGAAGGAGGAGGAAGAAGAAGTTGAGGTTGTGGAAGTGTCCTCAAGGGGACTTACGGCGAAACCAAAACTACTGAAGAAGTCAAAAGCCAGTTCCGGAAAGCCGGGAAGTATCAACCAGAAGCCTTTCTAGTTTTACTTTATTTATGTAATAATCATTTATGGAATTACATTTTCTTGCATATGACTTTTTTTTTTTTTGGTATTGTATAATTCTTGAAGATTGTTAGTTCTCCGAAACCCTTTTGTTTCTTTTCTTAAAGACATAATAATAAAATACAATGTGAATTTGAAGAAATCTATCAATGGCACGAGTTATAAAACGATTAATTTATTTGATAAGAAGAATTAAGTGAAATTCGATTTTTGTTGAGTTACTGAGTCCGACTATCTAAATGACTAATAAAAAAAAAGAAGAACGATTAATTCGATCTCTTGCCGTGACATATTTATGAATACGCAGAATCTCAATCTATCATATTTATATTGATTTGGTTGTAAATTAATTGCATGTATATTCTGTTGTCATGTGGTCGTGTCTCACATAATCCACGACAAATGATATCGATGAGGTGGGACCATATTACTTTTTCTGGATTTTGAAAAAATGACGAAGGACCAAGTTAACCGGACTTGGGGATTTTTCGAACCAGTCTAATTGAATAGTGGTAAGCTGATCGAACCTATCATTTGTTTAGGTATTTTCTAGCCACTTCTACAAAGGCAGAAATGGCTACAACCAAAAAATTAAGTTGGGTCGATGTTTCTGCTTTTATAATCGCAGTTAAAAGAATGATTGATCTTTTGGTAGAGCAGAATCTGTGATTAGAAAGTCAGAGGGGGAGAGAGAGAAGAGAAGAAAAGAAAAGATGCATCAAGAGAGGGATAACAAAAGACATTTTTGCAAGCTCATCAGTCAAACTGTGATGGCTTACCTCGCGTGTCTGAATCTCAGACGCTCATATTCTTCTTCAGACATGGTGAAAACCGAAGCAAAACATGTAAATTGATCGTTCTCTCTATGTTGGTATCTCTATGAATGTGTGCTTTACTTTCGCCTGCATAAGCTACCACTTTTGTGTGGCAGGAGGATGAAGATGAAGCTTCATCTGTTGAAACTTCAGCCAGAAGTCTCAAACTGCCGCGTAAACCAAAAAGGAAACCGCCGTTTAGCTCTGGGAAACCAGGTGGAGTTAACAACTACGACATGTAGGCACAGTCTTAAAACTTCGTCTTGATGTAGAGAATTGAATAATCTCGTTTAGTGATTACTTTCGCGTCTCAAAAGTCATGATATCATAGTTTCATATCCATCAAACTAGACTCTCAAGCTAGTAAGACTTAGCTAGACTTGAATTCTAAAAAGGGGTAAGAGAAACGAGGCAATTGTTCACCTTCTATTGCTTAGCTCGCTTTGCAAGATAATTTGTGGCTATTTTGGAGAACCGGGTGATTGTGAAGACCAATTGCCACAATGAACGTCCCTTTACAATCCCCTCCTTTAAGTTCCTTGCGGTTTTAGCCACCATTGGTTCTGTTTCCTCTGTCTTGGTTCCTTGCGTCACCTCCTGCATTGAAGCTACTGATGAAGTAATAATGGAGTTAACCGCAAAGTCCATACCTGAGGAAAGAGTTTAGAAGTGATGGCTAAACCTGGATTCGTGTTTGTTAACCGTCTTAGTCTATCTTCAGCCACACGAATAGCCCGTGTTGAGCTTTTAACACCTTGAGTGATGCCTTGGCTACGAAAACAAACACAATATTTTGAAGAGTTACAAAAGATATGAAGCATTGGTAATCAACTAATCACATTGGGCTCTGAGAAAAATACTACGAACCTTAAATCGCTGAGCTCCATTGTTAAGTCACTGATCTCCATTCCCGATAAGCGAACAGCAGCCATTGTATCTGGTAGCTCTTCTCTAGTTACATCCAAAAGCTTTTCAAGAGACTCCGCTGCTTTCTTGAAGGCCTTTTTCAACATGTCAAAGTCAAAGTAAACATATTGAATCCAACCCACAAAATCCAACAATTACTTTCAAATCTGTAAAACAAAATGTTCGAGAACTAACCATAAGTGTAGGAATTGCAGCCAAGAATAGCCATGACGCTGAAATTGCGGTCTGCAATAGAACCCATTATGATTTATGATGATGATTCTTACAAAGTGAAAATTCCAGATCTTCATTGAACAATTAGAAATTAAAACTATCACGACTTTTTCTCATCATCACGACTTTTTCTCATCATCACGACTTAATGACTAAACCGAAGAAATAGCTAAAACTGAATTCGAAATAAGCTAAAACAATTGTTTGACACATAGGAGTAATGTGTATTGCGGGTAAAGCCTAAATACACAAGCGAAATCAGGTATGGAGGCGGAAACTAAGGCGAAGATCTCGAGATGAACACAGAGATTTACCACGCAAGCGACGATATTGAGCAAGACGAAATGCTTTTGCGTGAGTGTCCATTGAGAAAGTTGGAGAGGAGGTCGTCCCACGGACGACGTCAATCGAGACGATCCATCGGTATCGGAAGATTTCTGCTGATTAGAGTACAATGGAGAGGATTGCGAGGGAGACGAAGACGCGATTGAATTCGAGACTTTTGCAAATCGCAAAGCTAGCCGGAGTGTGAACCGGCGCCGAAACGAAAGATTTGTATCGACGAATCCGTGATGGAAAATCGGATTTCCGAATATTTCAGGTTTGGGCGATTGCAATTTCAAAGTGGAAAACATAGTGAATTGTTTGGCTTTATTCGTTAGAACCCATTGTCAAGCTTCGAGTCGATAAAAATGGATATCACATTAGTGTCACTAGTTTAGGCGAGGGCACAAATTTGCAAAATAAGTCCTTATTCCAAAACATAATTCTTAAAATATCATAAAAGTTATAAATTAGTACAGATCATTATATAAAAACCAACTGAAAATCATAGTTTTACCTTTCAAATTTACTTCAGTAGCACTTTAAACATTTAAATTAGTAACGAAAAATATTAATAATTATAATTTTAGAATTACGTTGTTTTTTATCGGAAATTATTTTATTAAGTGAAAAAATCATTGTTTACAAGCGAATGAAAAAATAATGGATAACATTAAAATAAATTCCAGTCAACATTTCCTGTAATAGCTGTTGAAACCAAAAGATCTGCAGCTTGATTAGATAATTTTTATGGGTATAAAAACCAAACGCCATCAAATTTTGGAATCTAATGTTGAATTGTCCGTACGTAATATTATAGTTGTAAATGGACTATTTCATGATTGAAAAGATTGTTGTAAGTTAAATTATCTCGTTCAAAAATTACATACTTATATTCTAAAGACCAAGTAGATTATATATCCCATATGTTTTCAATAAATTATGTTTCAATAATCGCTAACCGATCCTAAAATTTTTTTCTGCCCGCATGGAGACAAAATCTTTTGTCATTACGGAAAAAATTCAGTCTAAATCTTAGTGAGTATTACCAGATTTGTGGGTAGTATCATACTTATATTTGATCTAGTTTTGTGAAAGAATCTTCCAATAACGAGACGTATGAGAAGAATCTGAGGTAATATTTTTGGTATTGTTATCTATCGTCATAAGAGTCAACCATTCCGAAACATATTCCATATTTTTCCAAAGTAACATATCAGTTAATATATTATTGTTATTAAATAAAAGATCATTTTTAGATTTTCAAAATCGCCAGAGCAGATATAAAGAGGATACTTTTAAGAAAAATCCAACCAAATTTTGTTATAGCTTGCACTTAAATATCTTAAATATCTAATGTTGTCGTGTAGATTGGAACTAATTACGTTGTTTCATTACTGTGTCCAATTATTTATATCTAGAACAACCACGAGGTTCGACGAATTTCTCCAATTATTTCTATCCAAAAAGTTATTTTAGTTTTCGTCCTCAAAATTATTTCGCAAATGGCGCCTTACTTTTGGGCAAAAAACCCTATTCCTAACTGAAATAATGCAATAACGAGGCCAAAAATAAAACAGATGATGAAATAAATGAAACCCCAAATGTGTGTCTTCTGAAATTCGAAATTCCGGATCCACCGCCATCTACCCGTAACTTTCTCTCTCTTTCTACGTCTTTGTCTGTCTCGTTTCGTCGGCAAAGACTACTCGGGCGCTGTATGTTAGTTATCATTTTCGTTCTTAGTTTTGCTATTACTGTGAAATGAGGAAGGGAACGAAGAGAAAGGGTGGTTCGAAAGCAGGTCGCAAAGGCGTTGTTGCGGAGACTCAGAACGATGAGGTGACTCCTGAGTCTCTAGAAGCGTCGACGCAGGAGGAGAGTCAGCAGCCTCTGGGAGAAGTCGCCGAGGAGGAGGAGAAAGAGAACGGTGAAGAGGCGAAGGGAGAAAAAGACGAGAAGGAAGAAGAACCCGCGAAACCTCATTCCTTAACACAGGAGAATCGGGAAGACGAGGTTAAAGACGTTTCTCCTTCTCATCTGCTGGAGGACAAGGCCGAGGAATTAAATGAAGATAAGAAGAAGCCTAGTTCTCGTGTTGGTAAGCGAAAGAGGACCACGAAAAAGGAAATTGAGATGAAAGATGAGAAGAAACCTGCTCCCAGAGCTAAGAAAGCCCGAGCGACCAAACCCAAGGAAGAGCCTGAGTACATAGAGGAAAAGCGTAATCTGGTATGCTGTGCTAAGCTTAGTCTTGAATATAATCTAATGACGTACACGGGTTAAGATTCATCATTTGGATTATTTTGGGGTTTTCTGCTGTGTGTTTTGTATGTCCGTTTCATTGGGGTTTGTTCATTTGTTGGGTAGGCTTCTCTTATAACTTACCTATGATTTAAAGCTGCTTAGAGTTCTTGGTTGCAAGAAAGATATAACTATTTTGGTGGCGTAAGAATGGTTTCATGGGTTTCTCTCCTCGAGAACAATTGTTTACCACTGTGCTTCTTGTGCTATCCATATATGGTATTCCATGGCGAGCGTAAGTTAGCGGAGGGAAAATTTATAATGGAATAGTGTAGTGTATCCTATTTTCAAAATACCTTGAAAGCATTTTAATTTCTAAACAAAGGGATTGTTTCTTTTCTTAAAACTACTGCGTTGATCACAAATTTACATGTGCGCTTGTTTGTGTGTTTTCAGGAGGATTTGTGGAAGGCTGCATTTCCAGTGGGAACTGAGGTATATATGTTTTGAGGATTTTGACTTCTACATCAGAGTTACTGTTTCCATTGAGAACCCAATTTCTTTTCTTATGGTTGTTAAATTGTGATGACAGTGGGACCAATTAGATGCTCTTTATGAATTCAGTTGGGATTTCAGAAATCTTGAAGTAAGTTGTTTGGATTACGTTCTCCATTTTTGTTGTCTATTGTTGAGTCAAAAAGTTTTTCAGGGATGACAAGATTCTGATTTTTGTGTTTCTTCATCCCTATGTCAGAAAGCATTGGAGGAAGGTGGGTTGCTCTACGGGAAGAAAGTCTTTCTTTTTGGATGTACAGAACGTAAGCTGTTTCTCTTGCTTTTTTTCTTTCTTGTTCTGATCGTTGATAGTTGGAGTCGTACTGCTTTTTTTTGCTGCCTCCTTTTATCTTATTTCAAATATCTTCAGCACTTGTAGCTCTTTTAATTTGCTTTAAAATCTATCAGGCGGTGCAGCTTTCTTTCTAGTTTTCTTTAACATTTGCTTCTAGTTCCTGTTTAATTTTCTCTTTCATCGTTACAGCTCAGTTAGTGCCCTACAAAGGCGCAAACAAGATTGTCCATGTCCCAGCAGTTGTTGCTGTAAGTTCTTGTTTAGACCTCTACCAACGCTTGCTGCGATGGTTGATCTCTGGATTCAAGATCATATATGATTTCCCATAGTAAATTTATCCATTCTATATTTGCAGGTTGAATCACCCTTTCCACCTTCTGATAAGATAGGAATCACATCAGTTCAGAGAGAAGTGGAGGAAATCATTCCAATGAAGAAGATGAAAATGGATTGGCTTCCTTACATTCCGTTTGAAAAAAGGTACCTAGACCATGTGTTTTCCAAATGCATATGAACACATTTGGTTGGATGGCCCCATCAATGAGAAGAGAAATCGAGAGTATGTCACTGATTATTTTTTATTTTTATAACAGCATTTTCTAATTATTTTTGTTTTGTTCTTCCTGCAGAGATAGACAAGTTGACAGGATGAACTATCAAATTTTTACCTTGGCCTGTACGCTGAGGAGGTAAGTAACATGTGTTGTCTTATCTTCTGGGTGTCAGAAGACTTATAGAGTTCAAAAGATGGACGTTCATTTGCTATGAAGGGATTTTGAGTTGCATTCATATGATACTGAATTTAGAACACGAAATGGCTTTACGCAGCCACTATTTGAAACTGTGATGAGTCACATTGCATTGTTTGTTACCTCATCTGCCTAGTGATTTGTCCTTAGAATGCAGAATTTGATGTATGTGTCTTTGGCATTGCAAATCTGTATTCTCATTCAGATATTATTGTTTGAATCTACAACTTCTATTGTACTCATTTTAGCTTTGTATTATCTAGAGCTGCTCTCAGACATATGAAGGAAGATCACGTTAAGAAGTTCGAGTATTGCCTTCCGTGTGAGTTTTATTCCTCTACTACCAATATTAGTTAAAACTTGCAGAATGAAAACCATTTATAGGCATGGCAGGCTGCTGGCAGTGAATTATTATGTATGTGGTATGCAATAAGACCTAATGTATGTATATGTACATATATTCTTTTTTTGCTTTGCAGATTTCTATCAACCATTTAAAGAAGATGAACTTGAACAGAGTAGTGAGGTCCAAATAATGTTCCCCTCTGAACCGCCGGTAAGTTGTCTGGCATGTATTGAACGTATTGGAAGTGGCAGGTCGACATGAAATGATTTGGTAGGGGCACACTGTTTTGGGTATTGTCTTTGTAATCAAGCTTTAATGTTCTGTGCATGCAGGTTGTATGTGAATTCGACTGGGAGTTTGATGAACTTGAGGTGTGCCTTTGCCTTTTTCTGTGACGATAAAAATTGAAAATTACTTCTGTCATTTGGTTAAAAGAGGGCTTTCATCTTGGTGCTGCTCCTTGTGTGTTCTTGCTTTCATTGTTGTGCATCTATTTCAGGAATTTGTTGATAAACTGATCGAAGAGGAAGCCTTATCTGCAGAACAAAAGGATGAGTTTAAAGTGAGTGGAGCCGTAACTCAATAGTCAGTTCACGACGGTTGAGTATTTCACTACTTATCATTGTTCCTTTGATTTTTTCTTTTCTCAGGAATTTGTCAAAGAGCAAGTTCGAGCAGCAAAGAAAGCTAATCGAGAAGTAAACTTGTAACCGAACCAAGCTGATAAATGTGAGCTACATTCAATGATACTGTTTGCTTACGGTATTTATCCTTGCAGGCAAAAGATGCTCGAAAGAGAGCAATAGAAGAAATGAGCGAAGATACTAAGCAAGCCTTTCAAAGCATGAAATTCTACAAATTCTACCCTCAGCCTTCACCAGAAACACCGGACGTCTCTGGCGTCAAGGTAAGACCAAAACAAAAATAAAAAGTAGCCTTCTCTTGTTACATTAATCCGGTTTAGTGAATCATATAGGAAGCAAGAACGTGGTTTTGATATGGTTAGTCACAATGTGTAAATCTGGTTTGCCTTTGTTTTTTTCTTTTGCTCATTTTGCAGTCGCCGTTCATCAACCGATACTATGGAAAGGCTCATAAAGTGCTTTGAAATCAAATCTTCAGAAACCAGAGTAGCTTTTCTTGGCAGCATCAACAGAAATCAAATTTATTTAGTCACAGGTGCTCTCAGAAACTTTTTGAGCTTTTATAGTTAACAAAGCCAAGTTTGAACGATCAAAATGCCTTTTTTTGTTTGACGAGTTTGTACTATCCTTCAGGAATACTTAAGATCTTAGAAGAACCACAGGAACCAATTTTTTCTTCTTGTGAAATTTGGAGATAATTCTACCCTTGAATTTTTTCTTCTTCTTAATTTGCAATGGCATTCACAAACTAATCTAAAAGATTTAATATATACTAAGAAAAGCAGAGTATTTTAATTGTTCTCCAGCTAGTAGTCAAGTTTCGACCATAATAAATATAGTATTGTTTCGGTGGAGGATATATAAATATAGACAAAGTAGAATAACTTTGGCATCTTTCATTTTATGATTAGAGAAAATGACATTCTAAAAAGGACTAAATAAATTGGCCCCTCAAGATTTATGTTTATAATTTGCATTTCAATTAAATTCTCGACATGTGGACGGCGTTACTTTCTCCGTCACGGCGTGTTGCATGTGGAGAAGGTTGGTGTTAATTATTTTAATGAAAAGAAATTATAAAGACACAGCGACTCAACGACATGCCATTGTCCTTTGCAATCTATATTTTATTCATTTGCAAACTAATCATCTTCTACCACTTCTTATTCTTTATGGTCGTGTTTTCCCTCTTTTTTCCTTTTATGATATTTAATTATTGGTAAATCTTTTTAACAAATATTTACGATTTATTTTTATGCTGATTTTTGGAATCATTAGTACAGTCTCTAGTCTCACAAGATACGTTATATATTAGTGAAACACTGAAATATGCACTAGAGGAGTATATATGTTTCTTAAACTACGTGGGATGACAACGATTAGACATAGTGATAACTGATAAGGGATGACAAAGATTAGATATAATGATAACTGATAAGGGATGACAAAGATTAGACATAGTGATAAACTGATAAGTGATAACGACTTACGTAATTACCTATTAACATTTAATGTCATGTCTAACGAGTACTTAACGTTGTTTAAAATAGTATAATCTTTTCAAAATTACGGGTAAATAACTATTAAGTAACTAATATAATTGGTTAAAAAACTGAAAGATAGAGTATAACTTATTATGGTAAGTTTATGTTTGTTAATTATATTAATTTATAATTTATTAAAACTTAATGATTTCCCTAACATAGTATATGTAAAATTTTTAATAATTTAAAACTATTTTAAAAAGTTCTCTAAATATAATACAAGTCTCAACCAAGAAGTGCACTAGTGATTGAATAGTTTTGTTACTATGTTGAGAAATTAGAGTTAGACATCTTAACTACTAATATGTATTTTTTCTTCCAGAAACACCTATACGTCGAGTACTTTGTGTAGTTCTAGTCTGTGATTTAAATGCTAGAAAATAGTAAAAAAAAAACATCACAGATTATCTATTAAAAGTTTGAAAATCTGAGTAAACGAAATTGCGCAAGACATAGTGTGGAAGGTTTGATAAGTGATTCCATTAACGATAGTATAGAGTTAGGAAAAGTTACATCAATGAGAAAACCCATAATTGCATGAATGATTACAAGTTTACAACAAATATCTGAAAACTTGACCTGTAAAAATAGTGTTTCTTTTCCTGTAATTGCGTTGGTGAGAAAGACATACCATAAACATACAGAACAAAGAAAACAATATTAAAAAAAAAACAATAAAAAGTTCGATTTTCTGGAAAATCTCGAAAACTCTCTCTCCTCTCTCTTCACATAAACACAAAGACACAGACACCCTCTCTCTCTCTTCTTCCATCTTCCAATTTCTGGATTCTAGGGTTTCGTGTACAATCCCTAAATCTCCGTCACGGTGTCTCTCTCTCTCTCTCTCAGATATGAATCCTTAAGGGTTTTGTTTCTCTGTTTGCATTTTCTTCTGGGGGAGATTCTTGGGGCTAAATGAGTCCTTTTCTCACTCTCGCTATCTGCTTCATTTCTCTACTCCTGGGTGCCAACGCTGTAACTGAGTCTGAGCTCCGATCTCTCCTAGAGTTCCGGAAAGGGATCCGTGACGAGAGCTCTAACCAACCCATCTCATGGTCGGATACAAGCAGCCTCTCTGATCCCACCACTTGCCCCGATGGCTGGCCTGGTATCTCCTGCGACCCGGAAACCGGCTCAATCGTTGCCATTAATCTCGACCGGCGTGGTCTCTCCGGCGAACTTAAATTCAGCACGCTTACTGGTCTCACCTCACTTCGTAACCTCACTCTATCCGGAAACAGCTTCTCGGGTCGGGTCGTGCCTTCGTTGGGAGGAATTTCGTCTCTTCAGCGCTTAGATCTGTCGGATAACGGGTTCTATGGACCCATTCCGGGCCGGATCTCGGATCTGTGGAGTTTGAATTACCTCAATTTGTCTGCAAACAAGTTCGAAGGCGGTTTTCCGAGTGGGTTTCGGAACCTTCAGCAACTAAGATCTCTGGATTTGCACGGAAATGAGTTTTGGGGAGATATAGGAGAGATTTTCACTGAGCTGAAGAACGTGGAGTTCGTTGACTTGAGCTGCAATCGCTTCCATGGCGGCTTGTCTTTATCCATGGACAACATTTCGAGCATTTCCAACACTCTCCGTCACTTGAATTTAAGCCACAATACGTTAAATGGCGGTTTTTTCAACGAGGTTTCCATGGGTTTGTTTAAGAATCTCGAGATTCTGGACCTAGAAAATAACCAGATCAACGGTGAGTTGCCGCCATTTGGATCACAGCCGAGTTTGAAGATCTTGAAGCTTGGGCGTAACCGGTTGTTCGGTACAGTGCCTGGAGAATTGTTGCAGAATTCGATTCCACTGCAGGAGCTAGATCTCAGTCGAAATGGTTTTACAGGTGAATAGAAATATAGCCTCCCCTTTCTACCATTGTTCCTGAAGCAAGATCTGCCAAAATTTCTGAAAATCTTGGTACTTTAGGGGATATAAGAATAGAGCTCTTCAAATGGTCTATCAATGAAATTTTTTGTATTACTTTATTTACTTGAGCCTTTGATTTGACTGATTTCCTGGTCCTGAATAGACATTTGTGTCATATTGTCTTAAGCTGAGTTTCTTTTGATTTAAGTGCAGGATCAATTAGGGAAATTAATTCAACAACTTTAACTTTGTTGAATCTTTCTTCTAACGGTCTGTCTGGGGATCTTCCATCGAGTTTGAAAAGATGCTTCGTGATAGATCTGAGTGGAAATACGTTCACTGGTGATGTATCTGTTGTTCGAAAGTGGGAAGCTACTCCAGATTTCCTTGATTTGAGCTCCAACAACTTGTCGGGAGGCTTACCGAACTTCACTTCTGCATTTTCAAGATTAACTGTGTTGAACATCAGAAATAACTCTGTCACTGGTAGCTTGCCTTCTCTGTGGGATGATTCAGGGCTTTCCCAATTCTCTGTGATTGATCTCAGCTCAAATAAATTCATCGGCTCTATTCCAGAAACTTTCTTCACTTTTGCAAGCTTAAGAAGTTTGAATCTTTCTATGAATAGCTTGGAAGGACCAATTCCTTTTCGTGGTTCACGTGCAAGTGAACTTTTGGCTCTAAGTTCTTATCCTCAGATGGAGTTGCTTGATCTTTCAACCAATTCTTTGACGGGTACGTTGCCCGGGGACATAGGCACAATGGACAGAATTAGGGTGCTGAATCTTGCCAATAATAGGCTGTCTGGGGAACTTCCAAGCGACCTCAACAAGCTTAGTGGCCTTGAGTACCTTGACTTGTCAAACAATACTTTTAACGGTCAAATTCCTGATAAGCTTCCTTCCCGAATGGTGGGGTTTAATGTGTCCTATAACAACCTGTCAGGTATAATTCCAGAAGACCTGAGACGCTACCCACACTCATCATTTTATCCTGGTAACTCCAAGCTAAACCTCCCAGGTGGGGTTCCTGTGGATCCTCCTACTCGTGATCTGTCTTTACATAGGAAAGAACATCATTCAAGGCTTAGCATAAGAATAGCAATTATTGTTGCTTCAGTTGGAGCTGCTCTCATAATTCTTTTTGTATTGTTTGCCTATCATCGAACACAGCTCAAGAACTTTCATGGGAGGAGTGGATTTACTGACCAAGCCACGACTAGAGACGCCAAGTTTGGACGCTCTTCTCGTCCTTCCTTTCTCAACTTCAGCTCAACTGCTGAACACCAGTCATCATCTTTGAGCTTCTCAAACGACCACTTGCTCACCGCAAACTCGAGGTCGTTATCGGGGATGCCAGGATTTGAAGCTGAAATATCTGAGCATGGTTTACCTGCTACTTCAGCCACTACGACCCTTAACCTCCTTGATGATTACCCTGCAATATCTGGACGGAAGTCTTCTTCAGGAGGTTCCCCATTATCCTCTTCACCCCGTTTTAACGACCAGCCTGTCATATTGGATGTTTACTCACCCGATCGATTGGCTGGAGAACTCTTCTTTTTAGATGTTTCACTAAAACTCACAGCAGAAGAGTTATCCCGGGCTCCTGCAGAAGTTCTTGGTAGAAGCAGCCATGGAACATTATACAAAGCAACACTGGATAACGGACATATGTTAACCGTGAAATGGTTGAGAGTTGGACTTGTGAGGCATAAGAAAGATTTTGCGAAGGAAGCTAAAAAGATCGGCTCTCTAAAACATCCAAACATTGTCCCGTTGCGAGCTTACTATTGGGGTCCCAGAGAACAAGAAAGGCTTCTCCTTTCTGATTACATGGGAGGAGAAAGCTTGGCCATGCATCTATACGGTTAGAAGCTATTTTAATTAGTCTATTTCACTCCCTATGTACGCGTTTCTGTATCATGTTCGAGGAAAAAGTAATCGTTTATGAATTAGAAGCTTAAGAGACCTATCATTTCGATCTTTCTCTGCAGAGACTACTCCTCGGAGGTATTCTCCAATGTCCTTCAGCCAAAGACTAAAAGTTGCAGTTGAAGTGGCTCAGTGTCTTCTATACCTTCATGATAGAGCAATGCCACACGGGAACTTAAAGCCAACAAACATAATCCTCACAAGTCCTGAGAATTTGGTGCGAATAACTGATTACTGTATTCACCGTCTGATGAGTCAGTCAGGTGTAGCAGAACAGATACTAAACATGAGTGCACTTGGTTATTCTGCTCCTGAACTTGCCTCAGCGTCTAAACCGATCCCAACGCTCAAATCGGATGTCTATGCGTTTGGTGTGATTCTTATGGAACTTCTGACTAGACGGAGCGCGGGTGACATAATCTCAGGTCAATCAGGAGCCGTTGATCTGACAGATTGGGTGCGGTTGTGTGATGAAGAAGGTAGGAGGATGGATTGCATAGACAGAGACATTGCAGGTGGGGAAGAATTCTCAAAGGCAATGGAGGATGCACTTGCTGTTGCAATCAGGTGCATTGTCTCTGTAAATGAAAGGCCTAACATCAGACAAGTTCTTGATCACCTTAGCGCTATTTCTGCTTGAGATGATTTTTTCTCTTTTCTTTTCTGTATATCTCCATGGATTTCTCTTCATCCATCATCCCATTTTTTCTTCTTTCTGGTTTTAATGTTTCTTTAATAGTTGATCAGATGATGATTCAGATCCTCAGGTGTTTTTAAATTTATATTTTGTTGATTATTTTTCCCTTCCTTGTAAAAGTAGAAGAAAAACTAATCCCATTGATTCTGACAGAAAATTTTAAGTTTGTTGATTTTCTTTTTACAAAAGAATTGATTTCCTCTCTCATGTTATTGACTTTTTTCCATTAGCTATGATTAGTGAATCACAGGAAAAGTGAAAACACTATTTTTCGGAATTTATTATTATTTTTTGGCATCTTTCGGATTTTATTTCGCATTAATATTGCATTTTGATATCAAAACTAACCAGTTCTTTGTTTCATCGTTCCATCCGCCATTCTGTTTTACATATCTGTTATAAATCAAATTCTTAATGAATATCATACTGAACTCATATATACCTCAAGCAAATCATATACAATCTACAATATTACATACACACAAAAAAATCCATCGAAAAGCTACAAACTTTACGTTGCTGATCATATTTACAACTTTACTCAAACATTACCTTCTGCCGCAAGGCAAGAATCATCATCATCAAACACCAGCTTATGTTTTTGTTTTTGTCCAAAATCCACTCACCGGTGAAATCAGTTGTAGATTCTTCTTAATAGTCTCAAACCTTTCTTTGATTAAGTTGGTTCACGTTTCCGAGTCTCCCAACTCGAACTTAAAGCTCTAAGCCGTTGGAAATACTCACCTAATGCTAACAATCCCCTAGCCGCTTGTCTCGTGGTTAAGATCCGATGCATCTGTTGCAATGTCTCATGTCTCAAATGATCAGCCTACCCAAAAAAAACAGTTTAAGAAACAACAATAAACTCAAATAACCAGTTTTTTTAGTTAGATCTTTCTTTCAACCTGATTTACAAAGCTGACCAAAGCCTCCAATCTCTCCATAGCACAAGTCATTTGAGGAATATAACTTCCTTCACCAAGTTTTCCAGCAGCTACACTCTCTGCTAATGTATGTTGCAATTTCTCCATACCTTGAGATAAAGCATCTTCCGCTTGTTGACATGATTGCCTCAAATTACACACACCCAAAATTTGTTGATCCGTCAAAGGATCAAAATGGGGTAATAGAACCTAATTAACAAACAAACAAAAGAGAAAAAAAATCCATGTCTGGTCTACCATTGTAAGAAAATATTACTTAATATGGATTCAAGTCGGGGTTTTCGTTTACCTTGAGAAGCTCCGAGGGTCTAAATCCACCTATCCACAAGAAAAATCGCTCTGCTGAAGTTTTCCACATTCCAGACATGATGTAAAAGACATCGACTTTTGCAGCGGTTGATTTCATTCGGAAGAGTTGAAAGTAATGTTTCATGGCATTGTCAACTAGCAAACGAAGCTCTACATCACTAACTTGTCCATGTAAAACTGTTCTCAGTTCGCATATTTGCCTGTTCTGTTCTTCCACCCAATGTCCATATTCCATCTCAAATGCAACAATCCCTAAAAAGAATCAACCATGAACTCGCGGAACTGGTCTTGAGGACAGAACTGCAATATTGCCAAAAGGTGAAAGATTCAAACCTGAGCGCATGTTATCTGAGAAACCAAGAGCATTGGTATCTACTACGTTCCCCACATAGAAACCCTGCACCATTGTGATCATTAACCATTATACAGACAAGATACTTTGGTAGTTTTTGTTTGTTTGTTTGTTGCAAACCTGTTGTCTAGCACGATCAAGCTCTTGCTCTAAATGAATTAACTTCAATCGGCTTGTCTCTAGCTGCTGAACATAAGCCTGCAAGACAAGATTCTAAATCTTAGTGTACAAACAAAACAAAAACATAGCTGATTTGGAACAGAAAGTTTCATACTTTCTTGCGCAAACGACTTTTCCTAGCTGCTTCGCGATTCTGTGCAAGCCGCCTCTGTATCTTTAAAGATATAAAGTTTCAATAGGCAAAATCTCCATAGAATTAATATGATCAATGAGCTGTTATAACTTACCTTATCAGGATGTCTAGATGTGGAAGCTTCTTGGTCAAACTTGTGAGGAGTTCCTTCTGTCCCATGAGAAGTATCCTCAGACTGAACAAAGATTAAAACAAAGCATTAGTTTCAGAATTCAAATGAGAGAATTTATCTGAGACATATAATAAATTTGCAAGTACCAAGCTGTCTGGTTTTTCCTTTGTAGGGATTATGATAGAGCTAGGCATATACATGCCTCCATTGTCCTTGAAGCTTTCTTCCCACATACCAATCTGATTAAGAGGCTCGTAGATTTCAAACCTTCTCGGTGGAACAAAATGTGTTGAAGTTGTATTCATGTTTCCTCAACTGGAAAAAAAAGAAATACATATATACAAAAAGCTTCATTAATCAAAACCTCAGACTAAAATCAAGAATTTGCAAATATACAATACAAAAAGTGAGAGATATGTTAGTGATTTGCAGCTAAAGTAAAGAAAGGTTGTGGTTTTAAGTCATTTTCCATCACCCAATTCGTCAAAGCTACCTCTCCCACTTCTACAAGCTCCATTGATAAGGCGAAACGCCGAACTCATACACCCGAAAAACCCTATTCTTACTAGTGTTTTTGAAAGGTTGTCAATTAGATAAAGGTAACTGAAATTTGTTCTCAATGCCTCTCATTGCAATTCCTAAAAAAACATAGCAAACTCTTATGTCAGTGTCAGTTATTGCATCTCACTGTATCTCCTTCTTTTAGTCACTAATGGTGGACCATCTTAAACACCTCCCAATAAGGAAAAAAAATCTAAGACTCTCTCACTGATTTGATATAACATTCTGTTTCTTGCACAAAAGTCAAGATTCGATCAAAGGCAGCTCGGAGAAGAAGAGATACCACCGAATATCACATATAGCTGTTCATGAAACAAACACATACGAATCAGTTACAATTGCAATCAACGACGATGAACCCTAAAACCAAAGAAAAGTAATCATCGATTTTATTCAGAGTTTCAAAGACCGATTAAAAATAATAGAGGATTGGAGAGTTTCATCATTCATGGTGATACAGTAAGGGAACGAAACAGAGTATAACAAATTTCGAACTTTTTTTCCTCCAAGCATAAAATACGATATTCTCAGAAATCAGCCTAAAAAATCACAATCCAGGAGGAGCAGAGATTCGAAGCCGACCTTTGCGTCAAAAGCGCTTCGAAAAAGGCAAACCTTTCCCGCGGAAACCTTGAAATAGAACAAAAAGCAAACGAACTTTTGCCTTTCAGCCAAGAAATTGAACGCAAAACCCAGAAATCTGCAGTTCAAATCAGTCGGATAAAATCTCTCTTTGGTATTGTCATATCAAGAAAGAAGAAGAAGAAGAATCATGCGAGAACACGACACTTAGAAGAGAGACCTTTGACAAACTTCTTTAATCCTAGTCAATTGTAAATACTGAAAAATTCTCTTCCTTTTTTGGTTGTTCGTCGGTGATTTTTGTCATTACGCAATCAGCAGCAAATACAGGAGTTAAGTTGCACAGAGTAAAAAAAAGACCAACTTTTACATGTTTAAATATAGTTTTTGGATAGATATAAGTGAAACGATTAAAAAAAACAATCCGAAAATTTATGAAAAAGACGACATATTCATTAAAGACACCACATCGGTTTTATGCCGGTCACAAGTCACAAAAAATGACTAAAACATACGATAGAAAAATGTGGAAAAATGGCTAAAGAGAAGAAAGAAAAATACGTGTTTTTGCTCCATATTTAAAATTTTATTCAATTATATACTCATTCTTTATGTTTCTCTCATTTGTCATGTCTCCACTTACTTCGCTGATGTGCGTACCAGGTAGATTGGAAATTTTCTAATTAGATGCTTTTTTCCTTCTTTTAAATATTTAGTAATAATTCTTTCTGGTGCGAAAAATATAACATGTTATTCCGTACCAAAAAATATATTTTTAATATATTAACTAAAACTTCTTTTTTTTTAAAACAAATTTATCCAATGTTTTATTTAAAATAGCATAATATCATCACCAATATAAATTTCAAATAAATATATAAATATATTTAATTTATTAAAATAATTATAATATATATTAGTTTATTAGTAATTATTTATTCTAAACAAATTATGTATAAATTTAAAACAATATATTTGAGTTTATTTTTTTTTAATTTTAGAATTTATTTTTTCCTATTAAAATAAAATTATATGTATTTTAATCATAAAATTATATTATTGTTGAAAATTTAAACTAGTTAATAAAAATTTAAAACTGTGTTATTTTTAGAATTTATTAAAAAAAACAATACTCTTTCTTTCTTTATATTATACATATAAAAACTATAAATAATTAATAGTCAATCGAATAAATAATATTTGTAATTCAATTATATCTTATTATTTATGTTTAGTTATTATATTTTTTTATCATTTTTGTTTGCTCATTTAAAAAAATAAGATCACTAATCACTCATATTTAAAATAGATTTATTTAATTAACATATGTTATAAATTTGATATTTTAAAACATGGATATTTATTATTTAAATAAGAAAAAGTTATGTTTCTAATAATTTACTAGTAAAATGTAATACATATAAATAATTAGTTATTTAAATAAAATAAAAACTATTATTATACTAAAAATAATAATCTAAATATAATCAGATTTTAAATTTTAAATAATAATATTTTTCGAATAAATATAATAAATTTTATAACTAAAATTATATTATATTTATTTAATAGTTATTTTATTCAGCGTATATATATCTAATTACTCTGATTTGAAAAACAACAGCTAAAAAATTCTAGAATTGAATGAAACCACTAATACAATCGTAACAAATTACCGTGACCAAGTTTAAAATTTAAAGAGAATTTCCGGTTTATAGCACAAAACTTATTATACTTTGTTATTTAATAACCAAACACTATTTAAAAAACTGTTTGGAGTTTTCGATTTCTATTTCAAATTTGAATTTATTGAGACTAATAAATATTCCATGTAACGGAAGAACCATGTCATTTGTAAAATCAATGGAAAAAAAAAGAAGAAAGTAGCCATTTGAAGAGACTTCTTCGTCCTCTCTCCTTCCTTGAGCGGTAAATTTTGAATCCAAGTTTGATTTTGGGAGTTTCTTTGACGATTGTACTTTTGTTTTCTTCTATTATCTCAAATCGATTTTGTTTTCGTCTTCATCGTATCTGTTTTTCTAGAACATCGTCATTTGTGAAGCCAGCCATTTGAAGAGTCTATTTTCTTCCTCTATCCTTCCTGAAACGGTAAATTTTGAATCCGAGTTTGATTTTTGGAGTTCTTCTCTGATATCGCTTGTGTATTTACGTCTTCGTCAAATCTGATTTTCTAAAACTTAATCGCCCTTTTTTCTTCCTCGAGCTGGTGTTCGTTTGTTTTAGATTTATACTTTTTTGGATGATACTTATATCAGATTTACATTTGCAGATTTGCTGGAAATAAAAGATTGTCGAGTCATAGTAATTAGGTATACGCAAAATTGTGATATGAATCACGGTATCATGCATAGGGGCCGAAATTTTATGCGAACTTGGACATTGATTAGATCTGTCAACCTTTCCATTAGTTTGAATTTGAGTTGTAGAAAAAATAACTTCAACGTATAACTTATCAGTGGTTCTTGCTTTTACCACCATGAAAAAAGTATAATTTGATGCTCATCCAATTTTATTGATACGAATATGTTTTCTTTTTTTTGCAACTTTTCACTATGATTTTTTCGTGATTGTTTGCTCATCTGTTTTTTCATCATGAAGAGTGAATACAAATACAAACGAACATTTGTATACTTTCGTGCAGACGTTATACATATTTTATATGCATATACACTTGCATTCTACATTAATTCCTCTTGGGTAGTCCTTGTCAGCTTTTTGTTTTGCTTTGCATATTTTATAGGTTCTAATGGAGAGTAGGGCATTACAAGCTATCTTTGAACATAGTGTTTCTTCTTGCCTATGAAAAGCAACGAAGAGCAGTCCGCTTTTCAGTCCATGTCATATGCATATAATTAGTTTTTGATCTTCCAAGTTCCAAGCTTATTTGTTATCTTATAAAACTATATGAATAAATTTATGTGATGTTTTGTGCTTTTTCTTTTCAGAGATGGGAAGGCAAGGTTGTGACTCTCCTTCTTCTTTGAACAGTCGTGTCCTTTTTCAGGTATGTTCTCTTCAATCTTTTTCTTCTGCTTGGTCTTTTGATGTTGTGTATATTTTTTTCAGCATCAACCGATTTCAAAGCATAATGTGGCGTATCTGGAAGCTGTTGACTTCTCTATGGGTTCTTCCCAATCACTTAAAGAACGCAAGCACATACATGCATTAATACACTATTACATGCATATACACTTGCATACATACATACATGCATACATACATACATACATACATACATGCATACATACATACATACATACATACATACATACATATAGACATAAATACACTATTACATGCATATACACTTGTATTCTTGCTTACTCGTAATCATTCATACTTCATTGTTTACTTGCTTTCTTGATTTTGTGTATGATTTTCTTGATAAATTACTTGTTCCTTATTTTGTCCCTTGATTCCTCAATTCTTTGCTTGCTCGTTTTGCTTGAATTTCCGCTTCTTTAATTTTGATTCATTGCTTAGTTCTAGCTAGTTTGCTTTCTTGATTTATTGTTTACTTCTTTGGTTCCTTGCCTGCTGGCTTGCTTCCTTGATTAGTTTCGTGGTTCCTTGATTCATGTTCTACTTTGGTTCTTTCTTAATTGCTTTCTCTATTGGTACCTTCCTTGCTTACTTGGTTCTTTATGTTCTTCGATTCCTTACTTGCTTTGTGCTTACCTACTCAGCTTCGTTTCTTTATCTTTATTGATATACCTTGTTTGCTTGCTTAATTTCTCACTAATTAACTGTCCAGGTCAAATTTTCAATTTATTACCCATGAAAATATATATTTGCTTTTGATTGTTCTTGGCGTACAGATGGACACTTCTGAGCGTCTATCAAGAGAAACTACAACACCTTTCGTATTTTATATCTGAAACACGAAAGGATCGAGATCCATTGGGTTATACAAGGCCATCTCGTTTGTACCTAATTTCTTTTATTTACTGGTTATTATTGTTCAGGGTATAAGATCTTGGTGTTTATTGCATCCCGTTTCTGAATGAAGAGCCTCATGAATCCTGTAGCATCATAAAACAAGTTTATTGTTTACGTATGTCCCATACCAGCATCTCTTTCATATATATTTCATCAGAGATGCATGCTTACGTGCTTTGTGTTTTTTGCATGTGTTAATTATAGAAATACTCTACAGGACAAGCCCGGCCACTTTACAAATCTCCAGCAAAAAGCTAGTTGGAGTTACCCTTCTTTAACTCAAATAAAGTGAGGTATTACCCTTTTTTTTTACTTGTTTTGAGTTAATAAATAGTCACACCAAAATAAAACATGACAAACTTTATGTAGATGATTTCTTATCATCCATTTTTGGAATCTATAATCACTACCAAAACACGAGAGTTGCTTGAGAATACCAGTATTAATGGGAGCAAGAATCAGACTCGTGGAGAACATCAACAAATTGGCATGGTAATTGGATAAAAATATATCTTAATAGAACATCAAAGATTTTCCATGGTTTTTAAATTGTATAAGTTGTTAGCTTTTGATTTGTTCTCAGCCAACATGAAGCATGATACACGAAATTCTGCAGAAAGGAACAAGAATCGGTGCAAGAATTTCATACTTATGGAAGAACAAAGAATTTGGATAGTAGATGAAGTTGTAGAGAAAGGAAAAAAATTCGAAGCAAAGAAAATACTTGTGGAAGAACGTTGAAGAACTTGCAGGGGAATTGAAAGTGTAAGCTTTTCGTGTGTTCCCATTCAGTGTCGCACCTCTAAGACACCATTATGCTTGTATCAAGGTCACTGGAAGTGAAGCTCTGAGATGAATGGCTGAAAAAACATTTTTATCCTTCTCACATGTATGTCTTTTATCTTTTCCTTCTGCTTTGTCTTTCAATTTTTCCTTAATTGTTTCAAATTACGTCCTCTGCAAAAGCAGATTGCGTAATTTTCATCTTTCGTAACTCGAGTATTCATATGTCCTCTTGTATGTATCACAATCCATTGTATACATATGCATTGATTCCCTTCATTTGTATTTCGTTTTTGAAATTTGCAGTTTGAAATACCACAATCCCTACCTCAGAAAACATGAGAGATGAAGTTTTAGGACCGGAACAAGAAACAACCTTGTAGAAGAACATCAATAGTTTTGCAAGGTAATTCATTAAAAAGATTTTTGAATTCTACCGTTTCCAAATTATACATATAAATTGTAAGCTTTATTCCGTTCTCAAATCATTTACACATGTCCTAATAGTTGCCGTTTTGGAAATTGTAGCTTAAAACATCTCAGTGCGTAGTTCTTAATTAGCTGAAGTTACAGAGAAAAGCCAAGAACCTGAGCAAGATTTTGTTTTAGTGGAAAGGATAATTTCAATAGGAAACGATTCAGGTTTTGATTTAGATGGTCTTGAAATTATATTGTTAAGTTATTAGCTTTTGATCTGTTCTCGAATAAGGGAAACGCATAATATGTACTCATTCTTTGCAGATCATAATGCTTGGGAGACTACTCCTAGAGTCCCATCTTCTAGCTTCGTAAGCATGATCCTTCCCTCGGTATGTTTTCAATTGTCTTCTTCAATATAGTCTTTCATTTTGCGCTAAGAATATTAAGTTATCGATTTCTTTTCTTTTTTATGCAGTAGCAGATTTCATAGTCAATGTGACTATATGAGCCCATCATAGCTTTTGATCTGTTCTCGAATAAGGGAAACGCATAATATGTACTCATTCTTTGCAGATCATAATGCTTGGGAGACTACTCCTAGAGTCCCATCTTCTAGCTTCGTAAGCATGATCCTTCCCTCGGTATGTTTTCAATTGTCTTCTTCAATATAGTCTTTCATTTTGCGCTAAGAATATTAAGTTATCGATTTCTTTTCTTTTTTATGCAGTAGCAGATTTCATAGTCAATGTGACTATATGAGCCCATCATGCTATATATCGACGTAAAATGAGCAAAATCAAAGACACACTAGTGAGAAGGATAAAACTTGAGAAGTGACATATTCATGCACACATGCATACATATCATATTCATGCACACATGCATACATATCATATTCATGCACACGTACATACATGTCATATTCATACACACATGCATATATATCATATTCATGCATTCATGCACACATACATACTTATCATATTCATGCATTCATGCACACATACATACATATCATATTCATGCATTCATGCACACATGCATACATATCATATTCATGCACACATGTACACATGCATACATATCATATTCATGCATACAGAACATATATGCATATGGTGTGTTAAAATCCTTTGTTTTATTCGCTTCCTCTTTTGCTTACTTCAATTACTTGTTTGCATGCATTCTTTTCCTTAAGTTCTTCCTTAGATGCTTAACGTGTGTACTTTTCATTTTTTTTCTTCCTTGTTTGCTTTTTGCTTTTTTGATTTCTCCCATTAAGTTCATTTACTTTTTTTATTTCTCTATTTATTTCTGCTTAAGTTCATTTATTTTTTTGATTTTTTTGTTTAGTTTATTTACTTTTTTTTATTTCTCTGTTAAATTCATTTGTTTTTTTTATTTCTCTGCTTAGTTCTGTTTAAGTTCATTTGATTATTTGATTTCTCTGTTTAGTTCATTTGCTTCTTTTATTTCTTTGTTTAAATTTATTTGCTTTTTTTATTTCTCTGCTTAGTTCATTTATTTATTTGATTTAATTCATTTGTTTTTTTGATTTCTGTGCTTAGTTCATTTGCTTTTTTATTTCTATGTTTAGTTTATTTGTTTTTTTTATTTCTCTGCTTAGTTCATTTGTTTTTTTTTATTTCTTTACTTAGTTCATTTGCTTTTTTGATTTTTTTGTTTATTTCATTTGCTTCATGTTTAATTAACTTTGTTTGCTTAGTTTTTTGTTTTTTGTTGTTTTGTTTGATTTTTTTGATTTTTCTGTTTAGTTTATTTGTTTTTTTGATTTATCTGATTAGTTCATTTGTTTTTTTTTATTTTTCTGTTTAATTCATTTGTTTTTTTGATTTCTCTGTTTAATTCATTTGTTTTTTTTATTTCTCTGATTAATTCATTTACTTTTTTAATTTTTCTGTTTATTTCATTTGCTTCTTGTTTAATTAACTTTGTTTACTTAGTTTTTTGCTTTTTGTTGCTTTGTTTGTTTACTCGGTCAACTTGCTCATTTATTGACTCGGTACATAATGCCCAATTAATATTTATAATTTTATAGTCCTTAAAACTCCCCGAAAAATTCCCAAATTCTTTTTGTGTTGTTTATGTAATATTTTATTTTTTTAAAGCGAACAAAATAGGGTTTTAATATTTTAAAAATTACAGTATATTGTTTTAAAGTAAAATTCTCTTCAGTAACTGTGTAAAATTAAAGTTCTAGCCAATCATTCCCATAGGATATTAAAAACATGTTCGCAACTTACAAATTTGTTGGTTGACGCAACCCAATTAGTTGTCAAAAGAAATTACGATACAAATGTGCACCAAAACAATTCTTTGTGACCAATTTTGGGTTCACCAGGCCCATTGGTATAAGGAAAACCGGTGTGCCATTGCGTGCGGACAAATTACTTTTAATTATCGATTACCTTAAATGAGGCGCAAAGGAATAAATTAACACATTTAACAATTAAGCAAAAACATACCACTTTGTTTCTTTCTATTATGTTTACTTACTTTGAATTAAATTTATTATAAAACCTCAAGCGTTTTGCGATAAGATCAAATAATTCATAAGTGCACATGGTTTCATAGAAACCGACTTGCCAACCTTCTAGAAACCACCAAAACCAATAGAATCAATTATGACTATAATTCAATTAGACAAGCATATTCCTATACGCGATCCTTATCCGAAACTGCAGGCTCAACCAATATAAATAGCTTACGTGTGAGTATGTGTTTTGGCATACAAATCGGAGATAACCAATAGAAGGAAGATCGAGTGATTGATTCAATGTCTGACATAGCACTCTTAGTGGCGGAGGAATACGAGCGGAGGGTGAGGGTTACGGCGGAGAAAACGTCCAATTCGGTTGAGGTTGGCTGGTGGAATGATTTTCCAGAGAAATTGATGTTTGGGATTGAAGAGAAGAAGATTGAGAGTTTAAAGAAGAAATTTGAAGTTAAATCTCAGTTTGCTCTTGCCGTCTCCAATGGCTTCTTCTCTGCTTAACTATGTTCCCTTCTACAAACTTCGTTCCTTTTCCTTTCCTTTACAAATTTTTGGCAGTATATGTAATTAAACGATCTGTAAATCTGATAAATTAATCAAATCTGTTTTTCTGGATGTAGTGTTTTGAAACGTTGGGGAAGAAGTGTGATGTTTAAGAGTAAGGGAAAATATCGTAAAATGTAGACACTTGTGGGTACTAGTTGCAATTGTTTCTATTTATTATATCGCTGTGATGTGCATAATTCATTGTATATATATTAACATTTGCCAGCAAAAACAATATATATTTATTACTATCTTCTGATTACTAAGATCTTTGAGGGTCAGATTGCTTCATATCTTTGTCAACATTGCAATTTTTTCTGCTTCTAACGGATCGAAATTGCAGAAAAACTCTGAAAAGTACACAAATATTAAGAAGTAATAAAAATTTGTTCACATATGTACCCGAAAATTAGAAAATATATACGATTAAATATTCTGGCAAATATTAGTAGTCTACACGTAACATCCACAATAACAATTGTTAATTCTGAGAGGGCTTCTGTGAATGGCAAGTGGCGACGAGAGTCCGGTGGTTCTGATAACGGGATGCTCGCAGGGAGGAATCGGTCACGCGATGGCGCGTGAGTTCTCTGCGAAGGGTTGTCGAGTGGTGGCGACGAGCCGATCACGGAGCACGATGACGGATCTGGAGCAGGATAAGAGGTTTTTCGTGGAGGAGCTGGATGTGCAATCAGACCAGAGCGTGAGCAAAGTTGTATCCAATGTTATGGATAAGTTCGGCCAAATCGACGTTCTTGTCAACAACGCTGGCGTTCAGTGCGTCGGACCTCTGGCGGAGTTACCAATTTCCGCCATGGAAAACACCTTCGACACCAATGTTTTTGGTATAGAATTCGATTTATATATTTTGGTTGCCAGTGGGGCAGCTTCAATTGTTCCTCTAGTTTTAAATCTCTGGTTTTGTACTGCTTATTAATGAATCATTAGAATGCGTAAAATCAATTTCAGTCTTTCAGATGATAGTTCTGTGCGAAGTTATATGTTTTTCTTATATTGTGGGTGGCTTTTACCTCCACGGAGTGTCTCTCTTCGTGATAGTAAGCAATGAAAAAACTTTTTGAAAGTAGTGAATTTACCAATGCAGGTTCCATGAGGATGACTCAAGCCGTTGTACCTCACATGGTGTCGAAGAAAAAAGGAAAGATTGTGAACGTTGGAAGCATCACTGTTATGGCACCTGGTCCATGGGCAGGGGTCTATACAGCAACCAAAGCTGCTATTCATTCTCTTACCGATTCTCTGAGGTTTTGGTTCTAGCATGATAAACTTCTTCTATCGCATACTGAAATATATCTGGTTTTTCTACCAAAGGAGATCTGATGATGGTAAAGAATAGTTGAAAAGTTCTGTTCTTAGTTAAGGTTTGACCGAATAACATTTCTGAGGACCAAAATCTGATGTAGTATCAGGTGGATGATTCTTGATTTTCATGATGGTCATGGTTTATCAATTGTTTGCTGTTAAACGCAGGTTGGAGCTCGGGCCCTTTGGCATTGATGTCATCAATGTTGTCCCAGGAGGAATACGAACCAACATAGCAAACTCAGCTGTAGCAACCTTCAACAAAATGCCTGAGCTGAAACTATACAAGCCTTACGAAGAAGCTATCAGAGAGAGAGCGTTTTTGTCACAGAGGATGAAGCCAACTCCTGCAGAGACATTCGCTAGAGACACCGTAGCCGCAGTGCTGAAAAAGAACCCACCCGCTTGGTTCTCTTCAGGCAGATACTCAACGCTCATGGCAGTAATGTACCATATGCCAATCTGGTTCAAAGATTTTCTCCAGAAGAAGGCTTTAATGAAAAAGGGCTGATCAGGTTCATGTTTAATGATTGGTTATCATGATGCATGATGTTGTTAAAGCTTGTGGTACAGATATATATGTAAGGTCAAAGGTGAACGTTTCTACAAGCAGAGGACCATTATTTCCAGTTCGATTGTCAACAGTGTATGATCAAAACCACATTTCAGCAGATAAAACGGGTCATAACTATCTAAAGCTATTGCAACTAAACATTACATTCTTAACCCATTACATAAACTTGGGCTTTATCGCTTACACCTACAGCCGGGCCTGTATGGCTACTTTTCAAATTTCCCTTTTCAAATTTCCCAAATCTCTAATATATTATTTGAAAAACTTTTTAACAGAATAATCTTACAATAACCTTAGAATGACGTGTTAATAATAAAAATGTCATGCTTACATGTCAACACCACATCGAGTTTCATTTTAAATATATAAAATGATTTAAGTTATTAAAATAATTACAATACATGTCACTAATATTAATTTGGTTAGAGAATAAATATAGTTTATTCAACTAACCAAAAAATACTATTACATTTGCAAAAACAATAATTTTTATTTCTTTAAATTTTTTATACGTTAATTTATAAATAATAGATTTAAATTACTATTGTAATTCCTAATATATTATTTGAGAAGTATTTTAAAAAAATAACATTATTCTGACGTGTTATTAACAGAAATATCATACTGACGTGTCATCACTACAGTAAATTTCAAATAAATATATAAATTAATTTAACTTATTAGAATAATTACAATTATACTATTTTTATCTTGGTTAGAGAATTAATGTATTTTTATTAAACTAACAAAAATAGTATTAAATTCGTAAAAAATAATTATTTTTATTTTCTTAATTTATATATACAAAAATTAATGTTAAAATTAATTTTAAATAAAAATTAAAATTATATAAATATTTAATTTATATTTATTAATAAAATATAATTTGTAAATATTTTCCCCCATGGCGTGGGTATAAATTAGTAAACAATTATTTAGCTAACATAAGGATCACATAAATTTTGATTAGAAGAGAAATCTAAGATAAATTTAAATTCTTGGCTGGTCTAGTTTAAATTTCTATTCATTGTAAGAATTATTTTGGGGTCACACATGTATAATCGATGTGTTAGGGTCATTATCTAAAGTAATCAAAATTATGTGATTACTTATTTGTAAAGATAAAAGACTATGAGGCATAAGTATTATGGAAAATTTGTGTGTGGATACATTATGTAATTTCTAATTTGATGAAGGGCCGAATTAGAAATTATTTTCTATATAAATAGAAGGGTTATGGTCTCCATGGCAACCCTAATAAGAAATCCAACCACCTTTGTATCTCATCAATAAAGATCTTCAGCTATTATGGGTTTGTCGTGGAAGAACCGTTCCCAACTTCAGTATTATAAGCCATGGATCCAAAAGGTACGCTTCCGCTATTGTGTTTCTTATTATTCAAGAATTAGCATGAGTTTTATGGTTATAGAAATCATAAAATAATCCACAATTGGTATCAGAGCATCATGTCTAGTTTCTGTATAATAGTCAGATTAATTTTGGTTAAAATTCAGATTTAAGAATATGTTTAGAATTTTCATATTGTTGAATCTGATTTTTTGTTAAAGTTTAGAGAATAAATTTGTATTCTGTGATCTGTGGTTAAAGTGTTGAAAGATTTGAAATTATGTTTATCATTTTAGATCTGTTTATAGTGAAAATCATGTTTAGATCTAGAATAAATAAATAATGAAAAAAAAAATTCTGGAAATTTGGATGGAATCATAAAACATATTTTTCCTGAATTTTTTTTGTGAAGTAATTTTTTCGGATTAAATTCGATTTTATTTTTAGTAGTCAATTTCATGCTCGTAAAAAATTTACTTGAAATTTTGGAATTTTTTCGAAAATTTTTTTGAGCAATCTAAAAATATCGAATATATATATATATATATATAATTTGGTGGCTATTCATTTTTCTTTTTGTCGGTTTCGTTATTAAGTATAAACGTAACCATTAAAGTTGAAGAAGAATGAATAGGAGAGGAAAAAAAAATTATTATTTCATTTAATAATATTTTAGGCTTATTAGCCTTAAAAAGGGAATTTTTTAATCAATAAAATAAATTGTATTGTGCAAGTTTAATTCTTGAAGTGGATTAATTGATACAAGATGTTGCCAAAATGACCTTTTTGTGGATATTTTTCCATGAATAGTTTTGAATGATATGTGTATGTTTTTTCATGCGAATATTAAATCGACCCAAAGGTAGATTTTTATTTGGCCGAACTACATACATACCTGTGATGATAAGCATGTGAAAATTATTAAGAATTAACATGTGAATGATAAATCGGTCCAAAGGAAGGTTTATCATTTTATCATATATTATTGTCAGTGTTTGATCTTTACAACAAGAGTATCACTAGCAGTTAATAATATTGTCCAAAGACTTGTTATTAATGTTGCACTTGCTATCTTGAGATGGGTTGTACAATTTTTATAATTTATTTGTTGATTATATTTGGTTAAATTGTGAGTTACTAATTAAGAATTATTCTCTTTTCAGCAAATTTTACTACATTATCTGCTAACTTAGGTTCAATTCCAAAACTTACTGGTTCCAACTATAAAGAATGGAAAAGTAAGGTTAAGATTGTCCTTGGGTGTATGGATCTTGACCTTGCATTGAGGATGGAACAACCTACTTCTCCTACAGATGCCAGCACTGCTGAGTATAAGATGTTTTATGAGAAGTGGGAACGTTCTAACCGCATTGGTTTAATGATCATTATGGACACCATTTCAGAAACCTTTAGAGGTGATGATGAGATCCAAGATCTCAAACAGTTCCTTGCTGAAATGGACTTGCGTTTTGCAAAAAGTGATAAGGCAGAAATAAGTACGCTTTTGTATCGTTTTAGTACCATGAGGTATCACGGCAAAGGAAACATAAGGGAGTACATTTTGGAAATGTCTAACATTGTTTCAAAACTTAAAACACTCAAGACTGAGCTTTTAGAAGAAGTGCTCATATTTTTCGTCTTGAACTCCCTTCCTCCTAGTTTCAATCAATTGAAATTCAGTTATAACACACAGAAGGAGAAATGGTCTCTTAATGAGCTTATTTCATATTGTGTGCAAGAGGAGGATAGGATGAAACAAGAAAAGTCTGAAAGTGCTCATATGGTTAACACCTCTAAGGGACAGGGCAAAAGAAGAAAAATTGAGGATGTTAAGAATGATGTTGCGAAAGGTCCAACACAAAAGAAGCAGACTAAGGTTGAAGATACCTGCTTCTTTTGTAAGAAAGCTGGACATATGAAGAAGGACTACCAAAAGTACCACGCTTGGCGTGCAAAGAAAAGTATGTTCCTTGCTATGGTCTGTTCTGAAGTGAACATAGTTGAAGTACCCAAAAACACTTGGTGGTTAGATTCAGGTGCAACTACTAACATCAGTGTTTCATTGCAGGATTGCCTGAGCTACCGAAAACCAACTGATGCTGAAAGACGCATTTATGTGGCTAATGGAATTCCGGTTTATGTGGAGGCAATTACGCATTTTAGATTATTTTTTAGTACTAGTTGTTTTTTGGATTTGAAAGACACTTTTGTTGTACCGTCATTTAGACGGAATTTGGTTTCTGTTCCTTATTTAGACAAATCTGGTTATTCTTGTCTAACTGAGCATGGAAAAGTTACTTTGTCTTTAAATTCAGTTTTAATTGGCACTGGTACACTCATGGATAATCACAATCTTTATATGCTTGACATTATAGCTTCTCGTGATGAAAGCTTAAATGTTGAATCAAGAGGTACAAAACGTAAATTAGAAAATGCAAGTTCAGGAACTCTGTGGCACAAACGCTTAGGTCACATTTCTAGGAATAGAATTGAGCGACTTGTGTCTGATGGTATATTGGGTTCTGTTGATTTCACAAATTGTGAAGTCTGTGTGGATTGCATTAAAGGAAAACAGACTAAACATAAGAGATTAGGTGCATATAGAGCTACAGAAGTTCTTGAGTTGATACATACAGACATTTGTGGACCCTTCCCTACGGCATCATGGAACGGTCAACAATACTTTATATCATTTATAGACGATTACTCTCGATATGCATACTTGTTTTTAGACGTGTTCAAGAAATTTAAAGCTGAAGTTGAGAATCGACTCGACCGAAGGATAAAGTCTGTCAGATCTGATCGTGGTGGTGAGTATTACGGTCGGTATGATGGTTCAGGTGAACAACGTCCAGGGCCATTTGCCAGATACCTAGAGGAGTGTGGAATCGTCCCACAATACACTATGCCATGGTCTCCTAGCATGAATGGTATGTCAGAAAGACGTAACCGCACTCTTAAAGATATGGTGAGGAGTATGATCTGTCACTCCACCTTACCTGAATCACTCTGGGGAGATGCATTAAAGACTACAACATACATTCTTAATCGGGTACCAACTAAGGCAACTGCAAAAACACCTTATGAGCTTTGGACAGGAAGAAAACCTAGTCTAAAACATTTTCACATATGGGGATGTCCAGCTGAAGCTAGGCCTTACAAGCCGTTTGAGAAAAAGCTGGACTCTAGAACTGTGAGTAGTTACTTTATTGGTTATTTTGAGCGATCTCGGGGCTATAAGTTTTATGATCCCACACAAAAGAATATTTTTGAGACGGAAATAGCTACGTTCTTTGAGGATGTTGAATTTGGGGGGAAAAATGAAGTTAGAGACATCATCTTTGAGGAAGAATCGGATTCAGTTTCTAAACCGATTCATATAGTTGCTTTTGATAAAGCAAATTTAGATCCTCAAATTGATACTGAAGTTCTTCCTACAAATCAAGATGACGATGTTATCGAACATGAAAGTCAAATTCAAAATCCTCAAGAACCTATGCAACAAGAACAAGTGCCTTTGCGGCGATCCACTAGAGAAAGGAAAAGTGCTATTCCAGATGATTACATAGTATTTCTTATGGAACAAGAGGAAAATCATACCTAGTTGGAAGATGATCCTATCAACTTCCGTGAGGCCATGGGTAGTTCCAATTCAGATAAGTGGGTCAAAGCTAGTAAAGAAGAGTATCAGTCAATGCTAGACAATAAGGTTTGGAACATTGTCCAATTGCGAGAAGGAAAGAAAGTCATTGGTTGCAAATGGATATTTAAGACCAAAATGGATTCAAATGGTAATGTGGAAAGGTATAAAGCTCGTCTAGTAGCTAAAGGCTATACTCAGAAAGAAGGGATTGACTATAAAGAAACCTTTTCTCCAGTTTCATCAAAGGATTCTTTTAGAACAATCATGGCCCTTGTTGCACACTATGACTTAGAGCTTCATCAGATGGATGTCAAGACAGCGTTTCTCAATGGTGACATTGATGAGACAATTTATATGGAGCAACCAGAAAATTTTGTAATAGGTGATTCAAAGAAAATGGTATGCAAATTAAATAAATCCATCTATGGGCTAAAACAAGCTTCTCGTCAATGGTACCATAAATTTCATAAGATAATCTTCTCATTTGGTTTTGAGGTGAATTTAGTCAAAGATTGTGTGTATCAGAAGTTCAGTGGGAGTAAGTGTATTTTCCTGATTTTGTATGTCGATGACATACTACTAGCCACTAACGATATGGGCATGCTACATGAGACCAAGATATTTCTGAAGGGTAAATTTGAAATGAAAGATCTTGGTGAAACATCTTTTGTATTAGGAATTCAGATTCACCGAGATCGAACTCGGAGAATTCTTGGATTATCTCAAAAGAGTTATATCAATAAAGTACTCAAGAGATTTGGCATGCAGGATTGCAAACCAGGTGATACCCCAGTCGCTAGAGGAGACAAATTTTATCTTAATCAATGCCCTAAAGGAAATTTAGAAATTCAGGAGATGCAAAAGATTCCTTATGCATCGGCTGTAGAGAGTCTAATGTATGCTCAAGTTTGTACGCGTCCAGATTTAGCCTACATTGTTGGAGTTTTGGGCAGATACTTAAGTAATCCAGGTTTGGACCATTGGAAAGCAGCCAAAAGGGTCATGAGGTATCTGAAGAGAACAAAAGACTATATGCTCACATATTAGAGATCAGATAACTTGGAGATCATTGGGTATTCTGATTCTGATTTTGCTAGATGTCAAGATAGTAGAAAGTCTACATCAGGTTTTGTTTTTCTGTTGGCTGGTGGAGCTATTTCTTGGCGTAGTGCAAAACAAACACTCGTAGCTTCCTCCACAATGGCAGCAGAATTTGTAGCAGTTTTTGAGACATCCAATCATGGACTTTGGTTGAGGAATTTTGTCACCGGGCTACGAATTCTTGAAGGAATTGAAAGACCACTAAAGATATATTGTGACAATAAATCAGCTGTTTTGTACTCCAACAAAAATAGCAGTACAACAAAGTCCAAATTTATTGATATTAAGTTCCTCGTCGTTCAAGAGAGGGTACAAAATGGAGAGATTTCCATAGAACACTTAGGGACAAACTCTATGATAGCAGATCCTCTTACAAAAGGCATTCCACCTAAGGTCTTTCTTGAGCATACTGCTCAAATGGGTGTTTCAATGTTTATGGGTGTTTCAATGTTTGAGGATCATTTGGTTTAGTGGGAGTTTTTCATTTGGTTTTGGGTTTTATGTTTTAGTTGTGTTTATGCACATTTATTTTCTGATGAGAAATAAAGTTTTGTTTTTTAGTTTACTCTTTGTACAATAAAATTAAAGGATCTCAATAAGGTAGGACCAGTTGAAAATCGACATGTATTGATCATTTTTCATGTGATTTTTATGCCACACTTTTCATAATTGATCTATGTCGTTTGTCTATATTAATTTCTCTGATTATGGAAGGTTTAGTTATTTACTATTATAACGAAAACCGCTATGATCCTATGTTACTGTAGTCAATGGACGGGATTGTTTATGCCTTGCTATATAATGACAATATTGAGCTCATAAAGTCTATCACATTTTCATAATACATATGTGACCTAGTGAGAGATTGTAAGAATTATTTTGGGGTCACACATGTATAATCGATGTGTTAGGGTCATTATCTAAAGTAGTCAAAATTATGTGGTCACTTATTTGTAAAGATAAAAGACTATGGGGCATAAGTGTTATGGAAAATTTGTGTGTGGATACGTTATGTAATTTCTAATTTGATGAAGGGCCGAATTAGAAATTATTTTCTATATAAATAGAAGGGTTATGGTCCCCATGGCAACCCTAATAAGAAATCCAGCCACCTTTGTATCTCATCAACAAAGATCTTCAGCTATTATGGGTTTGTCGTGGAAGAACCGTTCCCAACTTCAGTATCATAAGCCATGGATCCAAAAGGTACGCTTCCGCTATTGTGTTTCTTATTATTCAGGAATTAGCATGAGTTTTATGGTTGTAGAAATCATAAAATAATCACATTCATAAAATTTGCAAGCGTTGCTTTATTCCAAATTTGGTCTTTATCCCAACCAAAATCAATTAGTCGATTTGTAGATCCCACTCAAATTTGATATTCTCCGAAAGAATTTTGAAAAAGAAAAAAAAAATAGAAATTGAGAGATAAAAATATAGTAGTTGACTGTATCTCAGGTATGTAAATTTGATTTTGTTATCGTTGACAACTATGTTCTTGACATTTGTAACTGTATAGTATTTGTTTTGCGCATAATAAATGAAAAATGTTGGATTTGTTAAGCAGTCGCATCTCCGACAGTACTATTTCAAACGTGACAACATTTTGTTGTTTTTCTCCTTTTTATTTACATAAATATTTACCCATGACTGGTCAGGGGTTTACCCACGACTGTCAGGTTTACTGATTGTCGGCAGGAAGCTACAAATTACGACATTGTCGTTTTACTACATTTCAATGTCACGTTTCGGAAACCTATTCAATGCCAATTAAATTCAGTTTTTTATTTATTATTTTACTTTAAAAAGGACAACGCCAATTGGCTTAAATAGAATTGGGCCACCGACAAAAAATGATTGATAAGAATTGGATCAAATCCAAGAAAATTGTGTTCATTCATTGTCAGTTTCGACTGCATTTAAAAATTTGGAGATTTATTATATAAGTTACATCAAAACTTTTTGTAAAAATTTAGTGATCAATTATGTAAAGTCTCACATTTTTTTTTAAAAACTACTATTTTCACAAATTTAAAATCAAATTTTTTAACAAAAAAACATTAAACCTTAAATTGAAAATAATAAAAACCTCAAATATAATGTTTAAATTTATTTAGAGAAAATTAAATATTTTTACATAATAATTTATTATATTTTTTAATTTTAATTTTATTGTGATAGATTTAAAATAAATATTTTAGAATATTATTCAAAGTTAATATAAAATAAAAATAACACTAATTACAAATATAAACAAATTTAAGAGATTATTTCTACTCTTTTTTTGTATATTTGTAGTTTAGGCTAAATCTGAAGGTGGAATTGCTAAATTATCTAAAATTTGACTCCAAATGCAAGTTTAACCAACATGAAAACATTTTTGCAAAACTAACCTATGAGGATGGAGAAATTACTGAACACTCCTTTTGTCTAAAAAATAATGTCGAAATGTCAATTACGTTTCAGTCCCTTTGTGTTTTTTTGTTATCCGAGAAATCTGCTTTGGTAAGAAAAACAGTTTATTCCGGCTGAAGCAGACTTCTCCGAGAAGTCTGCTTTGGTGAGAAAAACAGTTTATTCCGGCTGAAGCAGACTTCTAAGAGAAGTCTGCTTTGGTGAGAAAAATAGTTTATTCCGACTGAAACAGACTTCGTGAAGTCTGCTTTGTAAATAAACTACCTAAATCAAATAAAAATTTTGAAATATTTAAAAAAATTAAAATTGTTATTAACATAATTTATATACATATCAAAAGCACGTAAAAGTTATAATGAATTCAAAAATAAGGAGATTGGATTCGATCTAATAGTATAAAATATTTGCTAGTTTTTGTTGTTATGTGTTGTGGGTTAATAGTTGATGTTTGTGTAGAGAATTCATGCTAGAATTTGAAATATCATGTGATAAATTTGAAAATTTAGATTTACAAATTTTTAAAAGAAAATTATTTGAGTTTTGTATTTACTTAACTATCTTCAACATATTCATCTAATTTTTAACAAAACTTTCATACATTTAGTGAATTTTATTAGTTAGGGTTTAGGATTACGCATTCGAGAAGTCTGCACAAACCGAAAATTAAATTTAACTAAACCGGTTTTCTTCAATTTAGAGTTTAGAGTAATGTAAAAATACGAAGTAGACTTCGAGAAGTCTTCTTCAACCGAAATAAACTATTTTTTTCACCAAAGCAGACTTCGAGAAGTCTGCGCAAACCAAAAATTGACAGTTTTTAACCTAACCAAATTTAACTCTCCATATATAAAGAAGGTAACTCTAAAATTTTATCATAATTTCATTTCCAAAAAAAAACGTGGGAGCCTCCATCCTCCAAAAATGACTACAAGGTAAATTTTCTCTTCTTCTCGGTTTACTTCCCCTATTTTCTTTTCTTCTTCTTTTCTCATGTTCTTTGTCATCTTGTTATTTTGTAGATCTAGAAAAAATCATGAGATATGAAAAAGGTAAGTTTTTTTTGTTTATATGGTTTTGGGTTTGTGATTTTAGAATATTTTTATTGTTTAGATCTTTTGTTATTTTTATAACACTCTTTCTCGTCTTATAGTGTTGTAGATAAGGAAAAAGAAGTGAAGAGATCAAAAAACGTAAACTTGTTGCTTTTATTAGTTTTTAAGTTTTTCGTAGTTTTGTGATTTTTGTTGTTTTTGTTGTTTTTGTTTTCTTTGTTGTTTTTGTTGTTTTCTTAAGTTTTTTCCTATATTCTTATCTAATTTCTCATATTGTAATGTTGTAGATCTAGAAAAGGAAGTCACGAGATCTAAAGATGTAAGTTTGTTATTTTTACTAGTTGTTACGTTTTTCATGATTTTGGAGATTTTGTTATTTTTTGTTGTTTTCTTAATTTTTTTCTTATATTATTATCTTATTTTTCATTTTCTATTGTTGTAGATCTAGAAAAAAGATTTACAAAAACTAATTTTGTTGTTTTACTAGTTTTTTAAAGTGATTTTTAATAGTTTTTAAAATTTTATATGTTTTTTAAAGATTTTCAATAGATGTTTGGGATTTATGGTGGTTTTACAGTTTTTTGTTGTTGTTTTTGAGTTTTCTTCTTACGTTTTGAATTTGACACTGGTTTTTGAGTTAATGGATTTTCGTGTTGCAGACTTCAGTTGCAGACTTCAGTTGCAGACTTCAGTTGCAGACTTCAGTTGTAGACTTCAGTTGCAGAGTTCTTATATTTTTATCTTATTTCTCATTTTCTTTTGTTGTAGAAAAAGATTCACAAAAAGTAATATTGTTGTTTTAGTAGTTTTTAAAGTGATTTTTAATGGTTTTTAAAATTTTAGATGGTTTTTTTAAGATTTTCAATAGATGTTTAAAATTCCCCTTGAAATTTATGGTGGTTTTACAGTTTTTGTGGATGTTTTTGAATTTTTTTCTTACGTTTTGAATTTGACTTTGGTTTTTTAATCAATAGATTTTCGTGTTGCAGACTTCATTACAGGTTGCAGACTTCATTACAGGTTGCAGATTTCATTACAGGTTGCAGACTTCAGTTGCAGACTTCACAACACGTTTTCATTACAAATGCAGACTTCACTTGCAGACTTCATTAATAATAGCAGATTTCGTTTGTATTTTTGGTCATATTTTAAATGAGTTTTTGACAATTTTATTGTACCTATCACTAGCTCTCATCACTCCATCTTGTCAGTCAGTTTTCAATCAACTTTTTCAAAATTATAATAAACTATTAATTGTATGTCAATCACTTTTCAATCAGCTCAAGTCAAATCATACTTATAAAATTACAAAATGACAACTATTAAAAACACAAATATTAGTATAAATTTTCATAAACACTTTTATACATAGTTAAAGACTTAGTGCATATTTAAGATACTTAATGCATACTTCCTAATAACAAGAAAGAACAAGAACTGAAAGATATGTATAAACAATTCCATCAAAATACTAAGTTAACAGGATAGTGTTGGATGTTTTTGTAAAACAACATCGATAACATTGTACCTTCAAATTAATTGAATTGATTGGTTGCATGTTTCAGAAACTACACACTTATATCGGCAAATTTTGTTATATAAATCTCGCAGACTTCTTTGCAGATTTCTCGACAGACTTTGTACTTTGTCCTTACTCGTAACTTAATTTTCTGAGATACTCAACACTAAAACTGAATTTATTCATCTTTTACTTTACCGTAAAGAATGTAATCCTCAACATTCGAGTAAACTTTATTTTCATCTTCATCAACAACGTAATCATCATCCTCACTTACAAACATTTTTCCTCCTTTTATATTATTCACGGAAAAATTTCAAGTCTCTATAATAGTCCACTCCCCACAAACAACAACGATTTGGACCATTATCTAGGGTAAAAATTAATGAATTTGATTAGATCATTGTACATATACTAAATTTTTTCACTGAAGTAGACTTCTCGGAGAAGTCTACTTTGATCGGAATAAACTGTTTTTCTCATCAAATCAGACTTCTCCGAGAAGTCTGCGACGTTTATTCCGATCAAAGCAGACTTCTCGAAGTCTGCGGCGTTTATTCTTATCAAAGCAGACTTCTTGGAGAAGTCTGCTTTGAAAGGAATAAAATGTTTTTCTCGCCAAAGCAGACTTCTCGGAGAAGTCTGCTTTGATAGGAATAAAAATTGCTTTGGCGAGAAAAACAGTTTATTCCTATCAAAGCTGGCTTCTCCGAGAAGTCTGCGATGTTTATTCCGATCAAAGCAGACTTCTGCGAGAAGTCTGCTTTGATAGGAATAAAATGTTTTTCTCGCTAAAGCATGCTTTCGTAGGAATAAACTGTTTTTCTCGCCAAAACAATTTTTATTCCTATCAAAGCAAACTTCTTTGAGAAGTCTGCTTTGATCGGAATAAACATCGCAGACTTCTCCGAGAAGTCTACTTTGATAGGAATAAAATGTTTTTTCTCGCCAAAGCAGACTTCTCGCAGACGTTTTGGAGAAGTGTGCTTTGATAGGAATAAACTGTTTTTCTCGACAAAGCAATTTTTATTCCTATCAAAGCAGACTTCTCCGAGAAGTCTGCGTTGATCGGAATAAACATCGCAGACTTCTCCGAGAAGTCTGCTTTGATAGGAATAAACGTCGCAGACTTCTCGGAGAAGTCTGCTTTGATAGGAATAAAATGTTTTTCTCCTAACAACCACGACAATGATGGTTGTATGCATTGAAGAAGATGACATTTTCGTAATATTTTAAAAAAATTTGTTCATAATGGTTTTTGTGTTGTTTTGTTTTTTTAAGTTAATGGCAAAGTTGTAAATAAAGTTATTGTTGAAGGATAAAATAGAGATAGAAAGTTAGTTTTGCAAAAAAAAGATTTAAATTATCAAACTTGCAATTGAAGACAAATTTTAGATTAATTTTGCAAATTCCCCAAATCTAAATAAAGTTAGAAAGCATTGTTTAGAATCTTGAAAATTATACGATATGTAAACAAAAGCATAGATAAAAATAAAATTATTTTGAATCTCGATTTTGTTAACTAAATGAATCTCCGATTTTAAAGATGACCAAATCTAACTACACATTTTTGTTTATGTGAAAAGTAATGATATTTTACAAACATACAAGTAAAACATCATATCGTGCAAAAATTTTGAAGAAAAAATGAAAGAAATATTTAGATATCAAATATGATTGAATGATGTATTAGAAGCGTAACACTGATTGATAATAGTGTTTAGAGTAATGAATAAAATTACATTTTTGTAAATATTTATTTTTTGTATTTATTTGTTTTTATATTTTATTTAATAAAATAAATATATATAATAATGAAACTATAAATATAAAGCTTGCTAAGAATGTAAAATAAACAAAAGTTTAGTTAAAAAAAATGAAATTCAATAAAGTTAATTTTACCTTTGGATACAAATTTTAATTTATTTTTGCAACTCACTCTATAAGATTTGGAGATATCAAAATGGTTAAAAACCTACTTAAACCAATCTAGACCTAAATGGATTGAAGATAAATTATGGGATAATCAAACTCATTTAGTAAATAGATTTAGTTGATCTAAATTCTATTTAAATTAATGAATGAACAGTTTAAATAGGTTAATCATGAAATAATCAGATTAATAATTAAAGAGTAATACTATAAAATAGCAATTTTAAAAAAATTTCTTCTAAATCTAACATAATAAAATTAAATTTCCAAAAATAATCTAAATAATTATATAAAAATATTTATTTATTCTAAATAAATTATATATAAACTTAAAATATTATATTTAAATTTATTTTTATAATTTAATATTTAATGTTTCCATTTTTTTATGTGGCATAAGCAAGATCATCTTTTTCCAAATGAGAGAGAATAGGGTCCAAAGTAATTTTTTACTCTTTTAAAAGAGAGAACTGGAGCATTTATTGCGAGAGGTACTGACGTAATTCGACTGAAAAGGAGATGTAGTGAAACAAATTCGACTAAAAGTAGAGGTTTTAAAATATATTTTTAATGCTTTTAAATTTTAAATTTGTGTTATTAGTGAAAATTTAAACTAATAATGATATTTTTGAAAAAAAAATTTTTAAATACTATTTTAAACAATTACCTTTAATTAAATGATAAAATTACATATTAATTAAAATAATTAATATAACAAAACTTTGTCATCACCATCATTGTCATCAGTTACGGAGAGAAAAGCATACCATCATTGTCAATTAGTCATGGATAGAAAACCATACCATCGTTGTCAATTAGTTATGGAGAGAAATTAAGACGTCATCAACATCATGAACATCACCATCATCTTAAAAAAAAACTAATATCGTCACAACAACGTCATCAACGTCATTGACATTACCATCATCCTAATAGTTTTAGAATATCACTTTTTCTACTGAAAGTTTCTGACGGAAAATTTACATATTTGCAATTTTAGTAGAATACCACTGAGAAATTGGTAGTCTTGAAAACGTGTGAAAATTTTGACCAAAAATCTGTGAAATCATGTTTGTATAATTAAATTTTAGTATGATAAGTTTTTGAATCACACTTCCAAAAGAGGACATTCAGAGATTTATATTGTTGCCAGAACTTATGCAATCAAATTTTTAACGGATAAATTTTCCAACTGTAGTTTTTGGTAAAACATTTATGGAATTATTTTTTGATTTGATCAAAATTTTAGATTATATTTTTGATGGAGAATTTGTAAAAGTTATGTTTCGGCATAAAATTTATGATTTTGACAAAAAAATGAGTTACGTTTGCAAATTATTTTTTTGGCGAGAAATTCGCATATTCACTTTTTGTGAAAAATATACAGAATCAAAAATTTGGTGAAAAATTTTCGATGTAAAATTATAGCAGAAAAATCAAATAACAAAATTTACAATGAATCAATAAATATTTTTTCTATCAATTATTTTAGTTTAAAGTTATTTTAGAATTTAGCTATATATATATATATATATTTAATTTTTATAATTATAAAAAATTACTACACATTCAAATTTTTTTTTTCAAATATATTATTAATTTTCCTATAAAAATAACAATAATTTAATATAAAAAGACTAATTTTCAAAAATAATTAAATTCTAAACTGGAGCTAAATATCCAAATACAATGTTTTAATTATGTGTATAATGTTTTTTAATTAGATATGTGTTTTTACATAATAATTTATGTTATTATTAAAATAATATTTTATTTTTTAGTTATTTTAATATTAAAAACTATATAGAATATTCGTTAAATATAAATATGCTAATGGATAATTCAAACACGAATATCAAGGTAATTGTGAAGAAATCCAGACAAAAAAGTGATAATCTAAACATAGTTGAATGAATCACATCTACATATCTAAGATATATACCTTTTTATCACTTTTAAGGTGAAGGTGAAACTTAGAGTTCTATTATTATTATAATAAATATAATATTATGTGAGGTTATAGGAAGAAACCCATCTAAAGGTTTCTTATTTAAGAGAATTTTGGATGTGTTTGTTCACTCTTTGAAAAATCTATTAATGTTATATTATTATTTAAAAGAATTTACTATTATAAAACAAATTTCTAACTAGATGAATATTTTATGGGCAATTCACTAAAATAGCACCATTTCAAGTTTTTGTTCCAAATATAGCATTAGTCATTTAAATTTCAAAAAATAGCACAAATTTAATACTAAAATAATTGAAAACTTATTCCTAATGGAAAAAATTTAAATCCTAAATTGAAAAAAATGAACCCAAACATTATGTTTTCATTATATATATATATTTTATTTAAGGTAAATAATTATTTTTACATAATAATTTATGCTATTTTGGAAATTTTTGTTTTATTGTGTTAAATTTGGAAGATAAACTTAAAATAGTGCTATTTTAGGGTATTACTCATATTTTATTCAAGAAATTTGTGTTATATATAGTGTACAGCTCTAATAATAATAATACAGCTCTCTTAGTTTTATTTAGGTTTTGTAACCATTCCAAATTTTTTGATACTCTTCGTTGAGTTATATTGAAAGAAACAACAAAAGTATGGCAACACCGGCACAAGTTTTGTTCTTAGGATGGAACAAAGGACACGTCTTGACATGCCGTCAATTGGCTCCTCGTCCCAAAGTTGGCAAAGTGGTAACAAGTCTCGCTTGCCTCCACCGAAACGAGAGTCCGGTGGTTCTGATAACGGGATGCTCGCAGGGAGGAATCGGCCATGCGCTGGCGCGTGAGTTCTCTGAGAATGGTTGTCGGGTGGTGGCGACAAGTCGATCACGTAGTAGGATGAAGGATCTGGAGGAGGATCCAAGGATGTTGGTGGAGGAGTTGGATGTGCAATCGGAGCAGAGCATGAGCAGAGTTGTATCGAATGTTATAGAAAAGTTCGGCCAAATCGACGTTCTTGTCAACAACGCCGGCATTCAGTGCGTCGGACCTCTTGCGGAGATTCCATTTTCCGCCATAGAAAACACCTTCAACACCAATGTTTTCGGTATTTACATACGTATAAATATCAAAATAACAGACGATTATTCCTCAATGAAGTTAACGCTCTTCGTCAAAGAAGTGAATATATCCAATATTTGCAGGTGTCATGAAAATGACTCAAGCTGTTGTACCTCACATGGTGTTGAAGAAAAAAGGGAAGATTGTGAACGTTGGAAGTGTCTCTGTTATGGCACCAGGTCCATGGGCAGGGGCCTATACAGCAACTAAAGCTGCCATTCATTCTCTTACCGATACCCTGAGGTTTGGTTTTAGCATAATTCGAATCAATGTTGTAATTTTGGTTCCAAATTAAGGGGATGGTCTTGGTTCTTCAATTGTTTGCTGCAATGGTTCCTGCTAAAAAACGCAGGTTAGAGCTCGAGCCCTTTGGCATTGATGTCATCAATGTTGTCCCAGGAGGAATACGAACCAACATAGCAAACTCAGCTGTAGAAGCCTTCCACAAAAGGCCTGAGCTGAAACTGTACAAGCCTTACGTCGAAGCTATCATAGAGAGGGCCTTTTTCTTTCAAAAGACGAAGCCAACTCCTGCAGAGATATTCGCCAAAGACATTGTAGCTGCAGTGCTAAAGAAGAACCCACCGGCTTGGTTCTCTTCAGGCAGACACTCAACACTTATGGCAATAATGTACCATATGCCAATTTGGTTCAAAGATTTTGTCCAGAAGAAGGCTTTAATGAAAAAACAAGCTCATCTGGTTCATGTTATCCAAACTAATGTAAAAGATTGTTCAGACTGATAATGAAATCATATTATAAATTCCTTATCTTTCACTATAACTGCTATTTTTGTCGAAACAAATTGTTTCATTTTGTTTATATTTTTAATGCAAAATCAAAAATTGTTCTTTTTTTTAAATATACTGCGGCACTTCCATGACCTTCACTAGTAGATAAATCCGTTAACCAGTGTACCATATGAGAATTTATGACGATTGTTAGCATAAATTTAATATGTCTAACGTGTATTCGAATAAAAATTCAAATATATTCAAGGTAAGATTTTAGAGTATGTAACTGTGACCAAGCCTAATATATACACGTAGACAAAATAGCTGAAGAGTTGAAAGAAAAAATTAGGTAGAATTATTACATTATGTTGTAAAAGCTTGTGGTACAAATGTACGGTAGGTAAAAGGTAAACGTTTCTACAACCAGAGGAACAATTCTTGCACTTTCACTCGACCCAACAATGTACGATCGAAACCACATTTCAGCAGATAAAAAGGGTCATAAACTATCTAAAGCTATTACAACTAAACATCATTTGTAAATTTAAGAATGGTGTGGAGCTCCATAATACATAATTCCCGGTGGCTGGAAAGTTGGACCTTGTTGAGATTGTTGTTGAGCTGAATTCGGTTGAGGAATTTGAGGCTGTTGATTACCCATCACATGTAGTGGTGGTGGTGGTGGGGGTGGCGGAAGTCCAGGTGGCATCAACGGTATGTTACCAAACCCATAAGGATTGTTCATTGTCGCCGGTTTTAGGAACTGTGCTGGTGGTGGTGCTGCTGTTGCTGGATTAGGGATTACATGATACTGACCTTGTGTGGTGGGCGTCTGGTTCTGGGAGTTGTTGTAAGAAGGGACGAAAGCATTAGTGTCTGAAACCGGAAGTGTGCTCTCTGATTTGGATATACCAGAAGTCTTTGTTGCTTCTGCTGCGAATGAAGATAGAACAGATTGCATGATCATATGTGATGAGGTAGATGCTGTGAGCATTGCAGCAATAGACGCAGGCGTCATTTTTGATGCTTGACCACCTTTCGTGTTCTCATTTGTCTCAGTCATCATGGTGGCAGGGACTGAGCCCGCAGTAACGGTTGTTGGTTTTGATGTGTAATCTTCATCGTTGAGTCGTTTCTGCATGTTTTGAGCTTCCTCTGTTTGCTCTTGTGCTACCTAATAATAACAAAATAATTCATGAGTTTAAGATCAGGTAGGTAACAACTCACAAACGAGGTTAAAGATGCAGTCGGAAGTCAAACGCATACCTGAATCTGAGCTTTAAGATTCTCCAGTTCAGATTCCTGACACAAGCCAGAAAAAGAATTGAAAGATGGATGACAAAAAGTGAACTTGCCAAAGTGCAAAAATCATTGTTACCTGTTCGTGTAATGCATCTTTAAGCTGGTTTACAAGGGAAGTTCTACTTCCTTCAACAGATTTAAGTTTCTCAATACATTGTCTCAAAAGGTATTCTTCCTCTTCCAATTCTTTTGCCAATGATTTTCTCTTTGGGTTGTCTTTTGCTGGAGAGACATAAACATATGATTCCACTCGATTTGGAAAAGAAATAAAACGAATGAGTAAAAACAGATGTTACCAGTAGTGCAGGCTTCTTCAACATCTTTCTCCATCTTTCTGATTCGTTTAACTGCAGACTTGCATTTATTCATCTCAGCTTCTTCATTTGAGTTTTCTGCAACAACCAAATGATATGCTGATGCTATCTTCTCAGCCACACCTCCACTTGATAATTTCTGGTTACAAAAGGAAATAAAGAACGAGACAAAAAACTCTAATGAAATTCATTGTTATCAATAAAGGAGAAAAGGAAATAACGGTGTTTAGTGTTTTACAGTTCTTGACGATTTTGAATCCCGTTTTGAGGATTTAGATCCACGGGGGCGCTTTTTGCTGACATCGAGTGGCACAGAGGCATCTTCTCCAAGCATCACATCTCTAAGATTCTTCGAACGGGATCCAAACACTCTTCTTTCTTCCCATATCTTAACCTACAATATCATGTAAACATAATATCTCAATTACAAAATAGCTTCTTTATTCATTTTTCAACTGCACAGTGTTTTTCTCCATATAGCATCACAGATCTGTGCAGTATCAAACCGACAACCTTAAGTCAAGTCATTCTAACCTATTCGCAAACCACAGTCGCACACAGATAATGACAAACAAAAAACTCATTTCCAGAGGGTAAGAAATCAGATATTCGCAAAACATGTTCTTTATCCAAACACAATTGCACACCAATACAAAGTAACAAACCCATTGGTAGAGAATAAGAGCAGGAAAACAAACGCCAACGAAAGAGAGTAAACAGAGTTTTACCAAACGTGAGACCACGCCTTTCCCACGATCATCTCCTTGAGAAACAATGTCTTTGACAGCCTTAGGAAGAACATTCCAGAACTCTTGCACGAACTCATTGCCCTGGCGCTTACTGTTCTGAAGAATATCATTGGCCAAATACAAAAGAGGGACTTTCTGAGTCATCTCTGTACTGTGAAACTGTTTCTCCCATGTTGTAACGATCAATTCAGCTTTGATCCGATTGAATATACACCAATGTGATAGAGCTTATAAAGGGTCAAGAAACCAAATATCGGAAATTGACACAAAAAAGAGAGAGCAAAACCACAAGATCTCTAAGTAAAAACAAAAGTTAAAGCTTATAATATGCAAATAAACTCGAGAAACTAAAAAATTAAAGCTTTTAAATGTTTTAAGAGGATACTTTCGATAGATTGTTGGGTGCTATTGAGCTTCGCGAGCTTATCAATCAGAATCTGTTCACTGAATACAGTACTCATCCCACCAATGACTGTGAAGAATATCAAAAACCAGCAAAAGACAAAACCCTAGAAACCAGAAATTAGAGGTTTACAAATTTGAGAGGGAAACACCCGGATTTGGTTACAGCTGATGTCCTGGGGGACAGAAGAACGCGGCGGAGCTGGAAATAGTGTGCGGCGGAGCGAGAACGGTGAAACCCTAAAACAGTCACGCAGGCGGAAGCAATTTTACGGAATTAGGAATAGGGGATGACTAAAACGACAACGTTTGACGCCAAAGTGGATCTACAGAGAACTGTGGAGCACAAATCGGAGAGACAAGAGAAAGAAGTGTTTGTTTTTCTCTTTCAGATGCTTGATGGGGTTCTTTCTTTTCTCTAACTTTATTTTCAATTTCAGATTTTCATTAATTTGACCTAAAAAGTTATGATTTTTCCATAAAAAAAAAAACAAAAAATGTTGATTTTTTAAATATATTTGGAGTAAATATTTTTATTAATAAAACACAAGGATCGCATAAAGATTCAACAACACCGCTCCTAGATTAACACAAAGATTTACTTTCAAGGCTTCTCCTCAATATGTTCACTCGCTGTCATCATCATCTTCCTCACTGTCTTCCAATTTGATATGGTTCATGTTCCTCTCTAGAGGAGGGAGACCATCATCTTCATCTTCATCTTCATCCTCAGATCCACCTTCTTTCCTAACATCTACAAAAAAGAAAAAGAACAAGAACTCATTTACGATGAAGAAATTCATGACGGTATGTGATAGTGACAGACTGACAGAGACACTAAAAAATGCAACTTACATTCTTCGAGCGGAGCTGGTTGTTTTGGAACCTGAGTTTGCTGAGAAAGCCAAGAATTTTGCACTGCGATGATCTCAGCACTATTCTCGCATTTCGAGTACTCCTTTAGAATATCCCTGCATGATTCCCAAAGGTTATTCGCCGAAGAAATTAAGAGGGGAAAACAACAAAATCTATGTTTCTTCTTTCGTTTGTTTACTTGTTGAGAGACAAAAAGGCATGACCCCATTTGAATTTCCCTAGCAAAAGATCTGCAGTCTCCTCCTCTCCACTGATTGGAAAACACAGAGAGCAAGACATATTTAGAAAACACATATAATGTATGATCAATCGATGTGATGACTTTTAGGAGTAATTATGGACTCACCATAGTATTAAAGCTGCTGATAAGGCCTCCACACAAGATAGCTCACAAGGCCTTCCATAATTCACTGGATTAGCTGCTACTAACCATGGTACTGCAACCATGAAGAATGACAAAAAATTTAACAACAGATATGGCTAAACACTCAATTCCCATATTTTTCAGCAAGGTTGATTGTAAGTTCTTACAGAGACGAGGAGCGGTACAACGTAGCTTAACAAATGGGACATCACTCAAGCGTGCCCAAGAACAGTCAACAACAGCTAATCCTTTCCTCTTAATCAGACTGTAGTCTTCCTTGGAAACACATTGTCTACCAACTGGACTGCCAATATCATAAGTCAAAGATTAAGATTTTTAAAAACAGAGGATTAAGAATGTGTCATCTACTTCAGTAATGTCAACGGGTAGAGTTACCTTAAAACAACACCTCCAAAGCCACTGTTAACCCGTAATTCCTACAAAACAATAGAACAGGAAATTAAAACATTAAGAAAGAAGAGAGCATATATATACATATATGTATTATTAGTTCATGATACTTACTTTTAACAAGTTAAACCTAGCAAGCTTACGACCTGTGCACCTCTTTGCATCACATTGACCAAAGTCCTAACAAAGCACAGTTATTAGTACTGAAAAAATTTGATCTTCAAAATTTTATTGGAATAATCATAAAGGCAAGGAAATCATGCATACCCACATTGCCAATTGAACTTTTGGACCTGGTGCTTCATCCTCAGGTTCTACGAAAAAATTATCCAATAAGATAATTATTGCTATATTTAACATCTAAAGCCGATCAGATAACCCACTATAAAAAATTTTCAATTTTAGTACCTTGATCATGAGGGAGCGATTCATCTTCCCTGCAATTCCAACGAAATCGTAATTAGTCGACCAGAGAATCCTCGACTCGAAAGGAGAAAATTTAATATACCTCCCAAGATTATCAGTCCTACTGGTTTGGCCTGGATCCGAATTGCCTCCTCTAAATCGCCTGTGCTTACCGTGGCCCATTTTTCCCGGCGGTATTTCCGACAAAGGAAGGGTTTTTGATCGGCTTTGGGTTTTTATTTGTAGATTAGGGTTTTAAAGGTAGCCGACAACAAACCAACTAAAATACCGGACCAGAGTTAAATCATAATTCTATTGGTTTAGATGAAAGCATATTTTCGTCGAAAGGCAACCAGAACGAATAACTACAGAGGGCAATTACGTCATTTACGAACCATGCATTCCCTCTAACCTTGTAGAGTTGGTTAAGATAGAACCGGTATTTTAATGAACCAAACCGGACCAAAGATTGAGTAAAGGGACACCTCTCAGGGCAATTACGTCATTTTCCGTTAATATTATGGTAAGATGAAACCAAACCGGACAAATGATTGCGAACACGTGTAAAGTACAACGCTTGGGGATAATTACGTCATTTTTTGTACAATACTTTCTTCCCGTTAGGCTTCTTCTTCTTCTCTCTTTCAGTCTCTCAGTTAGTCATAGCTCACAGCTAACAATCACACTCTCTTTTATGCAGATACTTTGATTGAAACCGCAACTATACTTGGATTATTGGCTCTTTTGTAACGGTGCTAGGTCTTGTAATCTGGAAACTTGTTGTAAATTTCAGCAAAACCCTAACTCCAAAAATGGCGTCAGGATCTGCTTTTCTACTCTTCTGTGTTCTCGCTCTAGCAACAGAGGAGAGTCTAGCTTCTGTATTCTCCTCAAGATTGATCCATCGCTTCTCCGACGAAGGTCGAGTGTCGATTAAGACTTCGACCTCGTCGGGTTCGTTGCCGGAGAAGCGGAGCTTGGAGTACTACCAGTTGCTCGCGGGTAATGATTTCAGAAGACAGAGAATGAACCTCGGTGCCAAGTTTCAGTCCCTTGTTCCATCAGAAGGAAGCCAAACGATTTCTTCTGGAAATGATTTTGGATGGTAAAATTTTCAACTCTCACACTACTATATAAAAATTCCTCTTTTCCGCAAATATTATTGAAGTTTCAAAAAAAAATCCTTCAAAAATTGTTGCAATCTTTTTATGTTAAGTGGAGTTGTCTACTGGTCCTGTGTTTTTAACTTTTGACTAACTCAATCTGCTTGATACGAAATTAATGATAATTATGCTCATTTTTAAATTAGACAATAATCTTTTCCTTTGGGTTTACATTTTGGGATAAGTTAAATAAGCTCTGAACTTTGTAGATTACTAATGATTTGTTGTTGCCTTGTATGAATTTTGTATTTGATGTTTTTACTTTAGGCTACACTATACATGGATCGACATAGGGACACCGAGTGTATCGTTTCTTGTGGCTTTAGATACTGGAAGTGATCTACTTTGGATTCCTTGCAACTGTGTGCAATGCGCTCCTTTAACATCCACTTACTATAGAAGCCTGGTATGTGATATAAATGATAAGGATGTTGCTTATATATAATAAGTGAAATAATCTGGTTTAGCGCTTATTTCCAATTGATTGATTGGCAGATGCTTCCTCGTGTTTGGGGGCACATATTCTGCAGGCTACTAAAGAGCTAAATGAGTATAATCCATCAAGTTCAAGGACCAGCAAGGTGTTTTTGTGCAGCCATAATTTGTGTGAATCAGCTCCATACTGTGTGACCCCGACGGAGCAATGCCCTTATACTGTTACCTACGCTACTGCAAACACCTCGAGCTCGGGATTACTTGTTGAGGACATCTTACATCTTTCCTCTAATACCAGCAATAGATTAATGAACGCTTCCTCCTCTGTCAAGGCTCCAGTTGTTATAGGGTGCGTTTTACTTTACTATTTTATGTTTGATGTTTGCTGTGTTCGAGTTTAGTATATTGATAATTTTGTCTTCATATTGCAGATGTGGTAAGAAGCAAAGTGGTGTATACTTGGATGGCGTTGCTCCAGATGGTTTGATGGGTTTAGGACTTGGAGAAATCTCGGTTCCAAGTTTTCTTTCTAAAGCAGGACTCATACGAAATTCTTTCTCAATGTGCTTTGACGAGGAAGATTCAGGAAGAATATACTTTGGTGACATGGGACCACCGATGCAACAATCAACACACTTCCTTCCACTTAACAAAAAATAGTAATGACTAATCGATGATCTTCTGTACTTCGGGTTTGTAACTAGTTTAAGACAGCTTTACTTATAATAAGCAACTCCTGTTGATTTTGTTTTGCAGTATAGCCTACATTGTGGGTGTGGAGGCGTGTTGTATTGGCAATTCGTGTCTAAAGCAGACAAGTTTCAGAACCCTTATCGACAGTGGACAATCATTTACATCTCTACCAGAAAAAATATACAGAGAAGTTGCACTTGAGATTGACAGACATATAAATCCTACGATTAAGAGGGTCCAAGGTGGCCCTTGGGATTATTGCTATGAAACTAGGTATGCACAACACAAGACTAGCTACTTGCTTGGCTTTATGTGTTGGTTCTCTCTTATACTGTTTTTTTGTATTTCTTTTGGTTTGATGGATTAGTGTTGAGCCAAAGGTACCAGCGATCAAACTCAAGTTTTCGCACAATAACACATTCGTTATTCACAAACCTTTGTTTGTACTCCAACAAAGTCAGGTTAGACCATTTCCATATATGTACACATTTATGATGAAAACAAGATATAGATTTTTATGAAATCATTTTCTTCAGGGGTATGTGCAACTTTGCTTGCCTATCAGTTCTAGTGGACAAGAAAGCATAGGAAGCATAGGACGTATGTTATAGCATTATTCACCTTCTCTCTTTATCTCTTTACATGCCCAGACCAATATCTCCATTGATCTTTTTCTTTCGCAGAGAACTACATGAGAGGGTATCAAATGGTTTTCGATAGAGAGAACATGAAGCTAGGCTGGTCACCCTCTAAATGTGAGAATTTGATATAAACAGAACACTACTGCTAAGACCTCTTTTAGGAACCAAAGCTGAATCGAATAATACCGGGTTTTTCACAGGTCAAGAGGATAACATAGTGCCGCCTCAAGCTTCACCGGAAAGCATTTCATCGCCTTACCCATTGCCAACAGAGGAGCAGCAAAACAGAAGCCATGCTGTTTCACCAGCAATAGCAGGTAAAACTCCTTCCAAAACATCATCATCAGCACCAGCATCATGCATCTTCTCTTCCATGAGGTTACTCAATTCTCTTCTTCTCCTTCTTGTGCTACACGGGCTTGTTTCTTATATGTAGAGATAAAAGATCGTCTTATCAAAAACATAGCTACAGTATTTTGCATTCAGATATGAGTTAATTTTATATGTAAAGTACATATCTATTCTACTGTCGTCTTCATCTCCATCTTCATATCGGCTAAGTTCTAGAAATAATATAGAGAACAAACTGACAAATGCAATATAGAGCAAGAAAAAAAGAAAATCATCTCAGAATATAAATATTTCAGTAAAACTTTAAATCTCTTCTTCTAAATTATTATTTAACATCGGTAACTTGAACTGTTATATTTACACGGAGATAGAAATAAGAAATTCGTCTGCAAATTTCGGTTATAGATTTTAAAAAGGTTCTCATCTGTTACCGGCGAAAAGGAAAAAAAAAAAAAGAGAAAACAAGATCCGACTCTCTCCGTATACGTAACTCTCCGATCGATCTCGCGGCGGGTTGTTAAATCGCCAGGAAATTTCAAGAGTCATGGCCACGGCGTTTCACGAGCTGCTTCTGAGCTTCCGATAATCCTCTGATTACTTCCTCGTCTTCCGGTATCTCTTTTTTCAATATCTCGTAATCTTTAATAGCCATTTCCCAATTTCCAAGCTGTAACCACAAAAAAAAAAACCATTAATGTCGTATTCACGGCATCGCCACTTTTTATTACTAATATCGCCAAAAAAGAAAAAAAGTCCCAACAAAAACTTCATATCAAAACGTTAACCCATATTACCTTAGCGTTACAATCAGCTCTTCTGAGTCGAGCCTTAGCGTAGGCAGGACGAACGGTTAGTGCCGCCGTGGAATCTTCAACGGCTTTATGGAATTGGCCCATTTTGGACAGACAAGCCGCTCGGTTACATAGCAGGACTGAGTTTCTCGAGTCGTGGTCTAATCCTTCGCCATAAGCCGCACTAGCTTCTTGAAATCGTCCAGCTTTGAAGAAATCATTGCCTCGTGATCTCGCTGCCGTAACCGCCTGCGCACGCCGGAGCACCATGCTCGCTTCCCTGTTATTCCCATCCAGCTTGTTAGCTCGTTGAATCGCCTCCACCGACTCTCCGAATCTGATTGAACACATACCGTTTTTAACCAAACCCAGGATTTATCATCTAAACTTGACCACTAATTAGGCGCCATTCCGGTTCGGTTTCGATATTAAATATAACTTATCACAGCAATAACATTGAGCTTTTCATTACACTTATGTATGTTTACACTTATTTTATATATACAGAATTTTAGGCTGGTTTGGTTGGGTAAAAATTGCACCAATAATAGAAACAAATTACGTTATACATTACAAACAAAAATTAGGGGGCAGTTTGGGTTTCAAAATTTTGATTCGCTTTAAAGGTATTCATTTTTGTTAACCAGGTTTGAAGTTATATGTGCAAATCTATACTACTGCAAGAAAATGAGGAAATTTTTTTTGTAAGTTTTGGAGGGACTCAAAGAGAACCAACCTGCCGGAAGACATGTGAACCTGAGCCCAGACGACTAAGAAACCTGCGTAACCGATCGGTCCGTAATACTTTGTGCTCATTTCCCCATCGAAAACCGGACATCTAGACAAAGCATCATCAGCCTGTTGATGTCTGTAAGTTTTCAAAAAGGCCTCTGCTTGCAATGCATATACTTGAGGAGCTGCATCGGCTCCTGAAGCTATGGTGTTTTCGGTTTCTTTGATCAAAGTGTTCCAATCTCGCAATCTTTTAGCTTCTGTACATTTGTTGAGATGTGTTTGTACCGTTTTAGCTTTCAAAATGTCTTCTTTGTCAGCTTCTGGACCCGAATGCTTGAAATGGTATATTGAATTCTCAATCTCTCCTAACCTATTAGTTGCAAAGTTCATATTTTTATTTTAAAATGATGAGATTATTTGCATTAGAAAGTAAGGTTTTCATGAGATTACCTGAGGTACAAGTTAGCCAACCGGTGGTGTGCTCTATGGTAATGAGGCTCCATTCTGATTGCTTCCCTACACTCGAATACAGCCTCGAGAATTCTCCCCAGTGCTGTTAAAGCCGCGCTCTTATTGCTACGATAGGCAGCCTTTTTGGGGTCGATGGCTATTGCAGCATCATACAAGGCTAAAGCCTCTGCGAAATTCCCGTTCTTGTAATCTTCATTTCCCATTATTTTTAACGTTTCGGGATCCATTCGTGTGGAAATAGCCCTACACAAAGATCCTGATTCATCTTGGTTATTTGAAACCGATGTTCCTCTTTCCTCGTCCACCGTCTTCTTCACTCCACCATTATTCACATACCCCTTGTTCTGAATAGTTGTTTGATTCTCAACCGTTGGTGCGTCGGGCTGCTTCAAGTTCCCAAGATTGCCAAACAACGTCACATTGCTTGAAGATGCTCGCACAAAATAGCCATTATTCCGTTTTGCCTTTTGATTTTCGTTGATCATACTCTCTAGCTCACCCGATAAAGTGGTTGCTTCCCTCGAAACATTTCTCGCTTTACGTGCTTGGTAATTCCCACTATCCCTTAGTTGATGGTTTTGATTCGCTGAAGGCTTTGAAATAGGCTCAGGTGAAACTTTATGATCTTGAATCTTTTTCTGGTTTAATTCAGTACCTGGAGATTTGGTGAACTGAATGTTACCGGTGGTAGCAGTTGCTGTGGAGGGGTTGCTGCTGCTCATTGTTGTGCTTTTGTGGCTACCATTGTCCGCGGTACATTTCTTGGACCAGAAACCACGTCTACCAAACACAATACCCAAGAAGCCACGACGCTTCCTTTTTTCCACAGGAATTTCCGCCATTCTTCTTCCGTAGCGAACAATCAATCAAGCTCTAAAAAGGATTAATTTAGGAAGATTAACGATGCAAAGCGTAGTGGTTGGTATTTGAAGAAGATGACACCATTGTTAAAAAGAGAAAAGAGATGGACAAAGCTTTTTTTTCTTGCGTGCATGTTCTCTTTTTTAATCAATATTGTATACAAAATGGATCAATAAAACGACTAGTATGTGTTCAAATTAACAAAATGAGAAGAAGAAGAATGGTTTATTTTCTCTTCTGAAATCGATGTCCAGTTCTCAATAGACTTGGTGGTGGGATTGTCTTCTGTTGGGTTCACCTTTGTCAATTCTTGTGTTTTTTTCCTCTCTTTTTTTCGTCGTTAACGTTTGTTCTTGTGAAAGAAACAGAAAATGAACCTTACATTTGTTTAGTTAATATTTAGATAGAAAGAGGGAGACTTGTCCAAACCAAAAAAAAAATCCCTAAAATTTCTCGATGATTCTATTTTTGGTTGATTTTATGGGGTTCACGTTTATTTTTTTTATTTCCATCTATAGCATTAAAATATGATCATTTCAAAAACAAAACAAAAATTATTAACGTGTTACTTACTGAAAATATTAGTAGATTTCTAATAGCTCATTAAAAGTAAAAATATCAAGTCATTTTCTATTCATTTGTTCATAATATCTTTAAATATTTTATTTTTAAATATAAATGCATATTTCTTTGTTTAAGATAATTTTATCAAAATCTATGTTTTAATCTTTTGAATTTGTAATAACTGATTTAATATGAAAATATTATTATGGTTTTGCTATATTTTTTTTACTTGAGAAAAATTATAATGAAAGTGTTAGTTAAAGATGCTTTAATAAACTCGGTTTTGAATTTAACAAAATCGCAAAAAAAAATTATTTTATATTATTTTATCATAATATTTTTATTTTCAGAATATGATTCATTATTTTACAAAAATATAAAAGATCGTAAACACGAAATTATTTCGATTGGATTGATAGCTGGTTCTGAATAAAATGTAAATTGTTCTGGAATGAGCACAAGTTAACGAAGACTCAAGTTAACGAGGAAGTTGCACAATAATATATGTAGCAATATCTATGTGACACATGATTTAAGTGTTGTGATAATTTTTCAACCTTAAGTAAATTTAGAATCATACTTACTAAATAACTAATAGAAATCAAATCTAAATTGAGAAAAGTTTATAGAATCATGTAATTCTTGATTTGAAGACCACCAGCAATTAAAAACACATTTAATTGACCAGGATCACTGTAATTACTCTTAGATTTTTAACCAAACATGTTCTAATGGGTTGAGAACATACAGACATTTAACAGATATGGAAGAGAAACCTGAATCAAATAAACTTATTTGACAATTGCATATGTAACGATTTATTTGACAATTTTTTAACGATTTATTTGACAAATTTTTAACGATTTATTTGACAATTACATGTAGAACGATTTATATGACAATTACATGTAGAACGATTTATTTGACAATTGCATGTGTATTTTAATTAGTTAAAAAAAAAAGCAGATTTGATACGAGGAATTTGAAAGAGTTTGAATGTTTGATGTATTAAGTTTGCGTAGTTGACTGCTGACACTTTGACACAGCCTCGTGGGGTCAAAGTGAAACTTTCACTAAATGATCAATTCAAATTTACTGGGCCTACTATTAATCTCAGAAACGAAGATCTTTGTATAACCATATTCTGAACTGGTAAGCAAATCCAAATGGATTTTCTGTTTTTTTGTTCAACATTCTAAACTGATCTAAAATTACCAAACTGATCATATAAATGCTTCCGTGAAGTATTCCAAACAAAATCTTGAATTTATTTTTGTTACTTGTCATCAAACTCTTGAGATTCTTTTATAACATTAGGGATTTTAGTGAATGACAAAATTTGACCTTGTCAGATGTTTAGCAAATTTTATTAATTTGGATCACTAACTTTACCAAATAAACAATGTTGTAAAAATAATTATACTACTATACACATTTTTTGTTAAATATTTTAACAAATTTATATAATATTTCGCGATAAAAACCCGACATCGTTTTGTACAATCTCATATTTAATGCATGACATCATTAGATTGCCTTTCAGTTCCAAGCAATGGACAAGTTCCAAACATATGTTTTGCTCTTTTAAAAATAAAATTATTTTATTTACCCCCATATTTATTCCTTCTTAGACAAAAATACAAAAACGATGAGTCTGGCGTAAGCTCATACGAAAGCGATATACACAAAGAAAAAAATTATATATATAAAGAACAATAAAATGATGTCATGTAAAAAAGAATTTAAGAACAATAAAACAACTAATAGTTTCTAGATTCGCAAAATATCAGTACACTTTTTGAAAAGTTGATTGGTGAAAAAGAAAACCTGACAATCTTTTATAATTTTTATTAAATATGTACACTTCTCTACAGATCACTATTTGTCAAAAATATTTCCACAGAGTTTAAATAAAATCAGAATATTTTTATAATTGGTTAGAGGTTCATCAGAAATCTTCAACGTATTTTCTACAGACTGTATCCATAAATATTACTGACAAAATTTCTAATATCAATTTTTTATACTTACTCATCCAATATCTTCATAACTTTTTGACAGATTACTTTCCTTACTGTTTTAGCATTCCGAAATTAACTAAATAATAGAATATTCTGATTCTCTTTTGTTTTGTGAAAAATATTACTGATCATCCGATCGATTATGGCGGTGACCATCGACTTTCATGCAATATATGTATGTCTGCCACAAAATGCCAAAAATCTTTTACAACTTACGTTTAGCTCATACTGAATCTGGAAATCTCGACACGTCACTCATCGCACATGCACACCATCCTTTTAAAAATAGCATGTTACATTATCATTTAATAAACTTCTAACTATATTCTATATAAAACCACTCAATTTTGTGAAAAGGTGGTCGTGTCACAGATAATTGTTACCTACTTGCATGACTAGAAATTTGATGGACAAAAAGTAAAATGGTGGAATTACTCGAAGAATTGGAACCACTTAGTCCAATAGAAGACGCAGCAGCAGATGAAGAAGAAGAAGAAGAAGAAGAAATAAGCTATGAAGACCTTAAGAGGCGCATGTGGAAAGACAAAGATCTCATGAAAAAACTGAAGCATCAAAAACGACACAACAACGGTGACACTTCGTTTACGACGCACCGAGCCGAAGCTTCACGGCGCAAGAAGATGGCTCGGTCGCAAGATTCGGTGTTGAAGTACATGATGAAGATTATGGAAGTATGTAAAGCGAAAGGGTTTGTCTACGGAATCGTACCGGAAAAGGGTAAGCCAATAACCGGTTCTTCCGATAGCTTAAGACGTTGGTGGAAAGAAAACGTTCAGTTCGACCAAAACGCTCCAAACGCTATCTCAGATTACTTAAAACTCGCGGCTGCTGCGGCAGACCTAATCGAGAAGGAACCTTCGAGCTTATTACACATGCTACAGGAGCTACAAGACACGACTCTAGGGTCCCTACTATCGGCGTTAATGCAACACTGCGTGCCGCCACAACGGCGGTTTCCGCTAGAGAAGGGAATTGCGCCACCGTGGTGGCCGACGGGAACAGAGCTTTGGTGGGGAGAGCAAGGAGCGGCTCACCAGCAGGGTGCGCCTCCGTATCGGAAGCCGCATGATTTGAGAAAATCTTGGAAAGTAAGTGTTCTCGCGGCTGTGATCAAACATATGTCGCCGAATTTGGGAAGAGTGAGACATCTCGCGAGGCAATCGAAATGTTTGCAAGATAAGATGATGTCTAAAGAGACCGATACTTGGTCTCGTGTCCTAAACCAAGAAGAAGCTCTTCTAAATATCCAAGATCTCAAAATCTCGGAAGTTCAAGATCAAGAACCGTCGGGGTCAAAGAGAAAAGGTGAATTCGTTGAACCTTCTAAAAGTGTTTACACTTGCCAAAACTCGAGTTGTCCTAAGAGCGATGTGAAGTTTGGATTCGTGAACAAGAACTCGAGGACGGGTCATGAGATTCAGTGTCTATACGGGTCTTCGCCCCAAGAACCGAGACAGAGAACGAGAGACACAATCTCCGTGCTTGAAACCGCGGCTCCAAGTATTGGTACTAGTACGAGTAATGAAGATGATTACAGCGTGGGCTCGAGCGCAATGGACAAGCGAGATGATGATGATCATATCAATGGGAAGTGGATGGATAAATTATGGTTTGAGAAGATACAGCAGGAGTTAAATTGCTCTAGGAGTTTCGATGATGATGATACTGCGATGGATTTGAACCAATTCCGAGAATCTGATCAATCGGAAAACGTGAACCAAAGTACTTTTTCAGTTTGGGATATGGGTTGTGAAGACAAGTACATATATATGCTCGATTTTTAATCATGCTGGTTACTACAATTTAGTCCCTATGCAATAAAATGTTTCACATCTACTCCCTAAGTCAGATCTTACTCTCTACTAAATACATCTATCCACCTATGCAATAGAATAATTTCTAGATCTAGTTTCCTAAATAATAATAATTTAAAAATATTATCATAATCACTATTTTAGCTATTTTCTGAATTTCTAATTTAATCCTTAGCTATATAAGTAACAGTACATAGAATAATTAGCCTTTTTCTCAAATCAGCATGAGAACAGAAATGATAAGGTTGCAAATACTTTTATTTTATATAAGTTGCTTAGATATGTGTAAATAGTATCACCAGCTTTAGATACTAACAACAACGTCACGCAAAACAAAATAAAAATAAAATAAAAAACAAAAACTCTAAATCAACGTTTTTGTTTATGTTTTATCAAGAAGAACAGAAGGTGAGTGCAATGACTCAAATAGCCCGGATATCACCGTCGGCGAGGTACCGTTTGCGTAGAGCGGCGCAGCCACGGAGCGGTTGGTCCTTGAAGAAACCCATGGCGTTGGCGAAGTGGCGAGTGGAGGCGGCGCCGTTGGAGCGCGTAAGGATGACGGTTGCTGTGCTTCGTCCAGGATCAGCCACTTGGCAGCCGGGAATAGGACTCTGGACGAGCTCCGCTAGACATTGCTGGTCCTGTCGGTCTCCCGTGACGGCGACTCTGTATCTTCCCCGATGTCCTGTCACCGCCTCAGCAACCACCTCCGATTTCAATGTGACTCTGTCTTTGCACACTATCCTCACTTTTGCACCTGTTATTCAAATAACCCCAAACATTTTCATTATCTTTTAATCTGTATATTAACCTATAACCAACTTCCATTCACCAAAAAACAAATATTAACTAAATTCCGAATGAGGAAAACAAAAATTATAACAAAAACAAAAAATCTAGTTCTCAGTTGTTTTGAACACCAAAGTATAAATACGAACCGGTGATATATTTGGTGGCGATTGTCTCGAATCCAAAGCGGCAAGTGTCGCAGTAAACACATCCTTCAATGTGGAATGGCGTTCCAACTGCCATGGCCGTAAGTGGCAGTAGCGAAACGCATAAAACAGCGACCAGATATACAGATGATCTAGCCATCTCCATGAAGAACCAATACTAATTTGTTTGGAGATTGTACGTTATTGGTGAAGGGATTCTGTGTGCAAACTAATATGTATTATGGTAAATATATATGTATATATATAAGAAGGCAGAATGATGGGCACATGTAGTAAAGAAGCTGCAAGTGTATCGCATCTTGTGCAAATTAAATAAAAGCTTCCTTAATGTCGGCTGGATCCACTTGCGGCTGCTCCTCCGCCGTACACGGCGAGAGAGTTTGTGTTGCCTCCTCCACAAGTCAACTTTGTACGGTTCTCGTTAATTCTTAATCCCACTAGTTATTAATATATAATTCTACTCATTTCTAAGGGAATCCAAATCGTCGATTTTTTTTTTATATATCTATGCGTCTTATAACGTACATCATTACTAATCTTTCACTTCAAATAATATAATATAAATTTGTGTATTGTTATTAGGAAATTATGGACTAATTAATTTGTAAAATAGAGCGATGAAAATGCTGGTTAGCTTCGGTTGTCCGACCCATAACGTGCTTTTGTTCCCTCTTTACGGAAGTGTATTTCAACACTAACGATGTTGGTAATCTTAATTATTTAATTCTAAAATGTACTGTTATGTCTTAATTATGATATATACTCTTGATCTAAATTGTATCCGTTTGTCTACCGTATCGACATGCGGTCAGACGCTGCAGTTAAACGTTTTAATATTGTTATTCGTTTTATCACTATAGTGTTTGACCACAGGTTATCGTCGCAAATTTGTTTGTTTGTAAATCACATGGTTGATTGCAAGTTGTCGCCGCATCTTTATTCGTTTGGCAATTGCGTGATTAATCGTGTTTTACAATTATGTTTTTATGTGTAATTAATCATTAGAAATAAAAGATATTTTGTTGTTTACAAGTTCTATCAAAAAATTTTAATCACAACGTTAAAATTCAGTAACGGTTAAAATTTTATATCATCGATTACTATGGTCGACAACATCGTTTGACCATAAAAAACTATGATGTATAAACGAACAATGTTTCATCGTATGACACAACCGTAGCTTTCTACGATTACGAAACCAACAACATTATAATAACATAAAACCTTATGAGTACTTTGAAGTTGAAAGTGACTATTGATTAACAGAATTGTGTATATATTTTTGTCTTTGATAAATAGCATGTGTATTTTCCAATGAAACCACTTAATCACGAGTACAATAATCAAACCGGTGGATGAAAGACCAACCGATTATTCAAAACAAATGAAATGCAACCTAAACTACATGAATCGATTTAGATATCGTTTTTGTCTATTAAAAATTGTTTAAAATTCTATAAGAGGTCGGTCACATGAACATCAATGAATCTTAAGAACTAGGCCTATTGGGTCACACGTGATCGAAATGGGCCCCCATAGAAACCCATGACAACCGCTACGCGTTTAAATAAAAACAAATAAAAGAGCAGAGAGGTTCATATGACACGTATCGTAGCAAACTAAGCTGTAGGCTTCTTCACCGTGAAGCAAACACAAGTTTTGACAGAAGTGAAGAACACACAAACAAGCTCGGTCGACAAATTAAGGTATACAAAGTTCTATTAGTAGAAAATAGTTTTACTTAAATCTAAAATAGTTTTTTTTCCACACACAGTCTCTCCGCCAAGGAGAGTATTAAGATATACAACCTGCATCCTTATCAGGTGAAGAGGGGAATAATTACATATCTTATTTTTTATAAGTTATATGTTTTGAATTTTTGATTCAACCGCCGATTAAAGGTGGCTAATTAAGTAGCGGTAGAGTTACCGGAAGATTGGTGTCGGAGATTTGTTCAGGTGACATCTCCATATTGTCAGCTTCGTCTCCAACAAGATTCTTCTTCTCCATCTGTTGAATACAATTATAGGTCAAAACCACTTTTCACTTCTCTTTTTTTTTTTTTTGTCTACTACCAATTCTAACTGATAATTAACCATCAAAATATATAGATATAACAATATTACTATAATTTTTAAGTTCTTTATTTATTCTTACACAAAACCGACTCAGTCTGATCCAAAGTTAAAGCATATATAGCAGAAATCCTAATCTGTTCATAAATCTCAAACTCATCCAAAACCTAATAATGTCAAACAGCCCAAGAAGAAGATTTTAATTTACTACACCAATATATTAATACTAACGTTGATCTAACTTACTAACAGAGAATTTATATTCAAAATTTACATTACAGAAAAAATTATGTATATAATCTTTACAACATCATTTGATAAGTCGGTTTCCTATCTCTCGCGTTCGATTATAACACCATTAATGAATCCACTTATTTACTATAGTATGCAAGTTTAAAGTATTTTCCAAAAATATTGTAGATATTTATCTATAATCTTACTCTCCTTTTCGATTTTTTTGTGAAATTCTTAATCACCAAGAAACATTTATAATAATTTGCCATATATTCGATTGAAACGTAAAATTAAAATCCATCCATATTAAATTATATTTCAAGTTAGATATTACTATTCATAGACTGAAATTCATTAAATCGATGGTTTCAACCTAAATCTACAAAAATAAAAAATTTCTACAAAAATAAAATTTTCCTCGCATAACCCGACCCATGTTAGTTGTACATATAGGTCTATCAACAAAATTAATAAGTTAAAATATTTAAAAAAAATCTCTATTCACCTCTTTTTAAAATTCATATTAATAAATATAAAACTGAACCAAAATTCGAACCAGACCGTATCAAGTTTTCTGTTCTTATTCGGTAATATACTCACCAACTCGAATAAACTAAGTCTAACCAACAACCAAAATGCCCTAATATCAATTTTTCAAGAATACATACAAGACAGACAAGTGCTTACTAGTGAGTGCTTAATGCATTTTCAATACACATATCTACTCTGCAAGTACAAGTGTGAAGTGTGTGCATCACTATATATGTGCATAAGCTGCTTAATGTAGTAATTTACCTGTCTAGCCAAAACCTGGTTCTCTTCTTTCAGCAGTTTCTCCTGTTTTGAAAGATCACCATTTCATCAATTGCCCAAACCTTTCAGATTTTGTTTTTCCAAAACATTTTCATGACTAGATGCATTCGGAAGAAGTTGGAAATACACTTGCAAGCTAATGAAGCAGGCTTGGAGAAAATAATATAACACACAAGATATAGAAGATATCTAAAATGCTATAAACTTGGTAGTAGATATATCTAACCTTTTCTTTGAGGCTCTCAACAAGCTTCAACATTAGTTCTGTCTGAAAAATAATTAAATATAAGCCCATGATTGTTCACAAAAAACAAAGTAAAATCAACGTACCTTCTTAGCTCTAGTTACGGAGAGGGCGGTCTCAAGGTGATCCTCCAGCTGAACTAGGGAATCGACACTTGCGTTATCGACATTTGATCTCATGAGCTTGCTGCATAATACATAGAGTGTCAAGAAACCCTAAATCCTCTGTGATCAAAAGGAGAAGAATAGAAACAGTCTTTACTTAGTTCGTAGTACTAACCTTTCCACAAGTTCTAGTAGCTCATGGTGTGAACCATAGTTCAGATCTTTTGACTGAAGATCCTGTCCATGGAAAAGGGCCAGAAGAAGAAGGGGTAAAAGACAATGGCTATGAGAATTTCTGTATGCATGTGGATCCAGCACCTCATATATAGTTATATAGGATCACTAGGCTAACAAATAGCTTATTGATGGATCAATAACGCAATACCTCTATCAAGATCTCTACAATGTTAAGGGGGAAACATGCGTTACTCATGTCTATTGAACAATGATTCCAAAAGGAGTATTAGTCTCTACATATCCTATTCACTTAACTTGATAACTACAGCTCTAAATAGTAATTCTAGGTGCAAACGGTAAATGCACGCTAGTCCCATGCCTACAAAATGGAAGCACGAACTCGAAACTATAGGTTGGCTCTGACCAGAGCCGGTCCTGAGTTTAATAGGACCGCAAGCCATAGGAAAAAAAAGGTCATTGACAAGAAAATACCAAGATTTGAATCCATGAAATTAATGAAAAAATTTACTTTCATTTACTATTGTATTAAGCGTATTTTTAAAATGAGGGCCGATTATTTTTTCTCAATATCGAGAGTCGCAAACACGAGCTTGCCTCGCTTGGTCTCAGAACCGGCTCTGACTCTTGACCAGTATCGAACTCTCAAGGCCTTATATAAGTAATTTCATTCCTTACATAACTGCACCAGGGAATAGCGTTAAAATGTGTGCATTACCAAGGCTTTTAGATCATCAGCTTGTTGTTTTCCATATCGATCAAGGATCTTGACCAGGCTGGAAAGAAGACACAAGAATGAAATTATGTTAGGATCAAAACTACTTACTAACCCTTGAAAACACCATTGGAGAATATGTTTAACGTTCACTTTCATAAATATATATGTATAAAACAAGTTCTACTATCCAATGAATTTTGTGGGTTTTACATGTATTTATTACATACTTGTATATAACAGATTGGCAATGACATTCTTCCTCGAATCATAATAAAATAATGGCTAAAACTTATCCTTTAACCTATTTATTCATTCCTGCCTTTTCACTTAAAGTGAAAAACCAATAAAGTTACATAGGAGACCTAATCTCAAGTCAAGACACTTTGTTTTGCTTCTGAGGCTCAATTTGTTTCTTTTGCATTCATGGTTATGCTACCATGTTAAAATATTACTTGGAACAAACAATTGTGGCATAATTATATATATGTAGCTATATAGATATGTAAAGTTTCATGGATTGACAACTTCACAACCATTGACAATGACTGACTGGAGTGATCCTTATTATTAAGTATTTTCTAAAATTTCTGATGCATCAGGTCCATCACAAAGTGATTCCCATTCCAAGGATGGCAAACATGCCCTACACAGTCATAAGTCAACCTGTTCTACCTGAATCAACAAACTGGATTATGGGCTCTGGTCCCAAGTTTCATAAATTTTTAACTTAAAATCAATTAATAATGAACGATTAACCCATATTATATACTCATATATTATTTAAGTCTTTTCTAATCTTCCGATGATAGATCCTAACAAAAACGACTAACAAACAGGCAAATTAATTTAAGAGAAACTACAACAACAATTTTCTAAATTTAGCAAAAGTTCCACACACAACCATTTGTGCTAAAAGGTTTTAATTCCACCACGAAATTAAGCTCTACGCACCAAAATTAAGCTAATGAGTTATTAAGTAGCTAAAGGCTAAATTTCCACGTTCTAAAGGCCTTTTTTCGCTCACAGAGTTTTCAAAAGTTCCTTGTGTTTTCAAAATTTCTGTGTAGTTTTTTTTAGTTTTCAGAACAACCGTGTTAAGGTTGTGATTGTCGATTCCAACCACCAAAGCTAAAAGGTCAAACTAATACATTGCATAAGAACAGGAACAAAGTGCTACATTATACGCACACAGCAAGTATAAGGTTAAGACTGATAATCTATATCCAATTACATTAATATGTAGCATATATATGTGCCGCAAATGTGAGGGTGGGAACCTTTGGATAAACCCCCCAAGCAACAATCCATAAAAGAATTATATCTACAATAATAGTCTTTTCGTCAATAGTTTGAAAAATTGTGGCATAGATTTAAACCTTATTTAATTATTGATATAATTTAACATTGATACCAAACTAATTTTATCCAAATGAATCCCCCGAAAGTGCAATTGCGTTGTATGCAATTTCAAGAGAATTACTGATTAATTTAGTCTAAAAATAGACTAATGAAAATACATTATGTTATATATATGTCCACAAACTCATTGCAATTTAAAGAACCCCAACCTACACCAGATGTGTGGTAAGTCCTATAACTCTGATGAGTTTGAGTTTTTTCTTGAAGCCACTAAAGTTCAAATGTACTATATATAAGAATCAATTAGAAACATTAACTTGGATTATGTGCAGATAATAAATCCATGAAGAGGAAATCCTGGAAGATCTACACTAATCTACAATGTGGAATAATCGAATCTAAACTCTGTCAGCAATAACCCAAGAGCAATTCAACAAATCTCCCGGAAGTGCATTGCATTGCATACACATCCGATAGATCTAATGAATTTGTATAGTTGCTCTAACGAGAAACAAGTATGCATCACAACGTATCAAAAAGATCTGGAGGGACATGCAGAATATTTACAAATAAAATAAAATCCATGCAGGAAAAAAAAAATCAAGAGAAAGAGAGAGAGAGAGAAACGAAGAAAAGTAAGAAGCTTTGGCTCATCACGACACTGTTCTTCCTCAAATTTGGTTGTCTCATGTATCTCTCATGGACATATAAAAAACAGTAGCAAACACAGAAACAAGAAAACCGCAAGAGACTCGCCGGAAAAATCAAAGCTTTTTTTAGTCGTTTTTATTTTTTTCTTTATTTCTATTTTCCGGAAAAGTAAAGGGAAGAAACCCAAAACTTAAAAGGGGAAACACAGAAAAACCCAGAAGAGGAAAAGTCATACTTATCACCGGAGGAGAAACTGTAGAGCTTGCCGGAGGCTGAGACGACGAGAAGAGCGACGGATGCATCGCAGAGAACAGAAAGCTGACGAGCTTTTTCAATGAGACCGTTGCGTCGTTTAGAGAAGGTGACTTGTCGGCTACTTTTGTTCTCAATTCGCTTAATTTCTAGTTTTTTTCTTCCCATGGTTTCTGACTCAGAAAGACATTTGTGCCCTAATTTGATCCTGAGGTTTGGTTCAAGTCGCCGGGGATACTGACCTTTTTTGTTTTTTATTTTTTGCTTTTTTTCTTTCTTTTTGTGTGTGTCTATCTACTTATTCCTGTCAAGATTTTTTTTTGTTTGTTTTGTGTGTAAACGAGAGAGATGAAAATAAAATATGAAAGTGAAAACGATGCATTTTCACGACAACACTGCCACGTGTACCGCATGACGAATTTCCTGTGGGCGCGTTGCGTTGCCCTTCCCTTCATCCAATAGAATTAATCAATGTTTTTCTTTTGATTACAAAAATATTGTTTGTTTCTAATCTTAAATTTATATGTTTAGACCTCTATTTAGTAAAAACACAAAGATAATAACTATTGTTCTATTGTTCATTAACTAATTGTTCCATGTATTCCCATATGGATTTGGTTCTTTAGTCGATGCTTATTGAGTTGTTGTGACCTACAAAAGGTCGGAAAAAAATCAATTAAAAATCACTATCTACTAATACAAAATTTTAGATATGGTGTTTAATTAATATATCCAGATTTTTTGCTTCTAGTTTATAATAAAACAAATTTACAAATTCACGTTATAATCCCCCCAAAACAATAATCTTACGAATTTTTTCTGTCATATATTTCTTGAATTGTACTAGATGCTGAATCGAAATTTGATGTCTAAAGATGTGAGGCACTTTTGCTTTTATAACCCGAAAGATTTCAAGACCAAACTCATATCAACTTTGAAAATACACAAATCAGTCACGGATCTTAACACCAAAATCATAAATAATGGACTTCAAACAAAACATGAAATTGTCCAAAATCTAAAAAATTGTCCAAAAGCAAAACATAAATTTGTACAAAAACAAAACAAGAAGTTGTCTAAAACCAAAACATAAGGAACAAAAGTCTAAATAAAAAGTTTCCGAAAAAAAAAAACAAGAAAATTTTTTGTTTAACTTAAAATCTGTTCATAGTATAAAAACAAACGTAAATAAAATAAGGGTGTGATTTTGAGAAAAGAAGATCAAGCGACTTGATAAGAAAGTGAAGGAGAAGAATCAAGTATTTGTTTCACGTTTGGTTAGTTGTGTTGTTCTTTCAATATATATAGAGTAAATTACGAATTTAAATTTGTGTAAATCTTAAACAAGTGTAATTCGTGTGAGAAATAATTTGGTTGATTGAAATAAATAAAAGACACTGTTGTATGTTTTATACACTAACAAATTTCATGTTATGTGAAAAACCAAAAATGCACATTTAATTAATTACTATCTAAAATATTTAAGATGGTTAATTATTACAATAACACTGAAACAACTAATCAAACCATAGAACACTTTATTTTTGAATTATTCTTGCTATCACAATCAATACAACACATAAAATGTTTTTGAAATTGAAACTGAAATTTTTTTCCAGTAGATTAATTTCTAGTGGACCTGAGTATATAAAACAGTTTTTAACAAGATAAAAGATAACTGTAAATAAAATATATACTTTTATAACCGTGGCTGATATGGTTAGATATCTCAAACACTTGGAAACTCTTCTGTCGGTATTCTTCTTTTAGCTTGTTTTGGGGAGAACCATTTTTGGTCATCTTCATTTGTCAGTTACTGGCTGCTGTGACCACTGATAGTGACTAGCGATATTGATTTATTGTCGCTCATTTTGTCAGTTGTTAGCAATAGCGATTAACCATCAAAATCTTAAAAAAAATTCACCCATCAAAATTCTTTCTATCGCTGATACAACGATTAATAAACAAATAACATCTTAACTAACTACTAGCAACTATTGTAATAGAAAATGTGTATCTCAACAAATGCATTAAATGGGTAAAAATGTTATGCATACGTATGAGATTAGTACCGACACAATTTTACATAAAAGAAACACAAATAAACTTTGATGTGAGATATAATAATTTGTTAATTCTTCGAACTTCTGTCCAAACTCAAACTCTTAGTTACGTTACCACCAGATGTAGACAATTAAAGTTTGTGTAGCAACTAATATAATTGGACGTCTACCAAATCTACAGAAACTTCAGTTGACTTAGTATTCATCATAATTTAAAATAGTTTCACAAAACGTCAAAAAAATATCTATAAATCTCATAAAATATTAGTTTCTCTCCTCTTATATTTGTAATTATCAATATCTTTTGTGATAGCGTATGCCCACATTGATAATGTATATATATTTTTGAAATTTGTCGGGATTTTTGGTTTGGATTTTTCTCCATATCCAGAATCAACTTTAAATTTTCTATCTTTTTAAAGAATAATACTTTATTTTTGAAAATCTTTGAACACGAAACATCAAAAACCAATTTTTGTGTGTTACTATCACGCATTAATATCATATATAATATTAAGACGATTCTTAACATAATGAAATAAAAATGAACTGAAATTCATAAAAAATTCATTGAATAGTAACGATACTGCGAACTTTATAAATCTATATATCCAAAATCTTGATGATATTTTTTATTACGAATTGATTGACAAATGTGATTATATCCAATCATATCATACTTATCCCCCGTGGATGTGTAAATTATCCTTTTTTCATAGGCATCTTTAGATTGAAAAATTAATTCACATATTTATTATTAAATTGGTCTAGTTCCAATCTGGTAGATTTTTATAATATAAAAATTTACTTACGATATTTGAACTCGATTTACGGATTTTGCTATTTCCACTTGTCTTATTATAAATACGAAAGATAAAGAGGAAAATATATTCCTGATAATTTTACTGTGTTAAAAAAAAAACATAATTGTATTAGGACAGAAACAATTTTTTTCTTTCGCAAGAATAAAATCTGCAGATTATAAAAAGTCAAAGAATAAATTATTTTATTCGATTAAATAAAGTTACGGAACTGTAAAATATACTATAAAAGTACATTGTTAACAATTAAATAATATTTTTAAAATAGTGGTTAAATTAATTTATAATATACAATAATATTAAAACTAGTTTCGAGTGACAGATTTTTAATAATTGAAATGAATCACAGACAATAACAACTGTAAACTCTCTATGTTAGTGTACCAAACCATAACTGAAGGAGACCGTACGTCATGGTTAATTGTGATTTCCAAAGGTCCAAATGGGTATAAGTTTGTTCCGAACCGATCTATCAATGGCTGAGTTGATTTTTGCGATAGCAGATGAAGGTTCTTTGTGTTGTCTCTAGTTGCATTTTTCAATTTCTTTTTTTTTCCTTCATGAATATTTATTAAGTAAGAAAATCATTGCATTTTCAATTTCTTTAATACAAACAAATAGTTGAGTTGTCAAAAAATAAATAAATAGAAAGAGTCGGAAAAACGAAACTGATTTAAGAAATTTTTTTGAGCGGGCTTAGATAGTTGTGCAGAAAGCCCAAACTAGGCTTTCAAACACATAAAAGGCCCATCATTGTTTCCGTTGGAACATCTTTCAAAACTACCTTCGAAATCTCCGCTCCCTTTTTTTTCGCTCTCACTAGATCGATTGGCAAATGGCAATGGCTGCCTCCAACTCCCTTTTCACCATCTCTCCGTCGCGAAGTCTCTCTCTTCATCAGTTAGTATCTCCACCGTTGAGTCTTACGCTTACCAAATCGAGCTCCGTCGCGTTTTGTCCCAAACGCCGATCCAGCTCGCTCGTCTTTTGTTCCACTGATGAATCAAAAATTACCGAAGAGAAAGAGATCCCGATTGAACTTAGTAATTTCCTCTATTGACGTTCTTATCACAACTCGAATTTCAACTTTTTAAAATTGTTAATCTTGAATTTTTCAGGGTACGAGGCTTATCCAACGGTGATGGACATCAATAAGATACAAGAGATTTTGCCTCACAGGTGAAAAAATTGTATACACTGTTCGTTTGGCTGAATTTTTTAAGTTCGATTTTCTCTCTTAATCATCCGATTTTGGATTGTTCTGTAGATTCCCGTTTCTGTTAGTGGATAGAGTGATCGAGTACACAGCTGGTGTCTCTGCGGTAGCTATTAAAAACGTGACCATCAATGATAATTTCTTTCCTGGACATTTCCCTGAGAGGCCGATTATGCCTGGAGTCCTTATGGTTGAGGTAACCGCATTGCATGCTTCTCTCTTCTCACTCCAAGCTTCAGTGTTTTCTTTCATACATTTAGTGTTCAAGAGAGGCTATTTGATCTTATTAGACATTTCCGTTTGCTCTGATTCTTGTTTGCTCAAGTAAGATGCTTATGGTTGAGGTAACCGCATTGCATCTTCTCTCTTCTCATTCCAAGCTTCAGTGTTTTCTTTCATACATTTAGTGTTCAGGCTATTTGATCTTAGACATTTCCGTTTGCTCTGATTCTTGTTTGCTCAAGTAAGATGCTTTTTTATTCACTCACTGAATTAGTTGCTGAAGTAAGATGACTCAGGTGTTTCTGACTTCTAGCTTCAGTGTTTTTTTCGCATACGTTTATAGTTCAGGAGAAGCTATTTGATCTAAAACATAACCGTTTGTCTCTGTTTCTTACTTGTGGAATAAAAATTGCTTTTTTAAAAAAAAATTACCACTTGAGTTAGTTGGTTTTGAATGGTGACTCCAGGGATCTAGAATGAGGATGAAATTAGCGTTTTAGTTAAAGATTTGAGGCAATTGGAGCTAAAGGTTTTGCTTTAATTGTAGATCAAGGTTCAATAGAGCCATTCAAAACTTGAATCAAAGAAAGAAAATGGATTTGAGATTAGGATAAGCTATATTCTAAAAAGTATCTTGGATCCTAGCTTTATATGTACAGGTGCTCTACTGAGATCAAACCGGTAGTTTCGATCCCAACATGTACTCTCTTATCTATTGTTGCAGTTAGTAAGAGCTTGATCCCATTAGTATTCACTTCTCATCTTGTATGTAATATAAAAAAGTGAAAATATAATTTGTTTCCATAGGCCATGGCTCAGGTGGGAGGTATAGTGATGCTACAACCAGAAGTGGGTGGATCTAAAAGCAACTTCTTCTTTGCTGGAATCGACAAAGTCAGATTCAGGAAGCCTGTGATTGCAGGTGATACTCTGGTGATGAGAATGACGCTTGTGAAATTGCAGAAGCGTTTTGGGATAGCGAAGATGGAAGGGAAAGCATACGTAGGGAACTCTGTGGTATGCGAAGGAGAGTTCTTGATGGCTATGGGAAAAGAAGACTGAATTCATTATTTATGCCTTTGCTTTTTTTCTTCTTACCCTTTTCTTGCCGCTACGAATTATCACACCCTATTTCTTCTGTTTGTTCTCAGTGATGACCATTTTGCACAAATGAAAAACATATATTGCATGCATTTTTATTACTTAAATTTACATCATTATCAAAAATATTATTTGATATATCAAACCTCACTTTTGATGTAAAAAAAAAAACCTCAGTTTTATTGATGAAAGACAAGATAACAAAATCATAAATAAGAAACGGGACTTGCATTTTTAAAATGTAATTATTGACTGAAACATAAAAAAGCAAATCTAAGATGCGAATCTTAATTTGATTGATTGATTGATTGATATCTCTCTTTTCTTTATCACTTGTACTCGAGGATCATGTTGTTCTCAGGAGCAAGTCCAACACATGCTCTGAGTATGTTCTCAAGCATTGCACGCTGTTTCGACAAAGCGTTCACAACTGGCGTGCCGGGCGGGACCTACATTCATTAAAGTTGAATGATTAATATAATAACTCAAAAACGGCACGATGTTTAGTTCGTTGCCCTTACCAATGGAGCTTTGGAGAGATAACTAAGAATAGTAGCCACCGGATGGAAAGAATGGAACTTTCCCTGAAAAAACCAACAAATCAAACTCACACTTAAATCTAACAATCAAATCTCTTGATCTATATTTAGACATATTATAATAATGCCTATCAGCGATTTCGTAAACAATATAACAAACCTCATTTTCGGCTTTAAACTGGATTCTAGTAGTGAGCTCGGCAAGAAGAACAAGGTCCAAAATTATAGGAGCAGCTAATAGAGAGTCTTCACAAGTGTTGTGCATCACAATCGTGTTCTTGCCTCCCATGAATATCTCTGATGTGTACTCGTCCATTGCTCTTTTGCTGTCTCCTACATACGGCACATACTGCAATACCATCCAATGCTTACATTCTTTAGAGAAAAAAAAACATATGTAACTCTCTTACACGTTCTAATATACTTATGAATTTAATTTTTATATAACTTTGAGGAACATTATAATAATATTTTTCGGTAGTGGAGACGTTGAAAAAGGAGTAATTATAAATAATTATATTCAATAGTAAAAAGATAAATTAATCACCTTAATGACAACAACATGGTCAGGGTGTTCACCAGGTGCGTATAAAATCCCGTTGCTAGCAACCATATCGTCGACGACATTGCTCTTCGATATCTCCTTTGAGCGGAATGTTTGCGGTGCTGATAAGTTCATGCCATCGTTGTTCCCAAGGTGGTTGTAACTCACTATTGACGTCGGCTATATACACATAAATACGCAGTTAATTAATTTCGTTTTGAGATGCACAAGTTTTAAGAAAGTACTAACTTATGAATACGTACTTTGATTCCGGCGCCGACAAGGAAATCTACGAGAACAGATTTCATCTTTGTCTGACCACTCTTGAAGTCATCACCACCGATCAAGCTGTTCCTCTTGATTGCCAGTTCAATAAGCCCTGTAATATATATATATATATACGCATATTTTAGTTTAATTTAATTTGATTAACGACAGTAAATTTGACTATGGTTATTACTCCTATATATATATATCTATTGTTTTTTTTAATTACCAGGGACAAAAGTGTTTTGTGGACTTCCATTGATGAAAGGAACGTTCTCAAGAACACAAGCAATAGCGTAAAGCGTAGAAGGAGAAATCTCAGGCTCGTTCTTGTCCAAAGATGACATAAGATTCTCGGTAGTGTCGTTAAGACCAACCACCACATTGCTGTATCTTTCTGTGTTCGCCGTCCATAGTACCACCACCTTATCCACTTTGTTTTTCTCTTTAAACTCCCTGTTTAATTTATAAAATAATTTCATTCTTTAAAATTTTGAATCTCTTTTAATTAACGATCATGCCATATATCTAATTAACATTTTTTTAGACCTTTAGCAAAATTCAAATTTTCGCCCTCAAAATTTATTTAGAATTTGTTATACTCATTTGCTAATTGTACAGAAAAACGTTATGAATGTTACCTGATGTCCTTGATGACTTGTTCGACCTGTTGTTTTTTGGTGCCTCGAATCACGTGATTGGCACGTGAACCCTGGTTAGCTGCGATGAAATCTGGATTGTAGATTCCAGGGAGTGGGACCATTTGTTCCATGAATGGACGAAGCTGCTTTTGGAGGTCGATGTCTAGGACCTTGGCTCGTGCCATTGCGTCTGCTAAGTTCATGTCACTTATATCCCATCCTCCAAACACTATTTCTTCCGGATTCACCTATATATCACCCATGTCATAATTTTTTGCTTTTACTATTTTACAATAAGCGATATTTAATAATATAAATAATAAAATGTACTTTATGTTCGTCTATTAAACTAAAAATTGTGAGCGATAAACTTAAAACAAATAATAAATTAATTTTTTTTATTAATTTAGTAAATTTTGTAATAGTCAAAATATATTGTACCATGGGGAGAAGACTTTTGAAGGGAGCATAGATTTCTTCACCATTAAATGACCCGACCCGAATAGAAGATGCTTGTGTTAATGACCCGAAATAGTTAGCTTGTTGCACTTTCTCCTTCGTAGCCCAGGATATTCCCCTGACACCAATTATTTTTATTTTTATTTAAAGAAATTATTAAATAAATTCCAACTTGTGAATTATTCAATTTCCAATTGCAGGAATACGAATAAATTATTAACCCACCCGCAATAAGACACACAACTTTATTCCCATTTGTAACAATATTATAATTAAAATAAAACAATTAATATTGTCAGAGAAATTAATCAAGATAAAAAAAAAGTTTAACTCACTCGCGATTGGCGATAACACCAGCGGTAAGAGTAGAACCATTGTTCCCTCCCCAACCAACGAGCATCACTCTGCCAAATCAACATTAAAAGAATGCTATATCATCATCAAACGTCATCCGATACATAAATGACGATAAAAAAGAGGATATATGTTAATTTAAGACAAACCCAAGTTTAGGAACACGAGTATTGGTCTTAAACTCATATTTCACGGTCTTTGGTTTCACGGTCCATTGATACGCACCGTTTTTGTTCTCGTGAACAAGCTCGGTGGTTTGGTAGTCGTACATTGAATGAATCTCATTCTCTGTGTACTTCACGTTCGGAGATTCAACCTTGAAACTTTCTATGAACATTTTTTTGCCTAATCTCTTTGTAAATGAAATATTTAGAATTGATTATTGCTTGAGAGAGAGAGAGAGAGCTTTCGATTGTATTGTGACTTGAGACCAAATTCGGGTTTTATAGACGAGGTGGACAGTAAAATATTATTATTTATCCAAGAAATGGCAATATATTTTTCTTTTACTCTTTAACTTGACTTTAGCAAAAATGTCTCTATTATTTTCTTTTACAATTTAAGTGATTATGACAAGTGTAAATTGATTAAAGAAAAAAGTAGTTTTTTTATTTGAGGAGTTTTTTCTTTTAGTTTTACTTAAAATGGAAACTATAAGAAGGAAAACTAATCTTTTTATGTGACTAGAAAACATGGTAACAAATCAATGGCAATCTACAAATTAATTAAAGTTGGTTAAACTAGAAAAGTTTTTTTATATTGGATTCTTTAAAAGACAAATTGCAAAAGTAGGGAAGTTAATGAATTGTAGACATAAAAGTTTAAAATAATGGGTCAATGAAACTAAAATAATATATTTAGTATAAAGGAAAGTTTAAGTAAAAAACTAATGTAGACAAAAATAATAAATACAATTATAGTGTCCAATGTCATTTAATATCATTGTTGGAGTAAATTTTGTTCGTGATTCACAACACGTGTATATATCAACATTTACTAGAAAACATTATTTTGAGTTAAAGAAAGAGTAATACCCTAAAATAGCATCTTTTAAAATTTTTCATCCAAATCTAGTATCATAAAATTAAATTCCCAAAAATAGCACAAAAACTTATGTAAAAATACTTATTTATTCTAAATAAATTATACATAAACTTAAAGTATTGTATTTGGGTTCATTATTTCTAATTTAGGGTTTAATTTTTTTCGATTAAAATATAATTTTAATGTATTTTAATCTTAAATTTGTGCTATTATTGGAAATTTAAACTAATAATGCTATTTTTGGAACAAAAACTTAAAAAAGTGCTATTTTAGTCATTTGCCTTTAAAGAAAATTAGAAAAACATTTTTATTAGATTTTTAAAAAGACAAAGTGCAAAACAATGACACTAATAAATATAATATGAAACCAAATTAACGTAAATCATTGTTCTACTTTTAGCTGAACTTTGATCTGTACATCGGGATTGGTTTATTTTCTAGCCATGAATTTTCGTTCTTAGAGATTCCATTTTAATCTTGATTAAAGTATAATCTGTACGAGTTGTAAATATTTGACAATTGGATTCTTCTAGAGTTAGTGTTTTTGCATCTCGTGGTACACGTGGAAGTATGATAGTGGTTTGGTAACATAAAACAATGAACGTGATTAGTTAATGTCTCATACCGACCATGCGCAATCACATGATGCAACGGACAGGGAGGGATGTCTTCGGAGTGTGACTATTTTCACACGTGTGAGGAAAGCCATCTAAGGGGGGTGCCATAGACGCGTGTCTTTAATCGCTTAAAACTCGAAGCGTTTTTAACAAAAAAAAAAAACTAGAAGCTTCTTTGAATGGTAACTACAATCCACAAGATGGTACTGGAACCTGCGTAAACTTCGAGGACTTGAAAACGACCATTAAAGGAGACAATAATATAAATATATATTTATTATTTTGAAACTAATAAAAAGTAAATAGCTACAAATAAAATTGATACACTCATTTGCAAATGAGTTCTAGAAGTCAAATAAATGCAGATATGGGCTCTTGATATAAAAAACTGTTAATGAGCTCTTCAGCCCATACATAGCATTAGACTTGGACCATCTACTGGGCTAGACTAATGCTAATAAATAGACATTTAGATTTTAATTTATTTTCAAAAACGATGTAGAACTTTTAAGTGAACTGATATCATTTAACTAAAAGCTGATCTATAATGTAATAAAATAAACAACACTTAAAAAGTTCATTACTTTTAATTCTATTATCTCACTAGTTTATTTCCACAATGACAAACATAAAAAAATATTACATAAATTACAAGGAAATTGAAATATATATAGATATCGTTTGTCTAGCTAAATATAAACTTTACATTTTTCTATTCACTTAAAAATATTTGATATTAAATTTAGAGTAATACCCTAAAATAGCACTTTTTAAAGTTTTTTTTCCAAATCTAGCATCATAAAATTAAATTTCTAAAAATAGCACAAATACTTATTTATTTTAAATAAATTATACATAAACTTAAAGTATTGTATTTGGGTTCATTATTTCTAATTTAGAGTTTAATTTTTTTATATTAAAATATAGTTTTAATGCATTTTAATCTTAAATTTGTGCTATTATTAGAAATTTAAATTAATGATGCTATTTTTGGAACAAAAACTTAGAAAGATGCTATTTTAGATATTTGCCCTTAAATTTATAATATTTTGGAAAAAAATGAGTAGTTTACTGTTTTTAAGAAATTGTTGACAGTGTCATATTGCGAGAATTGTAATAAAATTAATCCATTCGTATATTATATCCACATAGTGATAAATCATTCAAACATATTTATTTTTAGAAAATACTATCAATTTTTTTTTTAATTATTTTGTACTTTATATAATAATTTGTGATATTTTGAAATTAAAAACTAGTGATGATATAATTTGAAACAAAAACTTTAAAATATGACATTTTAAAAGATTTTGGGCAATTTACTAAAATAGCATTATTTCAAGTTTTTTTCCCAAATATAGCACTAGTCATTTAAATTTCCAAAAATAATACAAATTTAATACTAAAATAATTGAAAATCTATTCTTAATGAAAATAATTTAAACCCTAAATTAGAAAAAGTGAACCCAAATATTATGTTTTAATTTTATATATATTTTATTTAAAGTAAATAATTATTTTTACATAATAATTTATGCTATTTTGGGAAATTTAGTTTTATTGTGCTAAATTTGGAAGATAAACTTAAAATGGTGCTATTTTAGGGTATTACTCAAAAATTTTTTTATTTGATCATTTTTGCTCTATTTGATACTTTTCTCAAAGTACTATATGAATAAACAGTAATTAATACACAAAACAATATTTGACAATGACATCGAAATTTCTACATCGAATATTGAAACAATATTTCAATACCATATATTTCTAAAAATTATTCTTTACAACAAACATAATTAATTTTTCATGACAATTACATGTGGCAATCATACAAAAGTACAAGCAAATATAAGCAGGAGTGGTCCCAATGAAATTGGAAACCCTATTCATAAAATTTTGGATCTGTAATTCAATATTTCAAATTTAAATATTTCTTAAAAAATATATAATTTATTAAACTAATTTTAAATAAAAAGTAACTTTAGTGATCTGGATAAACTAACTATTATTATAAAACAAGAATTTGGTAATCTTGATTTGTCATAAAATTTAGGGGTCCTAAATTATCCCTGCCATGTGTAATCCACTAGGGATATGAGAGATAACACACAATAACAGAAATTGTCCAACACAGAAGAAACAATTAAGCAAACATATATTCTTATGCAATTAAGCAATTGATCAACAACTTCATCCGGTCAAAAAATATTGGCCCCAAAGTCTTGTGCTTTAACGAAATCAGGTACGTACACGTGTCGTTATGTCCATCTGGGGAGTAAGTCTCTTGTTTTATTTGGTATTGTACATCATACGCAGCTTATAACTCTCCTTCGTCAACCTTTCTGACTTGCAGTTTTCTTCTCTTCCTGTTGAAGCAACTGAGAAACAACCCCCCCTGTGGATCCGACGCGGCAGAGTATCGATCTTAATCCAAGGCAAAGATTCCACAGGGATCGAAACGATGAAATCGGAGACTCTAACATTAATTCTGGTGTATCTCGCCGGAATCATGGAGCGAGCCGACGAGTCTTTGCTTCCAGGAGTTTACAAAGAGGTAGGAGAGGCTCTACACGTGGACCCAACAGCTCTTGGAACACTGACTCTGTTCCGTTCCATTGTTCAATCTTCTTGTTACCCTTTAGCAGCTTATTTATCTTCCAGGCATAACCGAGCACACGTCATCGCTCTCGGCGCTTTCCTCTGGGCCACCGCCACTTTCCTCGTCGCCATCTCCACCACTTTCTTCCAGGTCTGACTTCATAACCGAGTTTCTGTTGTACTTTTTGTCAACTGAAATCAGAACCGTTAGATTTTTTAACTTGCTGTTCTGGGTAGAATAGGAACAACCGAACAAAGTCTGGAGCTTGATATGGAAAAAAAATCAGTTTTGGCGATTAGACATGGATTTAAAATATTTGGGTATATAATATGATGACAGAAATGTGGTGATAATAAAAAAATCTTTGCTTTATTTATTTTTGATGTGAGATTGTATTTGCTTTTATGTTCTTCAGGGGATTGCTTCGGGTCATTGCAATGATTATAAATCCATTGCAAGTTTAGTTCGAGATTGAATTTGGATTTTCATTTGCCACAAGGTTGAATTAAAATGGTTTTACACGGTTGCTATATATGTTTGGTGGTTTCTCTCCTTTTGGTTGAAATTAGGTAGCAGTATCTAGAGGCTTGAACGGTATAGGACTTGCCATCGTGACACCCGCGATTCAGTCGCTTGTCGCTGACTCGACAGAAGATAGTAACCGTGGCATGGCATTTGGATGGCTAGGACTCACTTCAAACATTGGTACCATACTTGGCAATCTCTGTTCCATCCTATTGGCCTCCAGATCTTTCAATGGCATATCTGGCTGGAGAATTGCCTTCCTGTTAGTAGGATTCATTAGCGTGATAGTGGGAATTTTGGTCCGCCTCTTCGCTAGTGATCCTCATTACAATGACAAAAAAATCACGAAACATGAAAAAGACAAACCTTTCTGGTCAGACATAAGGGATCTAGTGAGAGAAGCGAAGATGGTGATAAAGATTCCGTCTTTCCAAATCTTCGTCGCTCAGGGAGTTTCGGGATCCTTCCCTTGGTCAGCTTTGGCTTTTGCACCATTGTGGTTAGAACTCGTCGGTTTCTCCCACAAAACAACCGCGGTTCTAGTAGCACTCTTCACCATTTCTTGTTCTCTTGGAGGTTTATTTGGAGGATTCATGGGAGATACTCTGGCCAAGAAATTGCCCAACACCGGTAGAATAATGCTCTCTCAGATAAGCTCTGGCTCGGCCATTCCTCTAGCTGCGATTCTGCTTATCGGATTACCTGATGATCCCTCCACGGCCTTTAGCCACGGTCTGGTTTTGGTCATCATGGGATTATTCATCTCATGGAATGGTGCAGCTACAAACGGGTGAGTAAATGCATATACTTTGGATCTTCTTGATGGTTATTTTTTTTTTCATAATCCCGAAAGAATCTACTTGAAATGGTTTTGGTACAGTCCGATATTTGCAGAGATTGTTCCTGAGAGCGCGCGGACGAGCATCTACGCGTTAGACAGATCATTAGAGTCGATATTAGCTTCTTTTGCTCCTCCTATTGTAGGGATACTTGCTCAAAACGTTTATGGATATAAACCAATCCCTGAAGGATCCTCAAGCTCGATCAAGATTGAAACGGACAGAGAGAACGCAGCATCGCTGGCTAAAGCTCTCTACTCAGCGATCGGCATCCCAATGCTGATATGTTGCTTAATCTACTCGTTCCTATATTGCACTTACCCGAGAGACCGAGAAAGAGCAAAAATGCAGGCCTTGATCGAGTCAGAGATGCAGCAACTCAAAGAAGAAGACGACAAGTGTGGGATTGAGGTGAAGCATTTTGGAGGTGAGGAACACGATGAGAGTTATTTGCTGAAGCAGCATCAGAGCGAGAGTGACAGATGATGATTTGAGTAATTGACATTTTACCATTTTAGGGTTTCGCGAGTTGAAGATTGAGTCATAATTATAGTTTTTTTAAGAAGTGCAATATACCGACAGATAACAATACAGAACAATGTGAAAGGAAACATGCAAAAATACATTTACTTATTTTGCAAGTAAACATATTAATGAATAATGAATGTTGATCAGATAGATATTTGCTTCTTAATTCGGTAACAACATTAGACTGGTGATCCCAAACCGGAGTTAAACCGGCCCCGACAGAACAAATGATAGGCGCGCTTCAGTAAACTGGAGTTATTTCGATTTTTTGTGTTCCGATGAATCACTTTACTCTTCTTTCCATCCCACAAGCAAAGATTCTCTCTCTCTCTTCTTCTTCTTCTTCTTCTTCGGTTGTTTTCGCTTGCAGTGTCCGAATGAAAAAGGTAAAGCAGAATCTTCACATAAATGCCGCTTCTTTATTCTTCATTTAATCGCGAGGATCAAAGAAACAGCAGTAATCTGCTGTTTTGTAGGGTTAGCTCTCTGTCTAATTCCCTGAGAAGATCCTTACCAGATTGATATGACATTCCCATCTTGAATTGGCCAAACACATCATAGTTATTCCTGTTATTCCAAATCTCCCACACATATAATATTATAATAATTCTTCTTTATACAACAGTGCAAAAGTTAAAAGTTATAAAACAGGATAAACCTCATAAAAGATTTAATTGTCTAAATATTAGGGTTAGAGGCGATGATCTCTTTAAGCTTTGAAGTTAATTACACATAGAGTAGCTCTCTGAGGTGCGAAAAAGATAAAGAAGAAAACAACGACTCTGCTGGGGATCGAACCCAGAATCTCTGGTTTCGTAGACCAGCGCCTTATCCATTGGGCCACAGAGTCTTTTTGTGTGACTACTTTTGATTATATTTAAAAACAAGTTTTAGTTGAATTTATACATTTTTTCCCAAATCAAATAACATATGTTGAGTTAAAATTCAAATTCTAATTTGGACCTAACGCATACCAAATTAAATCGACTATTCCTGTTACCATACTTTCTACACCAAAAAAATCCTAAAAAACCAAAAATACTCAAAAACCAAAATGAAGCAAAATCTTAATTAAGCAAACCTGAACGATAATATCTTACAGAAAATAAAAGCTGAAACATTGTGATAAAAGAAAGAATCGGATTCATGAAATAAAGTTCATAATCGTAAGTATCAAGGTTTTCATGGATCACCAGCAAACTAGGAATATAGGCAAAAACTCACGACCCGTGGACTAATTTAATTCGTTGCCATGGAGTCTGCAAAAACACAGAAAAAGACAACCTTTTTAGTCATTGGTTCTACGGAAGATGATAAGTATTGTCTATTGAGACAAAATGCGCCATTAGCTTTAAACCTTGTTTATCCTCAAACAATGGCTGCTGTTTTCTCTGCCAGTTTCTGCAGTTTCTCAGGACGAGGATCTTCGGATTTATCTTCCTCATAAGCTGCAACATGAACTCCAAGAGCCGCACGACCTGATGGGTCAAGATTCTGTGACCAAGCTGCGTCCCATTCTACAGCTTTTGCTGTACTACATGCCACACTTGGACCTCCTGGTACAGTCGCTCTAGCAGCGCTCTGCTCATTATATAATTCCAAAAGCAAATCAGAGCAAAGATAAAAAGAAAACAATTAAGGCAGAATAAGTATCGGTGATAATAACCTTAGGGAAGAATTTTTCAAAAATTGTTCTGTAGTAGTAAGCTTCCTTTGTCAAAGGTGTGTTATCGGGGAAGACAAAGCTTGCATTCATCAGCATTGTGTCAGAGACCTAACAAAAAAGAAAAAGAAATGCACCGCATTAATCAAACGGACTTAAAAGAATCTTTCTATGAACTAAAAGAGACATCTTATTACATGTTTGTTTGCATGATCTTTCAAACCATCAATCCAACTGTATCCAACTCCATCACTGAACTGTTCTTTCTGTCTGTACAGAATGTGCTACATTTTCCAAAAATATGAGAATTTGTTAGCAAAGCTGGATAATTTCGCCAAATTTGCAGGGGAGCACAAAGTTTTTCTTAGAAAACCTTTGGTAGATAAGGATGTTTCTCATCATCAAAGGCATTGCGTAACACCCATTTCTCGATCCTTCCAATATCAGGCCTAACCTGCATTGTTGTTTAGACGACATCTATCATCAATTTGTAAGTTGGAATTATGGATTTGCTTCGTTTTTTTTGTAATAAACAAAGTCATGAAAGAATCAAATGAAAATAGAATGTTACAAAAAATAGTGCTAGTATGTGTGTAACTGATGACATTGTAGTAGAAAGATTAAAAAGGAAACGATAAGCAAGAAGCCACCTACCATTTTCCACTCTGGATCGATGCTCATTGCGACATCTATAAATTCTTTATCGAGAAAAGGTACACGAGCCTCAACACCCCATGCAGAAGTAGATTTGTTGGCCCTCAAGCAATCATATTGATAAAGAGCTTTGATCTGTAAACAAATACGCGTACAAAACAAGATTCAGATAGATACAAAAGGCATAGTAGCACAAGAAGTTTTCGTCTACAGGAAAAACCTTTCGGCATGTTTCCTCATGAAATTCCTTCTTGTTGGGTGCTTTATGGAAGTACAAATATCCTCCAAAAATTTCATCAGATCCTTCCCCAGAAAGAACCATCTTTACACCAAGCGATTTGATTTTTCTTGACATAAGAAACATCGGAGTGCTAGCTCTTATAGTAGTCACGTCATAGGTCTCAACATGGTAAATTACTTCTTCTATGGCATCTATCCCGTCCTGAGATTACCATCAGGAGAAGATATAAACAATCGACCTATGAAACAAATCTTAATACTCAATACTTGTGTAGATGTAAACGAAAAAAGTTACCTGAACTGTAAAATGTAACTCGTGGTGGCGTGTTCCTAGATAGTCAGCAACTTCTCTGCCAGCTTTAAGATCTGGTGATCCCTGAAAAAGAAAACAGAGGAAAATTACAGATCTTGAGGAGCATAGAAAGCTATAGGTGAAAACATTTAGAGAAATGACCTTCAAACCAATACAAAATGTGTGCAATTTTGAACCCCATTGACAAGCAGCTTCTGATTTTTCCAAATGGCGTAACGCCACTGAAGCAACAAGGGATGAGTCTAGTCCTCCAGAGAGGAGGACACCAAAAGGGACATCAGTCATTAGTCGCTTTATAACAGCCTGCAGTTCAAAGAAATGATTGCATTCATATTTCCAAAACCAGATCAGCATCAGAGAAGAATACACACCTTGCAACGGTCTAATGAAACTGATATTTGAGAACTTGAGGAGGACAAAGCTCCAGAATTTACCTTCTCAAAAGTATTGCGAACCGCTAATGGATCATATGGGGTTGAAGGAACCAGCTCAGAGAACCACGGGGGGTTGTACCACCTCCTAAGCCCACCTACAAGAATGGTTTGTTTCATGACACTAACATAGAAAGAAACACTAGAAACTCAAAAAAATAAAACCAATTTGACAAATTTTGAAATCTACAAGCGTGCCCACTACAATTTGTGTCAGCCAAGAGAAATCATTGTTTTATTTTAAAGTAACTGCGATTTGATATGAAGTGCAAACCTTGTTTACTTGAATAGATGTGGCCTGGGGGAAAACACATAAACTGCTCGCAGTCATCACTAAGTGCTTTCATCTCGGAAGCAAACCAGACAGAACCTATCAAAGAGTAAAACCAGTAATCAATGAGAAAGGTTGAAAAAAGACAAGATACAAATACACCTGAAGGCGGGAAATAATAATCCATGGAGGACAATTTCTCAAAGGAATGTGAACACACCATCAAGACCCCACCCGATGTAGAGTGGGGTGATACCAATGGCATCCCTTGCAGCAATAAAACTTTTGTCCCGGGTATCAAGGAGGACAAATGCAAACATGCCGTCTAACATGTCGACAAATTCCTCTCCATGTTCTTCGTACTGCAATATATTAAGAAATAACATATCAAACCGATAAACAGAAGGAAACACAGTCTAAACACAATAACTGTTCAACTGCCATTAGGTAACAAGGATCTATGTGACCTCTTCCATTTGCATTTACACAGAATAAAGAAACACACAACATCTATCTAAAAATCCCAGAAGTAAAATCTCTTCCCAATTAATGAGTACTTACAAGATGGGCAATCACTTCACAATCACTCCCAGTACGGAACTGGTGAGACTTCAGATTTTCACGCAAAGCCTTGTGGTTGTATATCTCTCCATTGACCTGAAAGCAAGTAAAGAGTCCAAGCAAAAAACCCGTAATCACATAAGTCCTCGTAAGGTTTGAATCATGATATTTTTGTGATCATTTGGAAAAAGAAACGACATCCAGTTTTCCTCAGTTGCTCCAAGCAATTGAAATTAAAGAAACGAGTAATTATATACCGTGACAACGATGGTCTTGTCTTCGTTGTAGAGTGGTTGGTCTCCAGAAGTGGGGTCAACGATTGCCAAACGCTCATGAGCCAAATAACAATCCTCATAACAATGGAGCCCGCTCCAATCAGGACCTCTATGCCTCAACCTACATAACAATTCAACAGATTATAACCATTCAATCAATATTGTTTTACCAGTACATGAATTTTCATCTCCCCACAAGAGAAGTCGAGTAAAAGCTCTTCATTTTTAACAAAATCAAGTGTATTTACCCAGAAACCTCGAAAATTTATATTCCAAAACAGTATCCAATAAACGTTTACAACATTGCGCAACACAAGGAGATCGAAAAACAAAAGAAGAATTGGATGAGACATAATAAATGGGAAGATATGAATTCACCTGCGAGAGAGTTCGATGATGCGGGAACGTTTTGCTTGCGAGCTATCGACGCAACCTAGAACAGCAAGAATCCCACACATGGTGGAGGCAATAAGAACACAACGGCTTCTGAGAAATGGATGCTGAAAAAACTAAAAGATGATCCTTATAGTGTGGGTTTCAATTCAATCAGGGCCGTTGATTCTGATAACAAAATATATTTTCATTTCCAAAGAGAAAAGATTCGGATTTTACTTCACCTTAATTTTCCTTTGACTTTGGCAAAGATTCTAGTATCGCCAAATGGTGTATTTATTGTCACGAGAGTTACAGAATCTCGAGAAGAAAAAGGCAACTATTTGACGAGTATTAACTTACCACGGTATTAATATTTTTACTAGGAAATAAATACAATTTGGGCGTATAGTGACTCAAAACGTTAATTACTTTAGCTTTGAGAGATTCTCTTTTTCGACTGAGAGTACGTTTGATTGGTTTAACTCTGTGAAGCACAAGTTAAGGCTTATGACGTCGACATTCTTCGCCTGAAACTAGTTTTTGGACCCGTGGAACTTCGTCTTCGTGACGTGTCTCTTGTTTCATCGTCTTCATGTTTTATCTGGAAAGATTTTTTCATCTTTAACCAACGTAATCCCCAGTTCTGCACCATTAGTTGCACCATTAGTTGCACCATTAGTTGAAGAAACCTTTTGCACCATTAGTTGCACTTGCACCTGAGCCATCTATGATTCCTGTTGCTGCCGAGCCTGATGTCTCTCCCATTCATGCGAAAGAAGAATTGATGGTCAGAAAATCCTCGGGAGGTGGGAGTACACATGGGAGCGGAAGCAGCAGCGATGACATGATTATGGGTGATCTCGATGAGATGATATTTGGTAATGCTTCTAATGCTGCTATTGTAAAGAAGCAGCAACCATCTAAAAACGACGATCTCATTCGCTTCTGAAATGTTTTTGTTTGGGTTTTAGATGAGAAAACTCTACTGGATATGAACAGCATTTATGTATGTGAAGTTAGCCTTTGGATTTCCGACTTTTGTGATTGGTATATATAACCAGATTTTTACAGAGGAGAATTGCGAATCTGTGATCTATTAAAGCTTTCTCTGTTTATTTTGTGCACATTGTGTTGATCTATATCTTGGGCACCTTGTGCTGATGTATATCTTGCGCACCTTGTGCTGACCGGCTGACCGCTATCTTGTACACACTAGGCTGACCGCTATCTTGCGTGCACCGTGCTAAACTGCGCCACTCTGCTAAACGCTATCTTGCCTGCTACTATTTGCGCCACTTAGCTGATCCGCTATCTTGCGCTAATGAACCGACCCGCTATCTTGCGCCAATGAGCTGACCCACTATTTTGCGCACAATATTTTGACATCTAATTGTGCGCACAACAGTTACCTTGGGCACACTGTGCTGACAGCATTGTGCTGGCAGTTATCTTACGCCACTATCGCTATCTTGCACACTATGCTGGCCACCTTGCGCCAATTTGCTGACTGCTGTCTTGCACCACTTTGCTGACTGCTATTTTACGCCCGCAGCAGCTATCTTGTGCACTGTGCTAACTACTATCTTGCGCACTGTGTTACCACTATCGTGCGCTACTTTGCCGAACACTATCTTGCGAACACCAGCTGCTATCTTGCGTACTCTACAATATGCTATCTTGCAACGCTACTTCGTGTCCATGTACCGCTATCTTGCGCATATGTACCACTATCTTGCGCACATGTATTGCTATTTTGCACACACCATAGAAATTTATCGTGCGCCACTATCTTGGACATGCTATCCAACGCTATCTTGCGCACACTATCGAACCCTATCGTGTGCTTTTCTGTTGAACGCTATGTTGCGCATTGCATCGAACGCTAACCACTATCTTGCGCACTCCATAGACTGCTATCTGACGCGCATATAAATTTCCTGTTTAATACACTGATTCTGGAGAGAATACACTGACTAAGCTTTCGTTAACTTCTTTGCGTTCTTGGCATCCTAAACTGCTTCTTTCTCTACCAACACTGAACTGTAACTCATTCTTTCCTAACCGGTAACCTCTGATACCTTCCAAATCCTCATCGATTATCGACAACCAGTTCTCAGCGTACTTCACGATGGTTTCACTTTCACCTATAATCTCTGGCTTGGCCCGTCTTGCTTTATAGTTGTGATCTCTCATGAAGTGATCAATTTGAAGGGTTGATATGTCATTGTACAAACATCTTTCATTGCTCTCAAATCTTCCGGTATTGTATCATTGGAGGCTTTCCAAACAAGCAAGTCACAGCATCTCCATACAATTTGATTTTCTGCCCACGGAGATAAGTTTGCGCAGGATCTCAGAACAGTGCGTATATCTCTCTCCATGAGGTAAGTACTACAAAAGTAATGAAAGCATCTGTTTGGGAAATTACGTTGCCATCTTCAAATTCTTCAGTTATGTACAAGTACTCTGATGCACATCTCAGTGAGGCTACGTTGAGAGGATTCAAGTCCAGCGGGAGACCGTATCAGAATTTCTGAACTCTCAAATGTTTCTCCTGCACCTGTGAAATTTTCGAGCTTGAGATGATAAACTTTTTCTGAAGCTGACGGCTAACATTTGTCTGCTTAAAGTAAATATGATCTGTCTGTGTCGTCATTAGCATATCTACTTGTCTGCTTAATTGAAAAGTTCACATATTGTCTGCTTAATCTCGATCATATATGTGATGATAGTAGTTAGTGTGGATCCTTGCCTCCTTGGAGTTTTTAGCTTGTCTATTTCCTTCATTGTCGTCCTCCTCCACGGAAATTGTGTGATTTGTGTGAATTGGAAGTAACTTAGATTTTTCTTTATCTTCTTTTTAGAGTAAAGTTGAAAGTGTCCTTTTCAACAAATTATGTAAAGTCATTTGCATATGTGAACGTTTCTTTTGTTATAGTTTACTTTGAGAACTGTAAACAGAAAAGTATGATCCACATATAGTTATTGCATGTTAAAAGAAAAAGAGTTTTGGTTAAGACAACTCTGATATTCTGTTGTTTTCTTGTGAATTTGTTTCATTTTTTAATTTTATGTATATATCTTTTCATGAAATTTTGTAAAAGTATCATGATATTCATAAATTTACATTAAAATTTGATATTTAGAGTTAATTAAATATTGGATTGGTCGGTTGGTCCATTGAAATGGGATGAAAAAAACAACAATTAATCAGTATTTTTTTACTATTTCCTATGAGATGTTTTATTTTGGGTTAATTTTCACGGTTGACGATTCCTTTTGCGCAGCCATATAAACGCGTCTAACTCGAACCTCGCCTTCGATTCTCAAATCTTTACCTGAAAAAAAAAACCATAAACTCAGATCTAGACGAGGAAGATCTTCAAGAGCCAAAAATGGCGACTGTGTCACCTTTAGCCAAGTACAAGCTCGTATTCCTTGGGGATCAATCCGTTGGCAAGACCAGCATTATCACTCGTTTCATGTACGACAAATTCGATACAACTTATCAGGTTTGATCAAATCCATCCGATCGATCTTTTTGTGTCAAAATTAATTGCGATTTACAGTTTTTTTTTTCAATTGTCTGCTCAATCAGAATAGTAATCTGTGTGATTGACGATCGTTTTGCTGTTAATATGTGTGGAAGATTTGGGTCAGATTCATAATTCTGGAATCGCGGATTTGGTTAAATACCCTGATATTTTATTGATTGTGTTGTTATTTATGTAATTTCGAGTGTAATCCTTTGCTATGTCATTTTATTGTGGGAAAAATTGCAGGCTACTATTGGGATTGATTTTTTGTCCAAAACAATGTACCTTGAGGATAGGACTGTTCGTCTGCAACTATGGTAAAACCATCTCCTGCTTTTTTTGTTTGTCAGTTCTTTTCAGAAGTATCTAAATGATAAACTCTAAGATGAGATCTCTCTGATTGTTTCAAACGCAATTCATGCTTTCACATTTGTAATTATTCAAAGAAGTTTGCTTACAATGCTTAAGGTTGCATGTTCATTTGGAAAATCTAGACACTAAATATAAGCGTTACGTGAAAACGCCAACGCCAAACATGACCAAATAGCGAAAGCCTAATTAAGTGGTCATCAAGTATCTGTTGTACTTATATGTCCATGGAATTTTCAGCTTCATCTACGTGCTACCAATACCATGTACCATCTTACTGTATACTAAAATTTCATTCTATAAGAAGAAATATATTTAGGTCTGTCTATGCAATATAATTTCTCTGGTGTTTGATATGGGCGTCTCAGTAAGCACCAATTTTATAATGCAGGGATACTGCCGGGCAAGAGAGATTTAGAAGTCTAATACCAAGCTATATCAGAGATTCTTCTGTTGCAGTAATTGTCTATGATGTTGCAAGTAAGGCTTCTGTGAGAACTTTTCAGGACTGATCACCCATTATATCTTTCTTTGAAGAATCATATATCGACAAAAAGTGTTTCATTTTCTCACAGGTTTTGAAAGGATGCTGTTTATAAAGTCTTATCTTTTTTACGGTTTTGTAATGTACAGATAGGCAGTCATTCTTGAACACCTCGAAGTGGATTGAGGATGTTCGTACAGAAAGAGGTAGTGATGTCATAATTGTTCTGGTGGGTAACAAAACAGATCTCGTTGACAAAAGGTAATAACCAACTGACTTGATAATATCAAATCCAATGATACAGCTAAAAAAAAGATGAAAAAAACTGTAAGAAGACTTGAGGAGGCTGAGTAAAGGCATGAAAACCTTTGCCATTTAGCTAAGCTATCAACTTGAAATTTCCATTTGACAGGCAAGTGTCGATAGAGGAAGGGGATAACAAAGCTCGTGATTTTGGAGTAATATTCATAGAGACAAGTGCAAAAGCAGGATTTAACATCAAGGTGAGAAGCATATTGTATACCCATGACTTGTTTAAGATCTTGGGATTCCTTGGAATAACGGTTCCCTGTGTGTGTTAATCTGTTTTGGTATTTTGGAAACTTGCAGCCACTATTCCGCAAGATTGCAGCAGCATTACCAGGAATGGAGACACTTTCTTCAACGAAACAAGGTGATATGGTTGATGTGAACCTAAAGCCATTGTCCAACTCGTCTCAAGCGGAGCAACCAAGAGGTGGTTGTTCGTGTTAATTAATATTTAAACAGCAAAAGAGTAGGAAGAATATTTGCTTCAATTTTCGTAAAGAAAATATTCATAACTTGATTGAATAAACGAAATTATGGTACAAGGAAAGAGATTTTTACTTGGAAGACTCTAGTTTTCTTTGGAGATGTTTTGCCTTCTATATAGAGTTGTTTAATAATGACGCATGAAAAGTTAAGAAGAAGAATGACAGTGTTTTGCTCTGTTGTGATTGCTCATTTTTTTTACATCATACATGGTCAAAAGAAAACGGGAAAAGAGATTGAATATCTTTTTTATTACTAGCTCACATTTTGCCTTTTAAGTGTAAGACATCAGAAGAAAGAAATATGTTTAAAATTCTTTATTGTTGCATCAGTATTGCTGGTTTCTACTACCAAGTATTGCTGGTTTCTACTACCATCCATTGGGTTCTGCCCTCTTGCAGAGCCACTAGAACCACCATATTGACCTCCATTAAAGAAACATGTATTCAATTCTAGTGAAGCCTTTAAGGGGTCCAATTCCAATACTATCACAACGCAACCAACTTGAGACAAATTATGAGTAATTAATGGGTTAACAATTCTTAATTGATTGATACAGAAAGAGGAAGAAGCATATACCCCTTCTCTTTCATTGTCCATACAAAATTTTCTTTTACTTAAATGCAAAAGCAAACAACCCAAAAAACTTCCTAAACCACAATATGTCATGGTAAAAGCCGAATCCAAAAAAAACGGTTTAAAAACCAACGAATAGTTCGGTTTGAAGGGGTTCAGCGGCGAGTAGAAGATCTTGTTGGCGCAATATCAGCCTTCCGTTTGAAAAATTGTAAGATATATCAGGAAAGTGTTGGGGTCCACCTAAATCCAATATGGATGTGGATATTTAGATCCGTTTTATTTATTATTAAACAATTTTATAATATGTACAGTACTTTTTCGCTGAAAAAAGAGAATACAATCAAGAAATCCAACTTGAGTATAGTTCGCTCAGTTTTACATATTAGCTACTTAGCAAACAACTAAAATACAAACTCATTCATATTTGACAGTGATAAATTTTTTTAACATGCCACTATCACTAATTCAGTAGTGTTCTAAAACACATCACAGAAGAAAGTTTTTCAAAATATTACAATTTTTTTTCTCTTTGGCTACTTCTGATTTAGAAATCATCCATCAGACTGATTCCTAATTCTCTTTTAAAATATTATTTTCAATATTTTGTTTGAAAAAAAAAACTATTCACCTTTACTTTTTTTAAACCCCTTTAATTTAACAAGGCTTAGGATAAAATTTAGTTTTTTTTTTCTATACATAAAATTGGAGAAGAATGAAACTAAAATTGTTTTCCGGAGGGCTCACAATGTCTGTCCGAGTGATGTAAGAGAGAAGTCATTCAGTGTTTACGTGCTTAGCACGGCATTTACCTGTGTAGAAACACACCATTCTGGTCCATTAAAGGAAGAAGATGGATAGACGACAAAATCGAGACGGAAAAACTCGAGCGGAGAAACCCTAAATTGACGAGGAGATGATTCATCACTCTCACGGTCTCACCGGCCCTACTCATATTCAAACCGTAACATCATTCCCATCTCACCTGAAATCAAATCAAACCCTAAACATAGGTCTCTCTCTCTCCCCTCTCTATATATCTATACTTCTTATGGAATTTTTATCTATCCCTTCAGATTTCTAAATGGAAGTGGAAGCTGTAATCTGGCTAGGCTTTCTGAAACTGATATTGGAGATCAACTTGGGTGATGAGAAAGATTAGATAGTTTCCTTAAGGATGTCTTTATGTTCTTATGAATTTGATTGGTTAAGTCTTGACTCTGTTCATTTTTGTTGGCCTACAATGCCATGAAAGATATGTTTACTGTTATTGGTCTTTCCTTCTTCCTCTTACCATATATATATAAATAAATAGGGAATCTTTCTGTTGAAAGTTTGATTATATGAACCTGTGATAAAATAATCTTAAGACGATAAACAATGTTCTCATCCAATCCACCTTCTATAGAAGATCATGAATTTGCAGATTGGTTCATATTTGACAATGGAGTTGAGATGATATGATCCTCTACTAACTGACATTCTCTCTGATGATGCAGTTTTCAAGCTAAATCCTAATATTCCTATCTTGTGTGGATGACAATGTAAGTGGAGTTGTTCTACCATCTCCTACTATTCTTGTGATTTCAGTGATATTTTATTCTTGAGTTTCTTAATTCAAGGGATTGGTCAGCCACTTGGGACTTATCTATGTCAAACACATATAACTATCCCACTTTCTTGACCATAAACGATACATAAAAGTCGTAATTAACTCTACATTGGCAACGAGAAGCTTGCTCTACCATGTTTCAGTTGCAATCCATAAGAGTTTGCTTGCAGTCGAAGCTCGCTACAATTGAATACAGGTATACATATATCTCATCCTTTTAGGTAGAAAAGAAAAACTGCAGGATGCTAAGTTATAATAGTCATGACGTCTTGTTGTTGTGGTGAGTTCACATGTTTGTTAGGCCATGTACAAAGAGAGTTTTACATATTTTCCATGGTCCTGTTGTTTGAAATAACTATACAGTTGAAATGGCAAGTTCATGATGATTCACCTAATAAAATAAATATAGTTTAATTATATGTGGAAGTCAAAGATATTCTGAAAGATCTATCTGCCCACAATATTATATAGGGGAAATCGTCAGAATTATAGACTTTTATGCAGAAACTATAGATTGTTGTTTTACCATAAGTTAGGGTTGTGGCATCTCCAAATTATGGGTTGTGTTCAGTGTTCACATTAATTAGATTCTAACCTCAACTTTCCTGCGTAGCTACCATCAATTATTTTGTGTTAATTATTATATAGTTTTGGGAGAACTCATATGTGTTTACATGTTTTTCCGTGTCTAAGAAAAAGATTTGAAGCTTTAATGGGTCAGTGTTTTTCCTAAATGTTGAGTGCTACAAATTTAGAATAAGTACAAAAGGCTTATTAGGACAAAGAGCAGATCTAAAGACGACTTAGGTTTGCTCATTGATAACTTTTCTTTTCTTTATTGGAACTCATTTTAAAGACCTGACTTACCAACCCCAACCATGTGTTTGAGAGTTGAGCACAGCTTTTTATGATGCTTTTGTCAAAATTATTTTATTATGTATAATATCGTGTTCTTACGTATATATTCATGCAGAGAACTTTGTACTTTTGGGTCAGGCCATGTGACTTACTTTTCATGCAAAAAGCTTCACCAGTCTTAGTTTTTTTTTTTGTCTTTAATCTCTTACCATTTCGTGAAAAGATCAAACACTTTAGCTACTACCTTCTTAAAAGCAACAATGTTATTGCTTTACAGGGTCTTTCAGATTTTCTTATTGTCTTCTGCTTGATGCTCGCTGGTGAGATAGAAGATGATTTCAAAGTACCGTGGCGACTCTTAGGTTCTGAGGTTCGTAGTTATTTCTTCTCATTTCTTTTTCTAATCACTACTTTACTTACTGAATCTCTAATGCATCATCCAAAAAGCACTTACAGACAAAATTACTAAAAAGTGTTTCAAAAAGTTTTATGGGTTTTGAGCTATGTTGATTGGTGATTTAAAGGGACTGTCTAGGGAATATCATATTTAAATTTATAAGACATGATTTATGAAGAAGTCGACACAAAACTAACCTATCCACCTTTATCACATGACTGGTAAAGTTAATTAGCTTTTTCAGTTGTGCCTTTTTGTCCCCCATTTGTAAAAGTGAAAGCTGGACTTTTTATAAGATTATTTACTGAAATATCTCACTTAATTTGTTTGGTTTATGTGTAGCTATACTACATTTCCTTTAGTGAAGCACAAATTTCAAAAAAAAAACGTATTTTATATGTTAATCAAAAGTTGCCTAGATGTTAGTGCAGATTTGTGAAATAATAATTAAAGATACACATTGATTATTTTTAACCAAGTCTATCATTATTAGTATGATTAATTTGAAGGTCGACCTTTGAAAGCCTCTACTAATCTTTTTTGGAATCTAATCACCTTTTTATTCTACCAAATAGCAATATATAGATATAGTAATGATGATCTTATCTTTAATATATTATTTGTTAAATATTTTTAAAAAATAACCTTTTTCATAATATAATCACCACAATGATTTTCAAATAAATATATAAATGAGATTAAGTTATTAGAACAATTATAATATATACCATTGTTATTAATTTAGTTAGAAAATCAATATATTTTATTAAACTAACCCAAAAATATTATTAAATTCGTAAAAACAATTATTTTCTGTCTATAATTTATATATACAAAAATTATTATTAAAAATAATTTTAAATAGAAGTTAAAATTATATAAATATTTAATTTATATTTAGTAATAAAAAATATTATATAATTTGCGAATAATTTTTCTAGTTTATTATTATTAGGAGTGATTTGCTAATTTACTGTTAGTGTATATATAAATATATGTTTATATACAAAATTTGATGATTATATGTGTAGAATACCCAATAAAACAAATAGCTGGCTTACTTTATGATGCATAATTAAACTTGTTTAACTTATTTTCTTATTTGTTGGTAGCTTATTGCCTCTCAGCTCCATGGGCTTCCATATATGTGTGGGCTTTATTAGATTGGGTTTAACAAATCTCAGGTTAGACAAACCTAAACCTACAATTTTCTAAACATGCTTTTATTTAGTGTTTGAGTGAGCTCAAGATAAACTGTTTGAAACTATTTTACATGGCAAGAATAATCACAAAAAGCAAAGAGATCTCACATAAGAATTCTTGAACCGAAATGGAAAAGAGATGTAATCCTCTCGAAAGTCCTGGTAAAAACACATTCTCAACTTCATATGGCAGCTTATTCAACAATGTGACATCGTAAAATCATGTTTCCTTTTTAATTTGTTGATGTTCCGAATCTGATGGATTGTTTATGAGATTCTAATTCCTATCGATTTTGTTGGACAAAACTATTGGTTACATATGCACGTTTTTTTAAAATTGTATACAAAGTGATATAATTGTAGAGCTCTTAGAGATGGTATATTCTAAATATTAGCCTCCATGTCTTTCACTATCTTTAGCTGTTAATCAATTTCCACGAAAAAGAAGTTTAGCCACCTAAAATGACATTTAGTGGTTGATAGTTAACAAAAAACAACACTTTAAGACCACACATCTTTAGTTCATAAATTAATGGGTAGACATTCTTGTTCTTCCTTTTTATTTGTCATGTTCTCGAGGTTTCTTGTAACTATATATGTGTTTTTTTTCTAGCAGATGCTCCAGTAATGTTGGGCGTAACGGTTGAGAAAAGTTTATGCTAATTTAGTATTCTAAATGAAGAGTAAGCAACACGGTTTCGAAACGGTGATTTCTTGTTTCTTTTTCTGAATTTGAAAATATATATACATATTGATGAGTTTTAAAGATTAATTCCTTTTAGATCACGATCATATCGAAGTAATCCTTTCTATACCTAATCAAAAATACGTTTAATTACCTTAGATAAGATAGAAATTACAAAATGGATTTTCTAATCCTGTATTCCAATAAAGTTGCTACTATATGAACAGTATATATTGTTGAAGATTATATATACGTGTGCATGCTTGTGTGATGTTACACATGTGTCTCATAGATGATCTTCTTGGACTGTAACAGTCACCATGTTCGTCACTCGTTCGAATTTCTTTCAAGAACCGCACTGAACGATGCTGCTTCTGCTACGTTTTGAGCAGCAACACTTGCATGCCTCTGACTTTTGTAAGTATTCTATGCAACTTAACTGTTTCTGTTTTTTCTTAACCCCTTTTATCATTTTTTGGAACTTTAAAGCTACGTTGGTTGAAAAAATGCTCATAAGTGCATAGAGGTTGATTAAAAGTACGTATATTCCTGTAAATGAGCTCGAGTCATACTTTTCACATTTACATACAATATATAGCTAAAGTTTTAAATATGTTAAATCCGAGTATAGTTTTAGACGCGTTGGTTAGAAACTTAGGAGAAGAAGCAATTCAGTTGTTTAGCTGACAATTACAACCAAGTTGTTGTTTTTTTAAAAAACAAAAAATTAAAGGAAAAGAACAGTGTTTACATAGTGACATCACATATTTCATAATTAATATTTTTGTAAGAACGTAGCGCCTTCCTTAATTCTTTAGTATTTTCTGTACCTGCTTCCTCTATTCGAGACTATGGTCCACTCTCTGCGAGGAACCCTAATTCAACAAGCAATATTATTCCTCTTTCCCCAAATTTAATTAATACTTTTCTAAGATTTCTCTTTTTATTAAACCCCTTTTGAATTTCGTAAGCTTAACCCCTTCTATATATACATGATCATGTGCTTATATATCTACATGAAATGAATTGGAAACTTAATTATGCTTAGGAAAATTGTCTTTGTTGGGATATAATCAAGGCAATGTTCATTTGTCAAGACTCATGTGTATTCGTACAATTGAATGAAGGTATAAAATGAGTAAAAATGACAATATATATGGTACTACGAATCCATATAAAAGCTGTTCATAGTTTCATATAGTTTCATAATCACCTAGAATTGCTACATTTATACATTAAATATCTTTCTATAAACTGACAGATTTGATGCCCTCATTTGGTAAAACATCTTCGTGTTTGTTTTTTCTATATATATTTTCTTAATTAGATTTTGTTTCTTGCAAATTGAAAATCTGCAACAAAGTTGTGATATTTCATTCATAGAAGACACAGAAGAAAAAGACAAGAGCTCTCCATCTGGTGCAACACATGAGGCGGATGGAGAAAGTCTTTTAGGTTTCAAAGATGGTGAAGTTTTAGATAATTTTCTGCACCCACCTCTCCTCTAACCAGTTCCTCCCTTTATGGTCAAAATCTGTCACATCAGGCCTTTCACCATCATCAATAGTAAGCTTTTCTTCTGATAATACCAAAATTAATTACCATTGTTACCTTCTCCTCCATAAATGTTTGTCCATTGATTTTTAGCAATCGGATTCACATTGAATAGAGTTAGAATATGATATATGGTCACTTACAACTATTACTGATCTCCTGCATGCACCATTAACTACTTGCTAAGGTTTCTCATGTGTATATGGGAGAATTCACCCTGAAGATATTCATAGGGTTAATGATAACTTTTTCCTGTGTTGTTACAATTAATTTTTCCTAAAAATTTCCATGCTTGCTTTCCTTATTTAGCATCTTCATCTGTGAGAACATTCTTTTTGCTTTGTTACAAATAGTATTTATTGCCCTAAAATGATACGAAACATATATATATATATATATATATATATATATATATATATACTGATAAGTTTTCTTGTAATTATTATAGCTTTTCCTGTTGAAGGTTTCTTCATTTGGCATCTTTAATTTCTTCCTAGAAAAAATCATTATGGTGGGTTGGAAATCTCTATAAGTATTACCTAAATTTTGCTATATCAGGACTTCCTCATAATTGTCAAATCAGGCCCACTCTGCATCTTTTATTTGCTTCATATATGATATCTCAGGACTTTGAAATAACATTCTCATTTTTCAGAGACAAGAGATCTTAACTAATTAGGGTTTATAGCTTGAATTTTGTTTCGTTGGTTGATCGTAGCTAGCATCAATTTTGATATGAAGAAAATACAATAATAATTAATAAACCAACGTGAATGAAATAAAAAAATATGACATGAAAGTTGATGATGAGAGGAAACCTATTTTGCGTGCCAGAGGAGATGTCTCTTTGGCTATACTTTTGTTGCCATGTGTTGTTGGCGCTGACTTCTATTTCAAATCTTTCTCTTTTCATTTGTGTGCAATTATTATACAAAAATACAACTAACAGTTCTTTCTCTCAAATTCGTCTTTATATTGCCATTATTTTTCTCCATCATCACCTACTCGGAGAAGATCTTTTATGGATTTCATAAGAATGATGTTGAAACCTTCTTATTGCTTGGCCTGATTTGTGTGTGTGTAATTATATTGTTGTTTTTTTATGTGGAATCTCCAATATAACCTATATGATTCTCCAAAACTTTGACCAAGCAATAACTATATTTGTGTGGTTATTGTCCTTGAAAAAAAAATCAGAATTTGGTATTAGGGCACAGTGATGGGTACTGATGAACTGCTTCGTGATCACTAAGGACAAAATAAGATATCAATTGGTATGTCCATTGGAGACGGCTGTTCCAGGGATGATACTGATACTGCTTTAAGACAAGAGGAAGAATTTACATTTGAATGATTTTCACACATTGGTTATAATTAAGGAAATGCGTATGTGAGAGGATAAAAGAAAGAAAAAAGAAGAATGGAATTGAAAGGTGAAAGTGACATGGTTGTTTTGGAAAGCGAATAGGAAAGAAGCACGTGGTTAATGGAGTTGAGGAGAAATGGGTTCTAGGTTTAATATAAATAGAATTAAGAAGCAATTAGTGGTTGTGAAGGAAGGAGGCAAGCGACCAAATCTCAGAGAAAATAAACAGAATTAAGGGACAGGAGATCCAGCAAACATGGGAAGATCTCCTTCTAATGATGACTCTGGTCTCAAGAAAGGTCCTTGGACGCCTGAAGAAGATGAGAAACTTGTCAACTATGTCAAAAAATATGGTCATAGTAGCTGGAGAGCTCTTCCCAAGCTCGCTGGTAATATATTGCTTTAGTTTATTTTGTCATGAAAGCTTATACTATATATGTGTTTGATCGATGAAGCTAGCTTTAATTCTCCTGTGTATCTTTCTTTCTCTCTCTCCTTGATTAGGTCTTAACAGGTGTGGGAAGAGTTGCAGGCTAAGATGGACGAACTACTTGAGACCTGACATCAAGCGAGGGAAATTCTCTCCGGACGAGGAACAAACTATCTTGAACCTTCATGCACTTCTTGGAAACAAGTAATCTGATCTCATGATTCTTTTTGATTTTTTATAGTCAACGACTCAACGTACGAATGGTTTTGTGTACCAAATTAATTCTCTTAATTATAGTTCTTGCTTATGATGATGATGTTTAAATTAGGTGGTCAACGATTGCAAACCACTTACCGGGGAGAACAGACAACGAGATCAAGAATTTTTGGAACACCCATTTGAAGAAAAAGCTGATTCAGATGGGTTTTGACCCAATGACTCATCGCCCAAGAACCGATATCTTCTCCGGCTTATCTCAGCTCTTGTCTCTGTCATCTAACCTTGGAGGTCTTGTTGATCCGCACCAACAGTTTTCCATTAATGATCAAGATCAAACTCTACTCAAACTCCAAACCGAGATGGCCATTAAACTCCAACTGTTTCAATACCTCCTTCAACCACCTTCCATGAATAGCATTAACCCTAATGACTTTGACACTCTCAGCCTTCTTAGCTCGCTTGCCTCCTTCAAAGAAACCAGCAATAATCTCGACCTCTGTTTCCTCAGTTCCTATCTTCACGACTTCAACAGTTTACCATCCCTGAAAACCCTAAGTTCCAACATTGGACCATCATCAGTTCTCCCTCAAAATCTTGATGAAAATCACTTCAATTTCTTAAGTCAAAAAGTAAACTACTTACCCGTTTCTCCAATCTGGCTCTCTGATCCTTCAAACTCAACTCAGAGTTTGTTACCTTCTCTTGATCCGTCTTCTGCTGTGAGTGATGATCTGATTAAAGCCCAATACGTTATCGAAGATGTCAATAGCAATCATACCTCTTCAAGCGGTCAAGAATCAGAAGCTTCAGCTTCAGCTGCAGCTACATGGCCTTATCATCTATTGGATGACTCCATATTTTCCGAAATTCCTTAGCCTTCTCTTTGTCTTTTCAGGTATGTTTTAATGGAAGTCCAAATCGAATTTACTCTTGGGACTGTGCTTGTTGGAGAGTTTATTTGCATATTTACTCTTGGAGAATTTGTAAACATATTGTAAACACATGATATAGATGTGTGGTCGTGTTGTAGAATGTACAGTACATATTTGCATATTTACTCATGCATGTTGTTATCGATGTTCTTTAGCATATGTGTGTACCCCCTCGCCAAGTTTATATATATAGAGATGATTTTTGTGAAAAAAGTGGCCGAGATCACCTGTAGTTGTAATTAGGGTTTTTTTTATAACTATTTGGATCTTTTGTATTACTTTTCCTGCTTACAATATTCGAATCATGTATAAATCTTTATTGATGTTTGTATCTTTATGTTTTCACCATAGTAATGAATCAAGCAGAGATCAACAAAATTGGAGTTAATTTAATATATGTATGTTACATGCGAGGAACGGGTGTTTGAATGTCGAGATGTTGAAACTAAAGAACAGGACATTTAAGAGTTTAAGAGTTGATTTGTTTCATAATGATTCATGAAGTTATATGTATGAACATAGATATCTTTTTGGTTTGCCTATAACAAATAATGGAAGATCTGAAGATGCATGTGATCGGCTGGCTCACGATAATATTAAAAAGCCAAGTAGATATTTAATAATTAAATTATATATATGTGTGATGTCAGATAGATTAAAGGATCTCTAGTAAGGTTAAATAATAAAAACTCACTCATTGAGTCTTGCGACAAAGATTGAATGCCCCCGAAAAATCAGGGTACTGTACTTCATCCGTATCCAAATGGATAATGTATGTTATTTTTTATTCTTTTGTAAACTTGTTTTTCTCATTATTTATTCTAAATACTTTGGATATTTACTCAAATGTTTATTTTATATCTATTAATAATAGATTTTTCCATTTTGTAAATGTAGTTATTATTTTTTCTTGTCTTTTTAAATATTTTAAATAAAATATTAGCAATAAAAATATATACAGAGTTGTAACTACAAAAGAAAATATTATGTATTAAAACATAAAAATTGTAATAACAGAAAAAAATAAGAAGTGGTTCGACTGATTAGCACATGTATTACTGAGTAGATTCAAACTCACATAACACATTTTATTAGAAAATAAATATCAAATTTAAATTATAAAAAATATTGTAATTTTTGGCAGCCTAAAAATAAAGAAAATATGTTCATTGTATATAATTTCTTAAAAGTTATGTAATAATAAGAAATATTAAAATTTGTGGAATGATTTTTTTTAAAAAAAAGACAACAACATTTATAGGACAAAAGAGGAATGATAACAGGTCGGGTCCCATATAGTCGGCTTCCAAATCGAGAGTCAACTTGAAAACAGCAATATGCTCTATTCTTCACCACCAAATGATCTCAACAAATCACTTCAACCGTGATCATTTAGTTATCAAAAGTATATATTAACAAAATAGTAAGCAAAAAATATTCATTCATAAATCTATATTAAAACTGTAAGTTTAGCTAAACAATTTTCTTGTGGAGACTTTACTTCGTCAATATTTTCGCTCAACCATATATATAAATTCCCCAAACTTAGTGAGTAATCCCAATATTTGTCATTAAATATTTTGTGAAAGCTTATCAACTCAGAGAAATCATATTCAGTATAGAATACCACGAATAATTGGAGTATCAGTCAATTGTAGGCATTTTAAATTCACAAAGAAACTAGGTAAAAAATATATTTCATTACGTAGTGTAATACCACTGTTACTGTTTTATTTTTACTTTTAAATACCAAAAACTCTTTTTAGAATAAACATTTTTCGAAAAAGAAATTAAAGTTTTTTTCAATCACTCATTAACGAAAAATGCAAAAACACATTAATTGTTTCCTACATCTGCAGTTGTTCAATGTTAAGGTCGTGATGTATCCACATGTGAAACATTTTCCTTTTATTCTGTCGGTAGCAGCCAGCAGAACGTAGTTATGGTAGATAGATATTGTCACGTTTCAATTCTTATAAGCTATTAAATTGTTACATATTGGAGTGAATAATATCCGCATTGTATTGATTTTCATAATAGTTTTGGATTCTATATACAGAATATTTTACATCGTTGAAAAATCGTAATACTGCAATTTGCATGGTCCAAGGGAAGTCAACGAAGAAAGGTCAAAAAGAGAAACTCTGACCAAAAAAGGGTTCTTCCTTTTCACTGGTTTCAAGTCAAAGACACCGCATGAAACGTAAACGTGTAAACATTTGATTTTATTCTTTTTACTCTCCGAGGAATAAAAACCAAAAACAACAAAAGTTGGAAACTTTACAGTAAAATTCAAGATTTGAAGGTTGGTCATCTTCCACCTGATAATTCAATGGCGTCTTGGTTATGCATAGAATCTTCACCCCAATCAAATCTCCTCTGCAACCGTTCGAACTCATGACGTCTCGTGACTTCCACGTTTTGCCACTCTTCCCATCTCTCCGCAAGCCCTTCTCCTTCTAACATCCTCACAACTTCAGACATCACTGGACGGTCTTCCGGCGAACCTTGTGTACAAAGCAAAGCCACTTGTATCATCATCTCAACTTCTTCTTTTATGTAATCCCCATCCAGATTCTTATCTACAATTTCTCCCAATCTCTTTTCTCTTTCCAATTTCTTCACCTGTCCAAAACAAACAAACGAAACTCAAAATATTATGTTCACTAAACCTTGCGAGAAACCATTTTATGGGGGGTGATTTGATTGTACATACGTGGTCAAGCAACAATACATCATCTTCTTCTTCCAAACGCGAAAAGTCTATGGCGCGTTGTCCTGTAACGAGCTCAAGAAGCATAATTCCATACCCAAAAACATCGGTTCTCTCTGATGATTTCCCTGTTGATAGATATTCTGGCGCAATGTGACCCATTGTTCCTCGCACTTGCGTTGTCACATTAGTCCTTCTAACATCCACTAACTTGGCTAATCCGAAATCACCAACCACTGCTTCAAAATCTTCATCTAGTAACACGTTTGCTGCTTTCACATCGCGATGTATGATCTTTGGATTGCAATGTTCGTGAAGATACTCAAAACCACGCGCTGCTCCTAAAGCAATCCTTTTCCTCGTCTCCCAATCCAGAACCGGGTCGCCCGCTTTAATCTCTCTCAGACGATGTGCAAGACTTAGATTCTGCATAAAGGGATAAACCAAAAGGCGTTCTGTTTGCGTGGTGCAGAAACCGATAAGACGCAGTAGATTTCTATGAACAGCTACACTTATCATCTCGACTTCCCTCTGGAAAGCTGCATCTCCACCAGGACTTTCGAAATCAGTCAATCTCTTCACAGCGACTTTAGTGTTATCCGGAAGTACTCCTTTGTAAACTTTCCCAAAGCCTCCTTGACCAAGCACATTCTTTTCGCTGAAGTTATCTGTAGCCAATTGGAGCTCTCTCCATGCAAATCTTTTCAACTGCCCAAATGCAATTCTCCTGTCCACTTCCCCTAAACATAGATAAAGTTTGAAGACTTTAGCCTCTTTATTTCAGAAAATGTGCATATGAATTCATCACAACATACAGGAAAGTCAAATACGAAAAAGGTTTCCTTTGGGTATATATATAACAGACCTGCAACATCCACGAACACGTCACGTTTATATCCTTTGTGCCTATCCTTGAAGAACAAAAACAACACGATGCCAAGGAAGATAACTGTAACTACAGCACCAACTCCAGCAATAATGCCAGTTTTTGGCTTTCTCGAATCACCTATATATTACCGCAGACTAAATGTCATCAGGAGAACGAAATCTCTTTTATACTTTTGAATCGGTTGAAAATCAAGAAAATAAGGTTAGAGCAACCGCTAAGTAATGTAGTTACCTGAATGGGCGACTTCAGATACACAAGGGTGAGGTTGATCACCACCACAATTCAAGTTGTTTGCCGTGAAACTATAGTCGACTAAACCATGTCAGATTACTGCTAAACGAAACGAAAAAATCAGATTAACCCAAACTAGTTGAACGTACTTGTATTTCGGGATCTCAAATAGACTTTGAGGAATCTGGCCGCTGAGCTTATTAGAATCAAGCAGACTGTAAAGGTAGTTTTCAAACAAAGGTATTAAGAAAAGAATGATTCCAAAAAGTTGGGAAGCATACATACACGGAGAACAGTAATTTACAGATTTATCAGATTTGGAAGACCCGTGAGTGACTCCGGGATAGTCCCATTAAGCTTGTTCTTACTCAAAGTCCTGCCAGGCCAATACACAGTGAAAAACGACATGATCGTTTTCTCTGTCTTAAATGTTTAAAAACATGTGCGAGATTGAACTACTTACAAGAACTGAAGCTTCTTGAGATTACCAAGTGTGGACGGTATACGACCACTTAGCTGATTGTCCTCCAAATCCAAGCTGGTCAAGCTAGTCAGATTTCCAAAGTCTTCTGGTATTCCACCCGTAATTCCATTTCCCTTCAACGTACTATATATAGAAAGAATAACAACAAAATGCTCACAACAAAGTATGTTGTAGAAACTCAGACACAAAAAGAGAGGTTACGCTAGGGCACTTACAGAGTCTTGAGAGTTTCAAGGATTCCTATTCTTGAAGATAAGATTCCCGAGAAGTTCATGTCCGTCAAGGTACTGCAAATCACAAATGCCATAAATATGAACCTAAACAAAAAAAAAACGCTTTTGGAGTGGAAAGTTGCTAGTTCAGAGTTATCATTCAACTTACAGAGACGTGACAAAGTTTTTGTCATCACAAATGACTTGGGACCAAGTGCAAGGATTCACTTGATTCTGATTCCAGTCACTTAGCTGATTGGGTAATGCATGTAAAGAGATCCTTAACGCAAATAAGGCATCCCCTGAGATGGAAAACAAAAGAGTAGAAAAATACGTCGATTAGTCCAAGATCTGACTTCTGCAAAATTCCCAAAATAAGAAAACTGAGAAATGCGAGAAAATAAACATAGAAATTGCATCACCTTGAGCATCTGGTGACACAAACGACCATAAACAGGCAAAAACCAACACAGTAAACGCCATTGCCATCTTCTGCAAGCTCAACATCTCATCTCATAATTTTGGATTGTTCTTCCATCGACTACAAGAAACTACTATCAGAAACAAAATCTTTTCTTACTTTTAATGGATCTGACACATCACAGCGAATTCTTATTTAATTATGAATCAGAGACTTTCTAAATTCAACAGAAATAGCTAAAGAGAGCTGAAATTAAGAGCTTCGAGATTAATATGAATCCCACTATTCAAAGGAAGAGACTCAGAGAAAAAGAGTTGAGGGGGATGAATTCTAGAACACGATCCTGCTCTGTTTCCCAGAACGATTAATGACCGATTTTCTCAAACCCCATGAACCTGGACCCAGAACCTCGTACCGGAGAAGAAAATCCCAAAAAAAGAAGGAAGAAAATTTCACTGCTCGAAAGATTCATTCAGGGGATAAAGACTAAGAGAGAACAAAACAGAAAAAGCTGAAACAGAGAGTAAAAAATATGAAGCTTTTGTCTTTTCGATTTTTCTGTAGACTTGTTTTGGCAAATCGCAATTATCACTCTCGCTAATGGGTGATGTCCGTAGACAAATCCGATTTTGGTCCACGAACTGCTTTTTCTGCGTGCCCCTTGTAATTAAAAATTAATTAATCAACTTTGGTAATGATGTTTGGAGTGTGATTATGTTTAAACTTTGATAATGAGGTTTGGTTTGGACTTTGGAGTGTGATATTCTGATTTATTTAGCCATTTTCTAATTCTTTTTGCTTTTTTAACTTTATATTCATGCTCTCATTCATTTTGATGTTCATTGGTTTGCCGATTTCTGGTTTCTTACCAATTTAATCTGAGTTTTTAACCGGTCCAAAAAATTTAAGTTTTAATATTACTCCAAGCAATTTTATTCCTGGTTTATGGTTCAACACGGTCTGACCACCGGTTTGATCCAGTTGTAAAAACATTGATCGCCACCGTACAGAAGATATTCACGAGAAGAAGTCAAACAGAGCGCGTTCAGGAAACCGAGGCAGGTGAGACAAAATTGATTAATCAAATTTGACAGTGTGTTGTTACATTCAAATCAAATCTAACTCATTCTTTTCCAAATTTAAATTAAAATTTGGCTGAAGTTTTTAAAAATCAAAACGTAAAGTAAAGCTCTGTTGTATAGTTTTTTTAGCTCTCAAAAGGGTTTGTCAGTAAATAAAGATTTTAAAAGCTGAAAAAAGCTGATGAAATAAATTGTGAACATGCAAACGTTAAGGAATCGTGTAGACAGATTTTAATTTAATGAATTGGAAAATCAAAGCAAAAACTGTTGAAAGAAATGAATGACGCAAGTAAGTAGTTACAGATCTCTGTCTCTGTCTCTCTCTCTCTCGCTGCAAATACAATTATCAGTGCGATAACAATGGTCTAATGTCAGTGATTTTGCTTTTCAAAATTTTCGAATTAATCACAGAATTTTTGATTATTTACAAATTGAGCCGTACATTTACAAAGAATCCAAAGAACACCTCTACTCTGATAAACTCTAAAATCAATTTTTAAGTTTTTTAAAAAAGGAAAGAAAGGTCGAACCAGATGATGTTGATTTAAGGGTTATAAAAGTGGCCGTTGCAGTGGCATTTCCAGCCCATGGGTTTGTAATTAGAGTACTGATCAAGGACGGTGCTTAGAGACGAAGGAGGCCGGACGAATCCACCGGAAAATGGGTCAACTCGGGTGAAATGTGAGCGAATCGGGAGAGTGGGGACTTGAGTGGGCATGCAAGGATGGCAGCCATTGCATCTGTTGTGACAGCTCGGTGGTGTGGAACCTAATCTCGCTTTATCTTCAACCAAAACAACCTGAATCAAAAGCAAATAACTTTAATAAACCAATCAAAGTTTGATAAATGATATATCAGAGATTGCATTTGGGGAACCAAGTGAAAAAGATGGTTTTGATGATTACTTGAGGAGAATTCGGAGGTTGGGCAGGTTGAAGAAAGGATGAGACTTGTGGAGAGAGGAAAAGAAGAGGGAGGAGGAGAAGAAGAAGAAGGGTAGAATTGTAAATAGCAAACATTTTGATATTTGAATCCAGGAATTATCATAGAGGAGGAAACTTCATGTGGGTCTATTGAAATTTCAAGACTTTGAAAGCAGTACAGAGAGAGATGAAGAAGATGAGTTATTGAAACGAGTGAGATGGAGAAATTGAGGTGAGAGAGAGAGAGAAAGGGAGACAAATAAGGGGAAGAGAAGGGGTAAAATGGTAATTTGAGAAGAAGGTGAAAGGAACAAGACAGAATAGGAGGATACATACCAGAGAAGAGACTCAGAAACTTAGCTTCTTTCTATATGTCACTTCACTCTCTCTTTCTTCTCTCTCTCTTCTCTCTCTTCTCTCTCTCTTCTCACTCTCTTCTCTCTCTTCTCACTCTCTTCACTCTCTTCACTCTCTCTTCTCTCTCTCTCATTTCGTTTAAAATTATATGGTTAATCTCCTTTGTATTGTTACCAATTATTACATCTCATATTTCTATTGGAACAAACACATGCACAAATAGTTTATTGATTTGATTGACGATGACTTCAACATTTCGATTTTGGCTACATCAGCACACTAAACCGGATTAAATGAGTTTTACAAAACCATTGTTAACCAATTTGCGCGTATTGGTTATAAAAGTCTAACTTTTTTACTCTTTTAGATTGATGTTCTATCATTAGTATTGAACTTTTAAATGATGTTTTGGCTTATATATGTAAAGAAGAAGAAGTATTGAATGATTAATGTGTAACACCATATTTTCTCAAAATTTTCTTTATTTAATTAATTCAAATATTTTCTAATATTTTATCTTATTGCCAAGTAATATATCACTTTTTAATAATATTATATCATCGTATATCTATTACAAAACATAATTGTTTTGCAAAATACAATCTATCTTAATATTATCATTGTATTATCGTGTTTACATTTTATACTTTGTATGTTATTAGTTATATTACCGATTATACTAAATTTTGATATATCAAAAAACAAAACAGAATAACACATATAATAAATATAATATGAATACTAAATTTATATTTATAAAAAAACAAAACAATATGACACATATAATAAATAAAATGGATATCATATACAAAATTTGAACTAAACATGTCAAAGTTTATCGATTTATAATTTTTTTAATACACGTGGTATCATTTTATTTTAAAATATCTCTATAAAAAATATTATATAAAATAATCATAAATTTGAATATAAATAAATATCAAATTCCGTATAATAATATATAGATAGCTAAGCCTACATCTAATCAAAATTATATAATTATTTCACTCCAGAGTATATAAATCTTTTCTCTTTGAACTACACTTAAATATAAGTATTTGTACATATGGCATATGCTGAATTTGTGCATTCGCTTGTGTTATATATCAACACTAATAAGTAGGACCGTTAATAGTTATAGCATTTTGTTCATTGTCCATTTAATCAACAGAGGACTTGCCTTGAATCTCGAATCAAATATGCCCTATATCTTTGGACTTCATTGTTTCATGGTTCCAAATTCATTACTAATTGTTGAGTAGACCTTTCAAGGATTAAAAGAAATAGTAGAATAACATTTCAACTGTTATCTATTTAATGACACATCAAAATTGAGTTTTTTTTGTCCTAAATTGGAGTTTCTTTTATCATCAGGAAACCGTAAGCGAGAATAGGAAAATTGTGGTTCCTTTTATCATCAGAGAATAGTAAGCAAATAAGGAAATTACTGAGTAGTAATAGTAGTAAAAACCATAGTTTGACTGAGTTTCGATTTTCAAACAAATGGGGGAAAAAATCGGAGAACAATAAATGAAAAAGAAGAAGAAGGATGCCACATTTCATCATTTTGACTGCTTTCATTTAATATTTTCAACAATCTTATGTAATTGAATATTATAAATCTCTGTGTGTCTTTTTCTGCTGTTTTCCAACAAGTTTCGCAGTATCGTTTTCTCCTTTACTATATACTGTCCATTTATATTATCTGTATATCTTATACTTTATGTTTCGTTTTTATCTTTTCTAGAAAATGAATTCTTTTCAAAGAAAATAATAATAATTAAAAGACAAGGCAAATGATTTGATCGACATAATAATTAAAAGGAACAGCATACGGAATGGGCCATGGACCATTGATGATCCGTAACTACTAGTGTTCATATTTCATACCAAACTATAAAGATGAATTTCGGTTACAATTTAATGTGGCATCGACATTTGTATGGCTTCTTGCAAAATAAAGTATACAACTTTTGTGCATCGAATAACACTATGATTTGGAATAAATGTATAAATTTTTAAAAAGTGAAAAATTAAAAGAAGCCAGAAGAAGCTTTTCTCAGGAAGAACAATGAATATACCTAAACGGCTAAATCCGTGAAAGTTGGAGCCTTTGTAATTTAGAATATGATTGTATCCATCACGTTTTCTTTCTTTTGTATTTGTATCGGTTCTCTGTACTATAAACTCGATTTCAGATATGATTGTGGATGCAAACTTAATGCTTGGAGTAGAGAAAGAGTATTTTGATAATCAAATTGCAATACAGTATGTTCAGTAGTGGAATCCGAACCAAAGTTGATTATAGTGGTTTAGGTTATGTGGTATTGCGGTTTATAATTTAAATGAAAAAGAATCGCGTGACGTTCTGTGACAATCTCTTTCTATGTTACCTGATTTGTCGCATTTCTCTCCTTTTCAAAATAAAACGTAAGTCAGAGACAAAAAAAAAAGATCTGCGAAAAGAGAAGACTTTTGGCAGTGTAAGATAAGGAGATGGCGAAAAAGGAAAAATAGAAAAGAAATTATTATTGCATGATCCAATTATAAGAGTGAAGGGCTTTTGTGTCCTTTGATACTCTTTTATCTATTTTTCATTTTAAACGGCTCAGATGTAAAAGAATAGATCCTACCGTCAGAAGAAGAATGCTTGGTTACAAGCTTACACCTAATCACGTCCTGGCGAAGGATAGAATTCGCATCTTAACATCGGAAGATAGCACCGGTTAATCCGGTAATACACAGCCTTTATTAAACCACCACCTTTTTTTTCACCGTTGAGCAGCTCGGTATGCTTCTTCGTCGGAAATAACCGCTGGAATGTTCCATGTTCCCAGCGAATGCCCGGAAATTTTCCCACCTAAACTTTTTCATAAATAAGTCAAGAGAAAATGATTTCCGAAAAAAAAGGAAACTTGGACGATGTTGTAATTCTGGTACCTTCTTTAGTAGCTTCTTCACATCTTCTTTGGTAGTTTGAAGACAAATGTGGATCAAGGGATTTCATAATCTCTTCATACTTCTCTTCAGCTTCCGATATCCGCTTCGCCTGAAAAAAAGAGACAATGAGCTCTAAGATGTTTTCAGAGAAACGTCTGATTGATTGTCGTATTAACGGTTTCTTTACTAGTTCAGTTGGTGCATTTGAAGGGCCGAATATTCCCACAAACATTCGTAAGACATTGAAGCTGTTGTCGAGCACATCGTCCTACAAGAAAACCATATCCATTTGATCAGCAAAGATAGTGATGATACTGAAGTTCTTTGAGGGGAGACCAAACCTCATAGTCGAACCTGCAAAAGTAAATTTTAAAACCACTCAGATTCCGAAAGTTTCAAACTTTTGTGTTTGTTGTAGAAGGAAAAATGTTTTAATAAGAAGCGTACAGATCATCCGCCACTTCAACCAGGAACTCTGAAATTGACAAGAATTCCATATGCAACTCTGTCACCTTTTCCGCGGTTCCAAAGGAAGAAGACAATACATATATCAAATACAATTCCAATCTATATGCACTGAGATACTAGTAGTGGTATTTGTTGGATTGAATATGAACTCACATAAAGGAAAAAAAAAAAGCAAGGCACATGAATGTACTACCTCTTCTCCTCTCAACTTGTACAACAAAAGATTCAACACCCGGTAATCGAAAGACTTCAAATGAATTGCTCTCATCACATCTTCGAGGCATATCTTAAAAGATATAGATGAGACAGTGAGCAAATGTATAGCAAATGAAAACAGTGAATTGTTTGACGACAATAACCTGAACTAGTTACCTTGTTTTTGTTTGAAAGAGCATGACAAAGCTTTCTTTCTAACGCCCAATATTCTACGCCCGACCTAAATTCTTGCTGTATCCTAACCCAAAATAGTTCATATCTATTAGTATACATTGTTTGTTCCTTTGCAGGTAAACAATAAAAACGGAAGCTATCTTAAAATACCTCTGGGTCAAAAGACCCTCACATTCAAGTAGATCTCCAAGCGGCTTCAATGGATCAGTTTCAAACAGAGCTCGTGGTTCAGCATTCCATCCATGACCTGAACACTGCATCTCAACATTAGGTTGTATACTAATTTAACTCTGGGTCAAAATACTGCATTCCTATATTCCTACGTATAACAAAATCCATCTTACAGTGACTTGGGATCCGCGAGATAATTCACTGACTATCTTCTCATTAAGAGCATCCATCTAAAGAAACAAAAGATTTGATTTTTGGTTAAAATGTCACTGTTGCATTGCACGTTTACTGAACATGGAAAATCTTAGACAAAAGGGAAAAAACAGCAGAAATACACAGCTATTACCTGATATATGTAACTCTCTGTGAATGAAAGCATGGGTAAGTATCTGAATATTGACTGCGGTTTGTTAATTTCCAAGCCGTGGAACATGAAATAAGATCTGGTCTGCAACAAGATACGGACAATTACTAATACAACAAATTCAGAAATTACACTTGCACAACGTAGAAGAGAATTTCATTCTTGTACCGCCATCTTCCTACATCATTTGTCTATACAAATCGATCCTGATACCTATTTAAGTAACTCAACCAGCCAAGACAGTAGCAATGTGTTTGTATGACGAAAGACTTACGAAATCCTCAAGTGTAGAGTTTGCTCTTTTCATTGCATCTAGCCCGACCATTGCCACGACTTGTTGGTGTTTCTGTGACATGTAAGGATCAACATTGTCCATTACACTCCTCTTCACATTACTCTTTTGCAACTCTGCTGCATGGAAATCGAATGACTGACCACTGTTATATATCAAGAAGACTCAGAGTTTCAGGCAGCAAACTGAAGTTGCAGAGAATCACATCATTATCATCACACTAGGATTACTTTATTTCAGTGAGGTGAAACTGAAATAGAGTAACTAAAAAAAGGGATTCAATGCGGAGTAAAACCTGAACTTGTATTTATTGGTTTAGCTTCATCGTCTAGCTGAACTGACCTCGATATCTCCTCCAGGAAAGGTCCAGATATCTACGCAATGAAACAAGATGGAGAACCTAGATTTCAAGGAAAACAGTAATAAAAATCCCAGCTTGCTTAGTGCTTACTTTAGGTATGAAATCAGAGACCAGGCTCAGTTTCGAATCAGTATCGAGGTCGCCGCATGGTTGTACCTTGAAAGAACAATGAAATCAGATGAAAATTTCAGAGTGTCAAAGTGAGAAAAAATTGAAACCTTTAACTTGTTGTTACCAGGAAAAGGACGAGACTGGAAAGGAAGCGAGATGAAGCTGAATCGGAAGTTGAAGAAGAAAGTAAACCGTGAGAAGTAAGGGCTGATGCAACACTCTGTAATTTCTCCAATCGCCTAAGCTCTTCCATCTTCCCGACTTCCGGTATACAAAAATGAAACTCGTATCAGATTTGTGACAAAAACGATTCGGGCTTATTACTCGTCTGAGTCGTCTCGTGGTTTGTAACATTCAACTTTCAATTTTCATTCAAAAAACAAACTTTGATCAAAACATAGGTAGAAGAAGGTTACCCCTAATTGATAGTAATAATTTCCTCCTTCATATTCAAGCACATGATTTGACGGAGAATATTCGGGAGGGAATTGATGTGAAACCCTCCTGAAGTTCAAGTCTTCTTGCTTAGGGACTTTTGCAGGCAAGCCACTCTTTTGGATGCTTATATAAAACATTCAGTCAAACTATGAAACTAGAATTAACCATTGAGTAAAACAAACTCAAATCATAACTAAAGTCAAGCAATGTCTCTCCCTCTATTGTGTACACCATCAAAGTCTTATACACCATCACTTCATTCTGGATAGGGTGTTAAAAGCATAAACTTTTACAAATCCTTTTCACATTGTAAACCATTAGAAAAAAGAAATGATGAAACTAAAATCTTGGTTGAGCTTGAGCACCCATTATATACTTCTTGTCACGTTAGATTGCTTAACGTTTGTTCTCTAATACACAAAAATAATTGAGCATCTTCTGCTAGTTTCCACATAGTATTTACAAGAGTATTACATTCAAAACAAAAAGACTCATTCCAAATTTAAAGGGAAAAGATACACCAAAAACATTTATAACACTGCAGAATTCAAATAGCAAAATTCTCATATCTTCAGGACGAAAAAATCATCGCAGATTTCAAAGAAGAAATATGATTAAACCAGTTATTGATTATGTACTATGCATTTGAGTGTTTGACTTATTCCCAAGAGTTTTCACTTATTTTTCTTTCCTTTTTCTATAGTTTTCGAACAATTAAATTTTGAAGTGTTTGATCATCAGATTCTGTTTTTTGAAAGCAAAAACGTATTCGTCAGATTATATTTTTAAATTTGTAGTATCATCTAAATGGTCATACTATAGAACCTCCATCTCGACGATTTCGGAGATTTCTTCGTCGTAAACGTCGTGCTCTTCTACCTTCATTTACTTTCCACTCTCCGTCGCTAAAAAATTAGCTTAAACAAACGAATAGTAGTTGCATTGGTGAATCAAGGCGCTTTTGTACCGATGGAACCTCAATAATGGGCCTTAAGATGGAACTAAAAGGCTTGGGCCCAAAACGATAAGTCTTTCAATGTTTCTTTAATTTGGAATCAGGTCTTGTGATTTGTTAGAATTTACATTATAAGTAAACATGCATCCAACACAATAACAAAAATTATTGAGAGAATATCATACTCTAAAACGTTAATGTTAATGTAAAAGTGATTTAAACATTAAGTTATAAAGAATTATACATAAATTTAAATCAATACAAAATACACAGTGTAACAAAGCTAATTACCTAGTCTATATTAATAAAAATAGAAATTTAAATCTTCTCATAGTGTTCACATAGATAAAAAAAATTATTCTACCATAATAACATGTGGAGTTATTAAAACAAAGTTAGAGAAAAAAGTTTGGCTCTCGTGATGTCCACGTGTCAAAAAAAATTATTATACCATGATGACAAAAAATATATATTTAATGTTTAACTTTTTTGTTCTATCTTTAAATTTTTATTTTATTTAATATAGACTTGATTATATAAATTACTAAAAATTATAATTATATTTCTTTTAATTTCAGTATTTTTTATTTGAAAATAAAAATTTAAGTTTTTAGCTATTTTTGTAAAACTTTAAAATATATGTATCATATATTTGTTTTGTTTTTACATTTTAAAAAAAATATAAAGAATATATATATATATATACATATATATATATAATTTGTTTATCAATATATGTTTATAATGTCAAAAAGACAGTGACAAAAAATGTCAAAAAAAATAAGGGATATTTGCAAAATTGACCTAAAATTTGTCTTTAATTGCAAGTTTGACAATTTAAACTTTTTTTTGCAAAACTAACTTTCTATCTCTATTTTATCCTTCAACAATAACTTTATTTATAACTTTGCCATTAACTTAAAAAAAACAAAAACAACACAAAGACCATTATGAACAAATTTTTCAAAAATATTACGAAAATACCATCTTCTTCAATGCATACAACCATCATTATCGTGGTTGTTGGGAGAAAAACATTTTATTCCTATCAAAGCAGACTTCTCGGAGAAGTCTGCGACGTTTATTCCGATCAAAGCAGACTTCTCGGAGAAGTCTGCTTTGATAGGAATAAAAATTGCTTTGGCGAGAAAAACAGTTTATTCCTATCAAAGCAGACTTCTTAGAGAAGTCTGCTTTGGCGAGAAAAACATTTTATTCCTATCAAAGCAGACTTTTCGGAGAAGTTTGCGACGTTTATTCCGATCAAAGCATACTTCTCGGAGAAGTTTGCATTGATAGGAATAAACGTCGCAGACTACGAAAACTCTGCTTTGGCGAGAATAAACGTCGTAGACTTCTCGAAGAAGTCTGCTTTGGTGAGAAAAACAGTTTATTCCGGCTGAAGCACACTTCTCTGAGAAGTCTGCGACGTTTATTCCGAACAAAGCAGACTTCTCCGAGAAGTCTACTTTAGTGAGAAAATTTAGTATGTTTACAATGATCTAATCAAATTCATTAAATTTTACCGCAGATAATGGTCCAAATCGTTGTTGTTTGTGGGGAGTGGACTATTACAGAGACTTGGAATTTTTCTGTGGATAATATAGGAGGAGGAAAAATGTTTGTAATTGAGGATGATGATTACTTTGTTAATGAAGATGAGAATAAAGTTTACTCGAATGTTGAGGATTACATTCTTTAAGGTAAAGTAAAAGATGAATAAATTCAGTTTTAGTGTTGAGTATCTCAGAAAATTAAGTTACGAGTAAGGACAAAGTACAAAGTCTGCTGAGAAGTCTCTAAAGAAGCCTGCCGAGAAGTCTGCAAAGAAGTATGCGAGATTTATACAACAAAGTTTGTCGATATAAGTGTGTAGTTTCTGAAACATGTAACCAATCAATTCAATTAATTTGAAGACACAATGTTATCGATGTTGTTTTAAAAAAACATCTAACACTATCCTGTTAACTTAGTATTTTGATGGAATTGTTTATACATATCTTTCAGTTTTTGTTCTTTCTTGTTATTAGGAAGTATGCATTAAGTATCTTAAATATGCACTAGTTCTTAACTATGTATAAAAGTGTTTATGAAAATTTATATTAATATTTCTGTTTTTAATGGTTGTCATTTTGTAATTTTATAAGTATGATTTGACTTGAGTTGATTGAAAGGTGATTGACATACAACTAATAGTTTATTATAATTCTGAAAAAGTTGATTGAAAACTAACTGATAAGGTGGAGTGATGGGAGCTAGTGAAGTGATGGTGATTGACTTCTCCGAGAAGTCTGCTTCAACCGGAATAAACTGTTTTTCTCACCAAAGTAGACTTCTCCGAGAAGTTTGCGAGGTTTATTCCGACCAAAGCATATTTCTCGGAGAAGTCTGCTTTGGTCGGAATAAACCTCGCAGACTTCGTGAAGTCTGCTTCAGCCGAAATAAACTGTTTTTCTTACCAAAGAAGACTTCTCCGAGAAGTCTGCTTTGATAATAAAAAAACACGCATAGACTGAAACGTAATTGACATTTCGACATTATTTTTTAGACCAAAGGAGTGTTCAGTAATTTCTCCATCCTCATAGGTTAGTTTTGTAAAAAAAAGTGTAAATTGTCAAACTTGCATTTGAAGTCAAGTTTTAGGTCATTTTTAACAATTCCTCCAAAAAAATAACATGTTTTGAGTAACAACAAAATACTAAATATGAGTTATCAACGTAGTGGAAGTACAATAAATGATGACAAATATGCTATAAAACTACACAATTAAAATAAACGCACAAAATTTTATTACTAAATGAAATGAATTCATTATGGCTTTTCAAACTACACACTTCAGTAATTATCATTTTAAACAATTAAACAAGTTTTACAACCGTTTCTGCTACACACGTCACCAATTATCACTTTAAACAATTAAACAAGTTTTACGACCGTTTAAACAATTAAAACAAAATTACAAATATGATAATGATATGTGAGCAATTATCATTTTAAACAATTAAATACATTCTCATAATTTTAGACTATTAATCTTTGAACCATTAAAAAAATTAAAATAAAAGTTCAATTATGATAATGATACGTGAGCAATTATCATTTTAAACAATTAAACACATTATCATAATTTTATATTATTAATGTTCTAACCATTTAAAGAATTTTAATTATCATTTTTTTACCACTATCTAACATTTTAAAAATCATTATCCTCATAATAATGAGTTTTAATTACCAAACTCTATAAACCAACCATTTTCCCATCATCAAATATAAAACTTTGCAAACAATCCATAAAATCTAGTCATGACATCAATAACTTGACACTCTTTTTTTACTTTCGTGTTTTCACCATTTTCAAGAAATTTGATTGAGATTTATGTAAACAATAAATATATATTGGTTAATCTTATTCAATTGGAAATTCTGAAATTTTAATAAATATAATACATTTATAACTATTGAAATGATAGTACTCGACAAAAATGTATGTTTATAATATTTTTATAATGTCACTTTAAAACAACTACGTACCTGATATAAAATCCTACAGTATAATTCAATACCAATTTTCAGAAACGATAAACAAAAATATAGTAAAAACGGTTGTTCTCTTGATTAGAATTGTTAATCCAAAAGCAATTGAAAGTACAACTATTTTTTCTATATTCTCATCCTCCTAAATTGATATTTAAAACATATTTCAATCTACATGTTTTTAAAATTATATAATTTATAAAATCTGATAATTATTACAAATTTATGATTTATTTAAACTTGCTAAATTTTTTTTATAAAAATATGCAATATACATAAAAATTAAAAAATTGTTATGTGTTTGTGTTATTATTTACCAAAAAAAATATTTTTGTTCAACTTTTTAAATGAAATGTTCTAATTAAAATAATATATTTAAAATATCAAAATATTTTTTCTAGAAATATATAGTCAAAATAATAATAAAAATTAGAAAATTAATTCGTACCTATCATGGAATAATATCTAGTTAGTTTTAAATTCAATTCTTTCCAGCAACATTATACTAAATTCAGTCAGATTCTTTCCAAGTAAGATCAATTGTGAATATCTGTCAAATATGAATGACCAAAGAGTTTGACTGGTTATTTGTAAAGTTTTAAACAAAAGATTTTTATGAGAGAGAGAGATTGTAAGTAAAAAAATCATTACCATTAGATTTCAGTCAAAATATTAAATCCAAAAATTTAAGTCAAATTCATTTTTTAAATCTCAATTTGAATTCGAGACAGTTATTATAGTGAAAGACGAGATTTGTTATCTCGTGAAAATGTTTTTGTTCTAAATAAAATATTATTATTTAAAATTTTTAAAAATAACATAAATTTAGTAAAAAAAATAAATTATAAATTGGTAAAAAAAACTCAAATATAATATTTTAACTATATTTGTAATTTATTTATGATAAATATATATTTTTAAAAAATAATTTATAATATTTTTAAAATTTTAAATTTAACGTGTTAAATTGAAAATGAAAATTTTGAAAATATATTATTTTAAAATATTCAAAAACTAAAAACAATATATTTTTATGGAATAAAAAGTAATTATTAAATGAAACCCGATATAAAAGAAAATAGAAAAAGTGCAAGAAGAAAGTAGTAATATATAATAACGATTGGTTTTACCATCTTTGCGAATATCACATCTTTGGGAATCTATGTTTAACGACATTCGATTTTACTATTATAACATATCGGGAAATCATGCTGCGGATATTTTAGCATTATCTGTTCTACGGATGATTGGTATATTTTTCATTGATATATGTATTTTTTTACTTTCTATTGTAAACCCTCGTATTAGAAATTAAAGTTATTTTGTTGGAAAAAAAATATATATATAATAACGATTGGTTTTACTATCTTTGCGAACATCACATCTTTGAGAATCTATGTTTAACGATATTCGGTTTTACTATCATAACATATCGAGAAATCATGTTACGAATATTTTAGCATTATCTGTTCTACGGATAATTGATATATTTTTTATTGATATATGTGTTTTTTACCTTCCATTGTAAACCCTCATATTAGAAATTAAAGTTATTATGTTGGCAAAAAAATATATATATATATATAATAACGATTGTGATACCCTCCGAATCTGTTCAAGTTCTTTCTCTCGCTCTCTCTCAACTGTTTAAGAAAACGTGAAAACTGGCATCACCCCATGAGGAGTTCTTTTCCTCCGACCAACAGTGGAAGATCGGCGACTGATCGTCAGCCGTTTCCCTCCGCTTCGATCAACCGTTTTAACTTTCTCTCTGTGAACTCTTCTCGCCCGTTCAATCACCGTCCTACTCAGAACCACTACCCTAACTCCGGTTTCCCGCCGAATTACAGGCGCGATCGTGCTCCGTCTACGGGAGTCTCTTCTTCAGGTACGCGTATTAGGCCGAATTTCATCGTTCAGCTACTTCACCCGAGAATTCCCGCCGCTAACAGCGACAGCAAGCCGTCGTTTTCAGCTATAAAGCAAGAGATCAGACGTCTCGCTTCGCTCTGTGAAATTCCGGAGGAATCTGTCCATGTTCCCCAGTTCGGCTGTGTCGCCGGAAGTTTTAGTTTTCGTCAGTGGGTCGACGCGCTTTCTGCCGTCGTGACGTTTTGGAACTATCGACTCCAAGGGAAGTGTGATTTCATTCCTAAGCTGATTCCCATTGTTATTGTCCCATCCGACATGGATGAGCTTAAAGACAGCCTTAGTGATCTTTTCTCAGCTCACATTATTTCGGTTATCGAAAACGGAGAATGCGTCAAGAAGGTGAAAAGCGAGATAGAGGAGAAAATTCGTCAAATCGAGTCCTTTTCGTCCAAAAGGGGTCTCAAAATTGAAATTTTTGAGAAAAAGAAGGTTCTTGAGGCAGAGAAGGATTTGGTTGTTAAGCGGCTTGAAGAATTTGAGAATGCCATGAAGAGCATTGTGCGATTTCTAAAAGGAAAAAGCGACTCCGAGTCTGATGGAAGACGAGAAGAAGATGTGGCCGTATTTAGTTTAGAAGGAGCCTATGATTGGCCACGTATTCATAATTTAATCCGCAGGGAGTGTCGAAGGCTGAATGATGGACTGCCTATCTATGCCTACCGGCGAAAGATTTTGAAGAGAATTCATGGCGAACAGGTATCTCAACAAATTCCCAAATTTGATGAGAGTTCTTTTGATCCCAGCTGTTAGGTGAAATTGGTTTGAATTGCTGGTGATCTTAGTTATCTCTGACACCTTGAAGAATTTACTGAATCAAGTTGAAGAGTTTAGTTTATAAATATAGATTTGCAAATCAAGCGCATTTGACTATTTGAGTACAGAATATCAGAAACATTGATCGATTTATGCTGTAATTTTGTCTCAGTAGTTCATTTTTTCTGCTAAGGTTCAGTTTTCTCTGCGTTTATAAATGAATCTCTGCTTGGATATTTTCAGTGTTTAATAATTCATTCTAACTGTGTTCACAGGTAATGGTATTGATTGGAGAAACTGGTTCTGGGAAGAGCACTCAGCTAGTTCAGTTCCTTTCTGATTCCGGAGTTGCTGCTACTGAGTCGATTGTGTGTACACAACCACGGAGAATTGCTGCCATGACATTGGCTGATCGGGTCAGAGAAGAAAGCAGTGGTTGTTATGAGGAAAACTCTGTCCGCTGCACTCCAGCTTTCTCTTCTACCGAACAGATTAGTTCCAAAGTTGTGTACATGACAGATAATTGTCTGCTTCAACACTACATAAAAGATCGGAGTTTGTCTGGCATTTCATGCGTTATTATTGACGAAGCCCATGAAAGAAGCTTAAACACAGACCTTCTCTTAGCATTGCTCAAAGATTTGCTTTGCAGAAGGGTAGACCTAAGGCTTGTCATCATGTCTGCCACAGCAGATGCCTGTCAACTCTCAGACTATTTCTTCGGCTGTGGAATTCTTCATGTCACTGGGAGGAACTTTCCAGTGGAGATTGTATATTTTCCTAGTGACACAAAAGAGACTTGTGCCGTTGGCAGGATTGCTTCATATGTTGATGATGTTGTTAAGATGGCCTTGGAAGTACATAAAACAGAGAAAGAAGGAACTATCCTTGCATTCTTGACGTCCCAAGCTGAGGTTGAATGGGCATGCGAAAGGTTTATAGCTCCATCTGCAATTGCTTTGCCTTTGCATGGAAAGCTTTCCTTCGAAGAACAATTTAGGGTTTTCCAGAACCATCCTGGGAGACGAAAAGTTATATTTGCGACAAATATTGCAGAGACCTCGCTGACTATTCCTGGTGTCAAGTATGTCATTGATTCTGGAATGATGAAAGAGAGTAAATATGAACCTAGAACAGGTATGAGCATCCTCAAGGTTTGCCGGGTCAGTCAAAGTTCTGCTCGACAACGTGCTGGTCGTGCTGGAAGGACAGAACCTGGAAGATGTTACAGAATGTACTCAAACCAGGATTTTGATTCGATGAATCTTAATCAGGAACCTGAAATCCGGAGGGTCCATCTTGGTGTAGCACTTTTGAGGATCCTTGCGCTGGGTGTAGACAACATAGCGAATTTTGACTTCGTTGACGCACCTGTCCCTGAAGCAATTGCAATCGCTGTCCAAAATCTTGTTCAGTTGGGTGCAGTCATTGAGAAGAATGGTGTTCTTGAATTAACACAGGAAGGGCATTGTTTGGTCAAGTTAGGTTTGGAGCCAAGGCTTGGAAAGTTAATTTTAGGCTGCTTCAGGCACAGAATGGGCAAAGAGGGAATTGTTCTTGCTGCTGTCATGGCTAATGCTAGTAGTATATTTTGCAGAGTTGGCAACCTTGATGATAAGATGAAGGCTGATTGCCTAAAGGTATGATTCTGAGCGTCCGAATAATTTTGTTATTGTGGTATCTTCTTACATAGAATGATTACTGTTTCCTGTTATGTGACATATGATTTTTACCCGTATACACCTAAATGAGTTCAGAGAATCTCTGTATTTCTTTTTCTTTGCGTCATTATCTCTCTCTTCTTAAAGATTGAGCTTTGAGCTTTCTTACAAACTCTTAGAAGATACGTTCAGAAGCTTTTTCTTTGACATATTCAAGGTACAATTCTGCAATCAAAATGGAGACTTGTTCACTCTTCTTTCGGTGTACAAAGAATGGACATCTCTGCCGCGAGAGAGAAGAAATAAATGGTGCTGGGATAATAGCCTGAATGCAAAATCAATGAGAAGATGTGAAGACACAGTCAAGGAGTTGGAGATATGCATTGAGAGAGAACTTAGTCTTGTCAGTCCTAGTTTCTGGGTTTGGAATCCAACTGGGGGTACTAAGCACGACAAGCATTTGAAAATGGTTATACTTTCATCTCTTGCAGAAAATGTGGCGATGTACACTGGCTACGACCAACTTGGATACGAGGTGGCATTGACTGGTCAACAAGTTCAGTTACATCCGTCGTGTTCGCTGCTAGCATTTGGCCAGAAGCCAAGCTGGGTTGTTTTCGGTGAACTTTTATCAATTGTAGACGAGTACTTGGTATGTGTAACTGCGTTTGATTTTGAGGCTTTGTATATGCTTGATCCACCTCCACCTTTTGATGCATCTAAGATGGATGAGCAGAGGCTCCAAGTGAAAACGGTGGTTGGTTGTAGCAGCACTGTGCTAAAACGATTCTGCGGGAAATCTAAACGTAGTCTACTTTCAATTGTTTCTCGTGCTAGGTCTCTTTGTATGGATGAAAGGATTAGTATTCAAATCGATGTCGATCAGAATGAGATTCTACTGTATGCGCCTCCCCTCAAAATGGACAAAGTATTCACCCTTGTGAACGATGCATTGGAGTGTGAAAAGAAATGGATACGTAATGAATGTTTGGAGAAGTATCTATTTCATGGTCGAGGACAAGTACCTACTGCACTGTTTGGATCTGGTGCTCAGATAAAGCATCTTGAAGTTGATCAGAGATTTTTGACAGTTGATGTACTGTATTATAGTGACAGTGTTGTTGAAGACAGAGAGCTTGTGAAATTTCTGGAGAAGAGAATTGATGGGTGTATTTGCGCTATTCATAAGTTTGCTGCTAACAAGCAAGACTGTGATGAGAAGGAAAAGTGGGGTAGGATAACCTTTCTCACTCCGGAATCTGCTATGAAGGCAACAGAAATTCAGAACTTTGATTTCAATGGATCAGTGCTTAAATTATTTCCATCGCTGTCAACTGGTGGAGCTATTTTCAAAATGCCTTCTTTCCCTTCTGTTACAGCTAAGATTCGTTGGCCGCGAAGGGAAAGCATTGGCAGAGGTTGTATTAAGTGCCCTTCTGGTGATATTCACAGTATATTTAGTGAGATCTCCGGCCTTGTGATAGGAACAAATCTTGTCCACTTTCAGAGAGATCAAAAGTCCGATGATTCTATCTTGATAAGTCGGATTGACAGAGATGTTTCGGAAGAAGAGGTTTTAGATGTTTTAGAGTGCGCTACATCGAGAAGAGATCTGAATTTCTTTTTATTCAGAGGAAACATTGTGCAGTGTCCATCTGCTACTGCTTGCGAAGAAATGCTGCATAAGAGAATATTTGCATGCATGTCATCGAGGAATCCAGAGCCAAACTGTGTCCAAGTCCAAGTTTTTGAACCAAAAGCAGCAGATTATTTCATGCGAGCGATGATTAAATTTGACGGGAGACTACATTTGGAAGCTGCGAAAGCTTTGCAGGAGTTAAATGGAGAGGTGCTACCTGGATGCCTCCCGTGGCAGAAGATAAAGTGTGAGCAATTGTTTCGGAGCTCCATAATCTGCTCCGCTTCCATCTACAACATAGTTAAAAGGCAATTGAATGATTTATTGGCAAACTTCAAGAGACAAAGAGGTAAAATTCCGAAACCACATTTGAGCTGTTTGGTCTTTAGATTTTATTACCTTCTATCAACTGGAACTAACAAATAACCTTGCTGTATCCGACCATTTCTGATTCTAATAGTTATGAATAATCATGAGTTACAAGGTTTACTTTGGAGGCTACAGTTTCTAATTCCTGTAGGATAAAGGTCATTCAATGGAATCATAAGCGTCGTTTGATATACTTGTATTTTTGTAGGGGGTAACTGGCATTTGGAGCCAACTGATAGTGGTGCTTATCGTGTTAAAATTTGGTCTTATGCAACAAGACCCATTGCGGAGATGCGGAGAGATCTTGAAGAACTCATGAGAGGAAGACCCATAAATCATCCAGGCTTAACCCCTAGAGTCCTACAGCATCTTTCGTCCAGAGAGGGTGTTATTCTGATGCGGAAGATCCAACAGGAGACTGAAACTTGCATTATATTTGACAGGCACAATCTCAATGTGCGCATTTGTGGATCAAGCGAGAAAATCACCCAGGCTGAACAAGAAGTTGTTCAGTCACTTCTAGCCTATCACGAGAGCAAGCAACTTGAAATTCACCTCCGGGGTCCTGATATCCGTCCTGACCTCATGAAAGAAGTTGTGAAGAGGTTTGGTCCGGATCTCCAAGGTATTAAGGAGAAGGTACAGGGTGTGGATCTCAAGCTCAACACCCGGCACCATGTTATTCAGGTTCATGGGAGCAAAGAAATTAGGCAGGAAGTAGAGAAGATAGTCTATGAACTTGCACGAGAAAACAGCACACAGGGTGAAAAACTAGATGACATTGAAGCTGAATGTCCTATTTGCTTGTCTGAGGTTGATGATGGCTACTCTCTTGAAGGATGTTCACACCTCTACTGCAAAGCCTGTTTGTTGGAACAGTTTGAGGCATCGATGAAAAACTTTGACGCCTTTCCCATACTTTGTTCTCACATTGACTGTAAAGCTCCAATAGTAGTCGCTGATATGAGAGCTCTCTTATCACAAGAGAAGCTCGATGAACTCTTCCGAGCATCCGTATCCTCTTTTGTAACATCTAGTGAGGGAAAGTTCCGTTTTTGTTCCACACCTGATTGCCCTTCCATCTACCGTGTAGCTGGCCCTCAAGATTTCGGTGAGCCATTCATCTGTGGAGCATGTAACTTAGAGACATGCACAAGGTGTCACCTCGAGTATCACCCGTATCTCTCTTGTGAAAGGTACAAACAGTTCAAGGAAAATCCAGACTTGTCGCTAAAAGACTGGGCAAAAGGAAAGGACGTGAAGATGTGTCCGGCTTGCAAGTCCACTATAGAGAAATCTGAAGGGTGTAATCATGTGCAATGCCGGTGTGGGAAGCACATTTGCTGGGTCTGCTTAGACTTCTTCACTCACTCAGAACCTTGTTATGATCATTTAAGGACAATTCATGGCGGAATCGGCATTGCCAATGAGCTTGGTATCCCCATGTTTTGAAACCGGACTAGACCAAAGCGGGCCTCTTCAATATACAAATTTGTCCAAGTAAGTCCGTATACAAATCTGTAACGTTTGCCTTGGTTCATATGTACATATGTCGAGATAGTGTGTGTTCAGTAGTATACCTTCTTTACTCAACACAAAACCGATCTTACAGGGAAGACTAATAAACCGGATGCCAAAAATATTGTTTTTTTTTTGTTTAAAGACAAACATTGACTTGTTACATCACTGATTCCGCGTATTTGTCTTCGGAGAGTTTACTAAAAAGTTCAGTCGTCCTGACATATTTTTCGTGAAAACAAAAATTGTAAGGAAACTACTTTCCAACACACAAAGACATGCCTTTAATGGCCACATCACATCCACGACATTTCCACTGATTTTCGAAAACCTAAAATTGGACAAGAACTTCACCTTGACGTTCATCCTTGTTTCCAGATATATCATCCGCCACACCACCGCCGCAAGTTATCTCTCTCCCAACGGAAGAACTCCGGCAAAAACTTACACTATGAGCCCGATTGTTCCGCTTAGGGCCCGTAGGAATCTGAAGCCTTAGACTTCTTACACCGGGACAAATGAAACTAATATACCCGGAAAACTTCTACTCTGTCACTGTTTCCCGCGGCTTTTTTCAATGGAATTACAGCGAAGTTGAGTATGGACAGAGAGGGTAGCTCCTTTTCGTCCTTTGGAAATAGTAGTATGTTTTAGAGTCGGAAATAAGTCCGAACAGATTCATCTTCTCTATACCTTCCCCAGCTTGAAAAGGAACTATTGGCTTTCATTTCAGTAAGAATAAGGGCTGTAGCGCATTTAATGTAATGTCCATTTTACCTTTAATTAATAAGGGCTTTCCGTTTGGGGATAGGAGGAGATTGACCACTAGGGGGTTCAAATCTGGAACGGGTGACTCCACTAGCAAGGGAACGGCGGTCTTTCTCTAAGCAAGCTGTTTTCTGGCCTATACGGTTACAAAGAGGAACCCCTTCGGGTATTCAAATTTGTATTATTCTCTCTGCGGTAGAATCTAAGAAAGATTTCTATTGGGCATGCAACACTCCTAGAATAGCACCTTGCAGTGTTAAAACTTATCTATTGGAGGTAATAAAAAGGAGGCATTTTCCGGACTGCCATGAGTTCTGGAAGAAGAAATTTCCTGATATTGTCAATCTGATGACTGCTGAACCTTGTCAGTAGTCTCCACCACGATCTGTGTCGTCGGCAACGTCTTATCTTTCTATTTCTCGCCGTCTTACTTTACCTCGCATCACCTAAAGCAGGCGATAGCGATAATATTGATACTCGTAGTAGAAATCGAGATAATACCAATTTCAGTGCAAATTTTTTCTCATAATCAAGAAGAACAAGGAATCCAAACCGAATGACATCTGTATCTTGTTAGACCACTTACGTGCCTACAATTCAGTTAATGTAATGTCTTGTGTTGTCTGGAATAAATGGAATGTTTCAAGATTATGTTTGCAATCAACAAAAAACAGTTTTAAATAATTGCGCAAAATACGATTTTAATAAACCAGAAAACTCTCGTTGGGATATTTCCTCGAACACCTTAAAGACTATATGAAAAAGCTAACCCCTTGCAACCAGATTAAAAACGAGTAAAGCTCTACACTTACAGAAACACATTAAGCAAAAAGCAAATCAAAATCCCAGAAATATAATGCCCCATTAACGAACTAAACCAATCTAAATAGCCTAAAAGTCAAGCTCTTTCTCCTCTGATCCGCCTTGCGAGCTGGATATCCTTAGGCATGATGGTGACCCTCTTGGCGTGAATCGCGCAAAGATTTGTGTCTTCGAATAAACCAACAAGATAAGCCTCAGCTGCCTCTTGTAAAGCAGCGACGGCGCTGCTCTGAAACCTAAGATCTGTCTTGAAATCCTGCGCAATCTCACGAACCAGACGCTGGAACGGAAGCTTACGGATTAGAAGCTCAGTACTTTTTTGATACTTCCTGATTTCTCTCAACGCCACAGTTCCGGGACGAAATCTGTGAGGTTTCTTGACTCCACCGGTGGCCGGAGCAGATTTCCTTGCTGCCTTAGTCGCAAGCTGCTTCCTTGGTGCTTTCCCTCCAGTGGATTTTCTAGCGGTTTGTTTGGTACGGGCCATCTCGAGATTACACACCTAAACAATCTAATTTCGAGAGAATGCAAATGAAGGATTTGGTAATGGATATCAAAGCCGAAGGGTGGTTGCATTTATGGGAGGAGAAATTGGCGGTGAGGTAAACTTGGAGGGAGAGAGTTTTTTCTGAAATTTTGGGTTGGAGGGAAAGTTATTTTCTTGTTCGTTAGATTAAGAAGTGCTATCGACGGATGAGAATTTAAGGATATCAATCCGTTTGATTCCTTATCAACCAATTATAACGCTGAGTGCTAATTATTGGGCCATCCGTGTGATATATTGTTCAACCAATTACTACCAACCTCTTCAGTCCAATACGGTTTTATCGCTACTGCCCATTTTTAAAAGTTGTACTTTTTTAAAAGTTTAAGAGCCATTCGATTTTCTTTTTTATAATATAGTAATTCAAATGAATTCGATTAATTTTATGTATATAAGTTCGGGAAATTTTGGAAATTAAATCTTTTACTAGTGGATTGAGATTGGAGTTTAAAAGTTCGTGAGCTTAGCCCGTAGATCTGAAGCCCGCGTCCATATGGGCAAAAATGGGCCAGGTCTGTGAGTTTAAGCCCGTTTGACATCTTTACATACTAGCGGTGAAGACCGTTCCAAAGACGATGTGAATAAAATTGGATCCTGAATGCTTAACATTTGATGACTCCAAAGGATTGACGAATTAGCCGGTCTGATTCATGATTTATACTTAGCATTTCACAACTGATGTGCCCAATTAAGTGGGGGGGAAATCGGTTATACAAATTTTCACAGTTTGATTTTGGTTTTTGTCTAGAAATTAGATGTCTTCTCATTTTTTAGTTATACTTAATTCCTTATTCATAAATATAAATAAGAAATGGGAATAAATGATTCATGGAACTTAGAAAAATTGCCAAGTCATAAATAGTATACTTACTTCCTTATTCATAAAGAAAACCAATCGGTCATTGCTCCAGTACCGGTTTAGAAAACCGAACCAGTTGCTACATCGATTCCCCATTTTATTGCGAAATCGATGATAATGTTTTTTTACTTATAGCTAACTATCTTCAATTTGCCGACCACTTTTTTACGCGCACATTAGCTTTTTGTACCTGTAAATTTGAAATAAACGACCGGACAATTGAATTAATACCTAAAATAGACAACATATATATACGCGACCCAAAAGCAAGACACAAAACGAAATTTAAGTTACCTCTTTTTCCCAGTCACATCTCATTGTAATAAATATCAATATCAATGTCTGAATTACAGTTCCTCCGAATATCATACCAGCCCAAATGCCCTATAAATTAACATATATAATCACAATACATATCGTATATACTAAAGATTACTGATATAAAGGAAACTACTTAATTACCTTAACACCAGATTTAAAAATCCATCCCATGAAAAATCCAAGGGAAGTCCAATGAAATAGTAACATCCCAAATTTATGTATGCCACGAAAGATTGCCAACCCGAACCAACCGCGACTCCTGATCAAAAATCGAAAAAGTCAACAACTATTGATCCGGTTTTATTTTGTGATAGACAGAATTGTGTAGCGTACCGGATAGAACTGGTTGGATACTGTTGAAAAAAATCGTAATGGCTAACAGAAGAGAGAGATCATTGACTGCGTTTGTGACGGTTTCACTTGAAGAGAAAAGCCAACCGATTTGATCATGAAAAAGTATTACGAGAACCGAGAAAATTAATCCTATGATTAAGGATTGTGTAACTGATATAATCATAGCGAATTTGGCTCCTTTTCCGTTCCCTGCTCCTAGTTCATTCGCCACTCGTACGCTACAAACCAAAATTCGTATTAATTCTACACCAATCTGACGTAAGACAACACAGCACAAGCGAAACTTTGAATGGTAATATAAAGCAAAGCAAATGGGAGAAAAGCATATATACAACCTAAATCAAATGGGAGAATAAATAAATCTGAGCTTATAATGGATTATTCATAGTCTAAAAACAGTAATATTTTTTAGAAAAATATGAAATACCCACATGAAATACCATTATAAAATAATAGATTTTTTACCCGGCTCCGGCGAAGAAAGCAAGTGGAATCATCATCTCCAAACCATTTATCGACATGCTGCCGATAAACATTGCAGTTATAAAATTTCAACAAAAAGATATATGTACAGAAAATATGATAAGAATTAGATATAATAAGCTGATTTTTTCGTGATATTGTTCCCATATATGACGTACGTACCATATAGACAAAGAGTCGACAGCCATTTTTGCGTCCTCCAGATTTCCAGTAATCAGAATTAAAATCCTATAATACCAATACTCCAAGCTGTACGTTTCGATAAAAATCAACCGTGAGAATTTGTGTTTGATATGTAAATCATTAGAAAAAATGCGACAAAAGTGGCGATTAACAAATACTATACCAAATCATGATTCCGGAAGAGGCAGAGAGCTTAGTGAATTCCCATAGTCCGGTGAAGGCTTCGATGGAGAAACCGGTCCACGTGACCGGACAACCGCCGCATGTGATGTAGGTAAATAAAAGGAAAAAATTGAGCCACCATGAGACGTTAATAGTAGCGATAGTCCCAATTACTCCAAGTTTAAGACCATACACAAATAACCAGCACACAAATATGTGAACTACAAGGGTCACTCCACCCGTAATTGCCAGAACCTGTATGGTACGTACGTATGTAGTGTAAGAGAATATTAGAAAAAATACTATTTAGGAATATTACTTTATTAAAAGTGGCTCACTCATTAGATTTCAAAGTGAATGTTATGCTCAAAGAAGAAATTATACAGAACCAGATAGCTGTCACATGATATTTTCATATATTTCGCTAGTGCCTGATTACCTAGATGAATGAATACATTATGTGAAAACATGTTGTCCTCACAGATATCCCCAATGAAAAAGAAAAATCGTGGGAAATATATATCCTCCTATATATGAAATGTCAAAACACAAGAGCAACATAAAAGATACAAAGTTTATCGACGATGTAGAACTGAAAGAGTTTGTTTTCTCGTAGAAGTTCTACAAACTTTCTTGCTCAAGTAGTTATGATATGTTTCGTTTGTCACTCTAATTGTACACCATTAAACCTTCATGTAGCCCAAAATATACCAACCATTTTTAACAACTTATATTAATTAATTTTTGAACAGAAGGGATTAGTATATACTTTATTCTCGAGCTGGCATTGGAGGAATCGATTGATAGGCATAACGAAGGCAAGGGCAAACTGTAGAGGAATGACACAAACAGCAATGGTACCGCAGAGCTCGGCGATGTCGTCAGGCTGGCCGAAGAACTTAAGAATCGGAGACGCAAAGATGAACACAGGGATGAGTAAAATGGAGCATATGAAGAGAACAATCCATGATCGCTGCATATAAATTCCCAACATGTCATACTTCTTCGCACCAAACGCTTGACCGCACAGCGTTTCCAACGCACTCGCCATTCCAAGCTGCATATAAAATACATATATATAGTCTGTCCATAACGTAAACATTATAATATATATATATAAGCCATGCAAGTTTTTTTAATATAAATGTTTGTGTGTACGAGAAGGCTAAAGGTGAAGCCAATGATGACGTTGATGACAATGGAGATGGAGGCGAGTTCAAGCTCGCCTAGATGGCCTGCGAAAGCCTGAGTGATGACGGCTATCAAGTTGGTCGAGACTCTCGTGAAAATGGCCGGTCCAACAATCCGCCATAGCTTGTTTGTCTCTATCCATATTCCTCGGCCTTCATCTGCCTCGCTTTGCTCCCTTAAAAGAGGAGCCGTCGCTACAGCTTCTGCTTCATCGTCTCTGTTTCCCATCGTCGATCTTTAGGAAATTAAAATAAAACAAAGTAATTAAGAGTAGATGTTAGCGGATAGGTGATGATATAGCTAGAGTAATTCAGATATATATAGTAAGATATGAGTTATCGGGGATCCAACAGAAATATAAAGAAAAATGAATCTTTTTACGACATGAGAACCACGACGGAGAATACGTACGGATCTAATGTCCACCACAAAAGAAACTGAAAACATGTTCATGGGATCATGGGGAACCATGCAAGAGAATGAAGATCATTAATTTCAAACTTCAACTCCCAACCATATGCGACTTCAATACTCCAACTAAGTTGAGAGAGAATGTGAGAGAGAGAGAGGGCGGAATACTACGATATAGATGGAAAGATGAAAGTAATAACAATGAGATGATGGTTTTTTGTTCAAAAAAAAGCATAGAGATGAAAGAAAAGAAAATGGAGGTGACAAAACTGACAAGGATGAGACCAATCAAAGTCAAGATCGAGAGGGAAGTGTTGATAAGAAAGGTGAGCTTCGAATGTTCAAACTGATTACTGTCTGACTTTACCGTTATCTATATTTTCACTTTGAGCAGTAAGTATTTATATGTAATTAAGTATTATTAACAAAACTAGATTTATACTCAGGAAAAATATTCGTAAATTATATTTTCTTAATAAATATAAATTAAATATTTATATAATTTTAACTTGTATTTAAAATTACTTTTAATATTATTTTTTGTATATATAAATTAAAAAAGAAAAAAATATTTTTTATGAATTTAATAGTATTTTTTGGTTAGTTTAATAAAATATATTAATAATCTAACCAAATTAATAACAATGGTATATATTGTAATTATTCGAATAACTTAAGTCTCTTTATATATTTATTTGAAATTTAATGTAATGATGAAACGTAAACATGATATTTCTGTTAATAACACGTGAGAGTAAAATTATTTTCTTAAATTATTTCTCAAATAATATATTAAAGATTAGGTAATAACATAAATCTGTTTATATTTATTTAAAATTATTTATAAATTAACGTATTAAAAATTATTTAAAAATAAAAATTATTGTTTTTACAAATATAATACTATTTTTTGGTTAGTTGAATAAAATATATTGATTTTCTAACCAAATTAATATCAGTGGCATGTATTGTAATTATTCTAGTAATTTAAACACTTTTATATATTTAAGCTGAAACTCGTTGTGGTGTTGACACGTCAGCATGACATTTTTGTTATTAACACGTCATGGTAAGATTACTTTGTTAAAAAAGTTCTCAAATAATATATTAAGGATACATGTATATATATATATGTTTATCTGTACGTAGTGATCCATATATATTGAATTTTTGTGAAATGTTGAAATATATTAGGTTATATATATTTGATTTTTTTTTGTAAAAGCATTTTGTATAACATTCATATTTATGGATATAAATTATTTCTCCCAATCAAAAACATTTCTGGATTTACCCCTCAGGACAGGGACCAAAAGATGGTGCCAATGACTTGTCGATCGGAAGTCAAATGCCATCAACTTTGAGGTAGTTTTAGAACGTGTCGAAATATCTAGAAGATTATTATTTAGATAGATTTATAGTTGAATCATGTAGATGTAACAAAAAAAAAGTTGAATCACGTGGTTGAGTGATGATGGTAAAAAGTATGTTGTTTAATCAAACACTTCACAAATTAATTAGATGGCCTTTGTTACTTCATTTATTGCAAAAAACTAAAATTCTCTAGGCAAATAAAAAAGTATCTTAAATTCTGTTGCGAAACAATAACACATAACGAGAAACCGTAATATGGGACAACGTACTGGACTGAGCTAATTGGGTCATATCTAACCATAATGGGCCTTTGCAATTTATTCCAGAGGCATGTAGTGTCACATATTTTTTATTTCATTGACGATTATTCACGAAGTAAATCAATACAAAGTTTATGTACACGTCCGGAAACTTTTGGACTAAACCCTAAACATGTGCTTTTCTGGTTCTAAGTTTTCTAATAAACTAATTAAGTGTTTTTGGTGGCTACAATTTCCCCACCATTTATATGCTAGAATAATTAAATATATTTTTAGGAAAGTAAGAACGGAATACATTGCTTTTGCAATATGTGATAAATTGTTTAAACAAAATAATAATGAAATTGCTTTATTAATCTACTGAATTTACATAAAACAGATTCCACCAACGGTCAGTTATACGTGTCGACATTCCATTGGTTTCCCACCAAGATAATAGCATTTTTTTCCCGATCCGACACACGAAAACATAATACAAATTTAAACGATCAAATAGCGAATTTTGGAAATAAATGAATTTCTCACATAACACCAAGGAATTGAAATAATTGGGGAAATTTTAAGACGTGAATTTGTAAAAACGAAGAAAAAAAAAATCAAGCCAAAACGGCAGCGTAAATAATAGCGGCGAAGGCGGTTCCGGAGATGAAAGCCTTGTTAGAGAAAGCGGAACTTGGGGCAGGCGCAGCATCGGACGGTCCTGGAGCAAGTCCGCTTGGGCTCAAGGCTGGACCTTCTGGCGCCGGTGTAGAAGCGGTGGGAACATCAGCCGGAGAAGGAGCGGCCGATGGTGTAGTGGCGGGGGCTGGGGTTGCGGCTGGTGGTGGTGTGGTAGTTGGAGCTGGGGTTGCGGCGGGTGGTGGGGTGGCCATGGGAGGAGGAGTTGCGACAGGTGGAGGAGTGGCTGCCGGCGGTGGAGGAGTGGCAGTCGGAGTAGGAGCTGGTGCTTGAGCGAATGTTGACGTGGCGAAGAGAGACATTATTAAGAAAACTTGGACAATCTTAGAACCCATCTCTCTCTCTCTCTCTCTCTCTCTCTCTCTCTTGAAAATGCTTCTTCAGTTCTTATAGTTTTAGAATGAGAAAAATTGTAAGATTATAGAGTTGTGATTGTGAAGGTGAGGAGAATGGAAGAGATGTATAAAAGGAGGAGAAAAGCCTATAATTATTTTGATTATTTTAACAAGAATTCTAAATCTTTTTAATATATTAAAGATAATATTTGCAGACTAACATGCAAGCCCATAATTGGAACATGGGGTTGCCTATCTAGACTCTCCTAGGCCGACGACTATATACATTTTAAACCCTTTTTAATGAATAAAATTAGATTAAGATTAAATATATATTGATAATGACAAAATAATGAACTGATATTATAAAATAAATCGATTTATATAGATATCAAAATATTAGTCTGATGACTCTTTGCTTAACATCTTTATTTGCTTAATTAGTATACAACCCAAACAAACATGGGTTAACGTTAAACCAGGAGAGACTAATTTTGATTAGGTGAATTAACTTTTGACTTAGCAAGCTGTAATTTTATGGTGTTCATAAAATTGGAGAGAGAATCCATGAATGACTATGAAGTTCTTTTCTTATGTCCTAACACACCACAGAGTTTTCAACTTTTTTATAATTTAATTAATTCATATATTTTATTCTCCTTATTCAACTTCCGTTTATTCAATAGTAAATGATTGTATACTCCCATCAAATACAACTTTTTCACAATGTTATTTTAATATTATCATTATATTTACATATTTTATATCATCTTAATTAAAAATATTTATATACAGACACTATATAAACAATTGCAAAACTGAACATAAACAATTGCAAAACTGAATATAAACAAATAGATTTCAAAAACAATGAATATGAAGTGGCAAATGTGGGAAGACAGCTAACATGAAGAATCAAGAGTTGTAACTTCGTATGTCTTTCTGTCTACTTGATCCACCGGTTGTTGTCATTTTTTTAATATGTAGAAACGTTACTGGGATTTTTTATTAGTAATGGAATGGATTATATTTTGGCAAAATGTTGGTTAACTCGTAATAATCATCAATCCCATGTGCCTGAGCAGCTGAGCTGATAGATCATTGGTGTTGTTAACGTTGGAAATAGCTGTCAGGTAATTTAGATATTTACAGGCTACCAAACGTCTTTTCTTTATACATTCGCCTTTTGTTTAAACTACTTTCTCGTGGTCACTACACCTTTTTCTAAAATGTAAATGATCAGTACTTTACTATAATTTAAAATTGATCATAATTTTGATTAAAATTAAGTTGCGGAGTGATATATATAATTTAGCATTATTTTGATGTAATAGAGAGATTATAGCAAGCCCATTACTAAGGAAAAGAGAGCATATAATACATTTGGATGTGTACCGAATTAACCCAAACGGAACAAGTGTTATCGAAATGAGCTCATGGGCTCAATTGCAAGCCCAAGAAGACGATATTTTGAAAGGTATTTTAGGCTTAAGAAAAGTCAAGACATGACTAATTTTTAGATAGAGAGAGAGAGATTTAGTAGAGTAGATAAATCATCAAGCTGTGCACATAATCATCACAAACACAGATATTTTTTCACAATTACAAGCAAAGGGGATTTGAAATCGAAACCGGTGGCGAAAATTCTCCACCCTCCCCAAGAACCTTAGGCCTCGTCCATCTGCTCCTGAACAAAGAATATTAATAACTCAGCACACACAATTTCTCGGTTATTTCAGTTCTAACCGGTATGTAGAAACAACTTTAAGATTACTCGAATGTAGAGTAGAAAATCGAGGTACATGGTAAAGGAGATGTGAAGAGGATTAACCTGCATATCCGATGTCCAGAGGGTTAGATTGTCCCTCAGCAACTGCATTATGAGAGTGCTGTCCTTGTAGGATTCTTCACCCAGTGTGTCAAGCTCAGCTATGGCTTCTTCAAAAGCCTACAGGTGAACCCGGCATAAAACATTAGAATCTCCCCCAGCAATGAAAAGATACGTTGTGCAGCTAAATTATTTTACATAATGAGCGAAAAGATCTGGTTCAAACAGAATGAGATACTAATCCAAATATTGGACAACATGAGTCTTGTTCATCAGAGTCGGTAATTTTTTAAAAAAAGAATGAGAAGTTCTGGTTTAAGCAGAGAATGAGACATGAGTCCTAAATCCTAATATTGATCAACATGGTTATTGTTCAAAAATTCACCATAGCTGGGCTTCACTAAAAGAAGATGATTTTGTTAATGAAAGCTTATTCAAAGTGATTCAAAATGAAGCACAGTTGATCAAAAATCAATTCTTTTTCCAGCAAACATCTGAAGACAAGTAAGGCACAACAAGAATAGTAAACCAGTGGTCAATCTCCTTAGTCAAAACATCAAAGCAAGAAGCAGGAGAAAAATCTCTAAAGACAGAGACAACAGCAGGTCAATGGCTTATCTCTGTTACCAGAGTAACCACCTTTAGTGAAAAAACAAGAAGAGTAACCTGTTTGGCCATGTTGCAAGCTTTGTCCGAGGAATTGAGAATCTCATAGTAGAACACAGAGAAATTTAGGGCCAGGCCAAGCCTTATTGGATGAGTAGGCGCCATATCAGCAGCTGCGATATCCTTCAAAAACATTACATTGAAAAAGGGACAAATAAATAACTAATCAGTTTTGGTACCAACTAAGTGATATGACAATTTAGGGAAGCAATTATAGCTCTTTATGATGAAAAACTGAAAGAAGAAAAACAAACAAAAGCATCTAAGATTTGATCAGCATAGTAAGGCCATTTCTAAATAAGGAACTGGTTACTAGATTTGGAAAATATTCCCAATAGAAGAAATCTTGGAAAAAGAGTTTCAAACAACAATGAAGCCAAATCTGATCAATTCCCACAGTAACCACAACGAAAAGAGAAGCGACTTAACGAATGAAATTAGCAGATAGATTTACCTGAGCTGCCTTGTAAGCGAGCATGGTATCTTCCGCAGCTGCTTTCCTCTCGTCTCCAGATTTAAACTCCGCCATGTAGCGATGATAATCACCCTTCATCTTCAGGTAAAAAACCTTAGACTCGCTGGCGGCGGCGGATGGGATCAGATGCGAGTCAAGGAGCCCAAGGATTCCGGTGCAAACGGAGGAAAGCTCCGTCTCCACCTTAGATCTGTAATCCTTGACGAGCGACACGTGCTCATCATTCTTCCGGCTCTCTTCCTTCTGCTCAATCGAGGAAACAATCCTCCAGGCGGCGCGTAGAGATCCGATTACGTTCTTATACGCAACTGAGAGGAGATTCCTCTCCTCCACGGTGAGCTCCTCCGCCGGAGTGGCGCCTGTAACTAGCTGCTCCATGAACTGGACCATCTCCTCATAACGTTCCGCCTGCTCGGCGAGCTTCGCCATGTACACATACTGGTCTCTGCCTAGTGCTGCCGCCATTAGAGAGAGATTAACTTGTTTTTTCGGGAATTTTTGAGGAAAATGAAGAAAAAAAAAAGAAAGAGAGAAGAAGAATAAAGGGAGAGAATTTAGGTGGGACATAAGAATAAAAAAGTCTTTTTTTTCCCACTCGCGCGTGATTCGCAGTATCGTGAGTGAGGCGAGTGGGAATGTTTGGAAGGTTTGGTTTCCGATAAGAACGAGCGAATCGATACAATAATTTTTACTGCGTCATCCTCCGTCACTAGTTTCAAAGTCAAAAGATTCAAAATTCCGGCTGGATTTATGGGCCTTTATTGGGCTTCATATGGGGCTATATTGGGCTTCATATGGGCCTTTATTGGGCTTAATATGGGCTCTTGATGGTTGTCGAAAACACATGATGGCATTATCTATTTTCAGTTTCACACATTTTCGTTTTTTGGGTAAGATCCATTTTCGTCTATTGGAATTGTTTATAACTCGAGAACCAAAGTCTTGCTATGAAGCTTCACATAATTTGGTATGAAGCCTGTGTACGTAAATGTCTTCTTCATTCATGTGCACCACAAGAAATGTTTACATCTTTGGAGATAAACTTTCGTTTCCTATTAATTCACTGACAAATCATTTTCTGTATCCAAAAACTTTCAGCTCAAATCGAATCGAATGGAAACTTAAATCAATGTGTAAATGCATCAGACCGGACTGAAATCAAACAAATTACAACCAAAAAATATTTGATTTTAATGATAAAAACTGAAAAAAAGACGTAATTAAACCTTACTCACATGGATGTTTTGTTTGTCTAAAAAAAGAAGAAAGCGTGGAGCTTACTCGCGTACGGGGCGCGTAACTATGCGTTCTGTTTGTGGGTGTTTCTGATTCTTTTTCATAAGAATCTCTTCCTCTCTCCGTTTTACTTCTGGTTTTCAGGAAGAAATATGATCTGTTCGTCGCAGCTCTCGCAGCCGATGAATGGCCTCAAAGACATCGTTGAGACACGAAATTTTAAGGTTTTTACTCCATCTGTCTCAGTTTCCTGTCTTTTTCTTTTTAATATGTTCTCTCTGACTTTCTGCTCATTAGACGAGCGAGCGCGATAACATCTGTAATTATGTATTTTAGTCTGATAATCCGATTCTAAAAAATCTTCAAGTTTTGCTATGCGTTTCAACTTGTTAACTAATGGGTTTCTTTATTTGTATAATACTCCTGTAAATTTGTAAAAGCATACAAATTTCTATAAATTGGATTCAGTAAGAACACGCACAATGCGTAATAATTTGGTCGATTGCTAAGTGTTGTTTTCATTTGGGAAACCAGTACATTTTTTGAAGAGTAATGTTTGGTAAAGATGAATGTTTCACAAGATTTTCTTATGCTAAGCTTGATGAAGTGTGTTCACAGGCATGGCTCCTAGATCAGTATGGAGTCCTTCATGATGGCAGGAAACCATACCCAGGTGCAATCTCAACATGTACGTTTTCATATCTTAGCTTTGGCATGTCGCTGTTCGGGTTGGCTGATTCCATTAGGTTCTGACATTTTGTAGTTGGTTTAAAAACCGATTCTTTCGCTGTTCAATATTTAGCTAGAACTTGGCTTAGTGTTGACGACTATATTCCATATAGTCAGAGATGATTCGGCAGTGAATATTTGTCCATATAAGTCGTTAAGCCGGAAATGAAATGTTAATATGCTTGAGATTTTTTCATTTGTTGTTTGTTTTTCTTTCAGATATCTTTAGTCTAGTTGTTCTGCAAAATGGCTGATTTAAATTTTGTTTATTGGGGTTACAGTAGAAAATCTTGCAACAGCGGGTGCCAGGATCGTGGTCATAAGTAACTCCTCTAGACGTGCTTCAACTACAATGGAAAAGTTGAAAGGCCTTGGCTTTGATCCTTCTTTGTTCACTGGAGCTGTAACTAGCGGTGAACTAACCCATCAATCTTTGCAAAGGTTATTACCAATCACTCTTCTTTGCGATATAGATGCTATTACTGAGTAAAACATATTAATAAATGTCCCGTCCAGGAGAGATGATCCTTGGTTTGCTGCACTAGGAAGGTGTTGTATCCACATGACTTGGAAAGATCGAGGAGCTATCTCTTTGGAGGTTACTTATCACCTTGCTTCTTGTTACTGGTTAATTTATCGATGGAGGTTGGTAGTAGGTGGTTGATGTGGTTTCTGTTTCAGGGTCTAGATCTAAATGTTGTGGAGAACGTGGAAGAAGCTGACTTTGTTTTAGCGCACGGCACTGAAGCCTTAGGACTTCCTTCAGGCGGTGTTACTCCAACGCCTCTGGACGAGCTGGAGAAGATTTTGGAGAAATCTGCAGCTCGAGGAATCCCCATGATTGTTGCAAACCCGGATTACGTGACTGTAGAAGCAAATTTTTTTCATATCATGCCAGGTACATTTACTTGCATTTCTTAAATTGTCCAACTTTGTCTTCCACTTATGATGCTACTCATATAATTTGTCAGGTACACTAGCTTCCAAGTATGAAGAACTCGGAGGAGAAGTGAAATGGATGGGCAAACCTCATAAGGTCTGAACATTGAAACTATCAGAGAAGTTGCTACTTGTCTCTGGATAATGCTTTATTGACTGTGCTTATTTGACAGATGATCTATGAGTCGGCTATGGCAATTGCGGGAGTCAATCCACGTGAGGCTATCGCAGTAGGAGATTCTCTTCATCATGATATAAAGGGAGCAAATGTTTCAGGAATTGAATCAATATTCATCACTGGAGGGATTCATGGTAATGAGCTCGGGCTCACTTCTTTTGATGAAACTGCATGTCTAGATTCAGTCAAGACCCTTACTGCTAAATACAATGCATACCCAAGTTATGTATTATCAGCCTTTAAATGGTAGTTTCATTCTACAAATCATATTATTGCTTCTTGAACTAGATTTTTGCCGACAGTTATCACTTGGGAAAGCATTTCAAAAAGCTCATTTGCTGTGGAAGTAACACTTATTGTTGTGTAAATGGTAAGATACATATTATAGAATGAATCTGGATCTAAAAGATAGCATAAATGCGCCGAACTTGCCCAGCCAAAAACCTCACAAGAAAGAATAAATATACAAGGAACCTCCATCTTTCTCCAGTTCATCAACAAGATCCCTAAAAGAGGAAACCTTCATGGCCAAAGTTTTGAAGAGGCTTAGAGTAGCGAGCTCTCTTGTCCCATCAGCTGTTTTAGCTAAAGCCCGCAAACTTAGAGCTTCGGATAATTGAGCAAACAATTTGTTTCATTTCCTCTAAACTCTAAGCTCATAGCTCATGTTTACTATAGCCGAAGGTCTTGGGACAACTCTGACAGTTTCACCTCCTTAGAGCTCTTGAACGCGTGCATCAGCCTTGATTACGAGCTCTGAATTGGTGTTACCTCCACATTTCATGATGAATGGGACTGAAAAACCTGTGTTGAATTTCAAAACCAGCCCTTTAAAAAAATTTAATTCATAACCAAGATAATTATGATACGAAATTGGCTATAAAACATGCCCAACAAAGGAATTTACTGAAACGGCCAAAACTGAGCACAAAAACCCAGTCTTTACATAAACCAATCAAAGTTCGAGAGTGGATCAGATTCACTGAAATGAGTCAAATGACTAACAACAACAATACAATAGATATATATTGTAGAGTGTAAAGGAACTGTAGTTAAGTGAAAAAAGAAAGAAAGAGGAAATGACATTTCACCTTAACTTTCCCCTTTAAAACATAAACCTCAGAGGAAAGCGCTAGCTTCCGGAGATTCGCCGAATATTGACATGTGCTGTTTCCACATATTATGGACGAACACTTGGATTTGGTCATCAGTTTTCAGAAAAACGGCAGCCATCTTCTGGTCCTGTTCCCCCTTTGGCTGTGAGAGATTACTATATCCCTCCTCTGAGGGTTGCTAAGCCACATTGCCAACACAACGCCCACGAGACTCACAACTGGTGCAGCAACCATAAACAGCCATCTTCCCCTGCTAACTCTGCTCTCACCAACCTCATTGTCTCTCTCAACATATTCCTCTTCCCCTTCTTCTGTGCCATCATCAGAGGAGGAGCTATCCTCGTTCACATCCAGCACATTCTGCTTTCGCTCCTCGTAATCTTTATCATCTGTCGGGAGCTCGTATCGGCATAGTGGACAGGAGTTACGGGCACTCAGCCAAGGTACGATACAATGACCATGATATAGATGGAGACATGGAAGCTGCATGGTTTCATTGCCGAGGATGAAAACCTCCTTGCAGACCGAACAGACTAGGTCCTTATTTACATGCTCCTCTCCAATTATAACGCCTGGAAGATTTTTGACGCACGAAACAGATGCAGGTGGTGCACCTCTTAATGAATTGTCAGTCTCAGCAAGTTGCTCAAGCAGCTCTTCAAAACCTCTCTCATCAAGATAATCTGCAACATTTGCAGCATAGGGAGAGAACTCCATATCCTCCAAACCAGTGAAGATGTTGCGAGATAAGGCCTGCCTCCTCTGTATAATTCTTTGACGAAACCCTATATCTAACTCGGGAGAATCAAACCGAGTCATGGAGCTGTAGCTCTCACTTGGACTTGCCAAATAATTTCCATACCGTGGTCCTGCAACCCCAGATGGACCTGCTCCTTCCACACCATCTGCATCCTCCCATTCCCTGTCTTCTTCATCTGAGTTCCACTGGTTCATACCAGCATGCATCGGGTCTATATCAGTGTCAAAGTCAATATCGCTCCTTTCGTCCGGTTGAAGAAAGATTCCCGCATCAAGGAATCCATGCCTGTCCGTGGAAGCATCAGACTCTCCACCGTAAGCGCTACTAACAGAAAAGGCGTCATTATCACCACGGGAAAATCTGTAGAGGCTAAAACTAGCGTTTGATTCGGTTTCTCCGTTGTCAAAGTCCTCACTTTCAGATTCTGAGAAAATTCTCCAATATGTAGAACCCGTCGGAGTAGTGGTATGAGAACTAGTTTCATTACCATGAACCGTTGAGAGGCTTTGTCTTGCCATGCTTATCAAATGTGTGAATTGCTGGGAGGAAAGATCACCGACGGATTCAGACCTTCCGTGCCTACTTCTCCTTCTTCTTCTCCTTCTCCTCCTAGCTGTCTGCCACCGGGTCAACTGAGGCGCGGGGGTTCCGAAATCTTCAAGCAACAAAAATTTACAGTCTCCACATAAGCTGAAGATTTCAAGATCATCGGAAGCAGATTGAACGACTCTTCCACACAGATTACACGTCGAAGACGGGATTGAATAACTGCTAATGCTATCCACTATAGGATCATCAGATAGAACCTGAGATTGTGATTCCATCTAATCCAAGGCGGCAACTTTGAGATCTGAGAAGTAGGAAATTGATGAAATCAGGGTTTCGATCACACATACGAAGGTGGGATAGACCCACGTTATGTCCAATTACTCGAATTTCCAGAAAAAAAATTCCAGAAGTTGAGGAGAAAAGATTACCCAAGAAAACGCAATATCTTGAAAAACCTAGGATGGGGTCTTCTCTCCAAGCAAAGAAGGATAGTTTCGGTGAGGGAGATGGAACCGAAGTTGGGATTCAGAGAATGAAATTATGGCGTAAAAGGAGGTCAACGGCAACGACGGAAGGGGGTGATTTCTGAAGAATTGTTTCTAATTTATATTAGCAACAAAAAGACTCTGATTCGCTGATCGGACGGTGACTGCGCGCTCCTCAAACGACGCCGACCTCCTCGGTTCGAATCCTCTCACCTCCCAGTTTCACCTATTGGCTTTACTCCTCTCCTCTGATCGCTTATTTATTTCATCCCAAAAGAAAAACCACAAACAGAATTTTGAAGCAGCACAAAGTGGAGCTGCGGAAGATTTTGATAAGATAGAGATGGGCTCATGAGAGTTGTTAGTGGGCTATGTTGCTGAATTAGAAGCCCATTACTATCTTAGTCTGTTTATTGCGTAATCAGATTATTACCAAAGTAAATCTAATTCCGGAAATTTCTTTTCTTCTCTTCTCTGCCTCTTCTCCCTCTTGACTCTTTTGTCATTTCTGCTCCAATATCCTGTCACTTGATTCACTCGGATCTTATCACAGTTCACAAGTCTTTTTTTTTTAACCATTTGCTTTGAAATAAATTTTTTTATCCTTATCTCTGCGGATTTTCCTCGGTTTGGTATATGTACTAATAAATAACTTATGGCAGAGAGGGTGCTTTTGATGGAAAAACATTCACTTTTGCTTTTTCTGTAATTCAAAAATGGAGACGATTCAAAAGCCTTTTGATTTTTTTCTTTGAACTTCCCAGAAGCCTTTTGATTTGAGGCACAAATATTATATGCTAGAATTAGATTATATTGTTTGTGTCTAATGCCATTTCACAATGAGAAGGAGACAATAATTTCGGACTTTAATTTAGAAATCGCATTACAGTTAAAAAGTATCGTGCACAAGTTTAAATAATCACCAAGGAAGTAAGACTTAAAAGTCTAACAGAGAGAAGTACATGAGAGAGACCCACACAAGAGGAGAGAAGCAGTTGATGAGCTTTGGTCTCTTTTCTATAGCTTTTATTCCTTCTTAGTTTTTGAGAGAGCTCTCTTTCGCTGCCCAAGCATGTACCTGTACATGTGTGGACTACCTGCAACAGCTCAAAACCCAATTCCATTCAAACAAAGACAAAATTAGTCGCTTATCAGAACTAAGCAGATTCATGATATATGTTCTGTAAGAGTTTTTGCCTGGGACATAGATTGCAAGGACAAGTATCGTTGCATAGAAGTAGTCGAATGAGAAGTTCAATGTGTTAGGCATCCTAACGCTGTACATCTCAGACGTCTGAAGGAAACACAAAAAGAAAAGAAACAAATGGACCCAAGCAGGAATCAAAATCCGAAACTTTAGAGTTTACGCATAATTGCATACCATCACCATCAAACTTCAGTCTATCTATGGAGAGAGTTAACAAGCTAAACATATACAAACGAAACATGAAAAGCTTCAAGGTACAAATTGGTATTGTAAGGAAAAGCTTTTTCCTTTTCTTTGAAGGTGTTGTTACCTTGATGTGTGGTAAGGCAAGGTAGATGAGGCCAACTTCACTGGTGATACCAGTTGGGTATAACACTAAAAAGCTGCTGTACCTGAACAGATTAACGAGAGAGAACAAATGAGATCAGACATGCAGATTAATCTATTTTCAATATATGTGAGCGTTATACTGCACATGAATGTCTTACCTGAGCCACAAGTGCCACGAAGGTGCAAAGCCTAGAGCTTCCTTAAAGCCAAAGAAGGAATAGCGAATAATCTGCAAGGTTAAGCAAATATATAAACGCTCAGGGATTATTCACCACCAAACATATGAACTAAAGCACATGATCCTAAAAGGAATCAACTAAGAGAAGACTTCAACCAAAATGGAGTAAAGGACAAGAAATCATCTTTCAGGCATAAATGTTATTTTAAAGGAGTCATGCTCAAGTCAAATCTTAATTGCTAAAAATAATAACAGTATATAGCTTAGTCTGTAATTCAACAATCCATGTGACAGGAAACTTCCAAACAAACAAGAGAAGTAATGTTTAGACAATTCAGATCCAAGAGATGGAATGAAACTGATGAATCATCTTACAAAGAGTGAAGAATGATATTTAATGATTGTACAAAATAAAAACGAAGACAACAATATAATCACCTCCGTGATAGACCAGCTTATGACCAGCGACGTAACAAGAAGATGAGATCGGACCTGAAACAAACGACCAAGTGATGAAAACAGCAGCCATCAAAGAGAAATAATTAAGTCGTTAGGCTGGCAAGTAACCTCTGGGAAACTGTATAGGATGCCCCAAGTGAGAAATAGCCTTGAACTTATCTGTGGCAGAGTTGCAGAAACTGGAGATCTGACCAAACCTATTCGAATTTAGAGACACAAATCGGTCAATGATCTTAAGCTTTTAATCAAATTAGTGTTGTGCAAGTTCGAAATTAGTGTAATGGATCAGATCACTCACCTACTAATCCATGAAGAATCTGCTTTCCACAATCCAGATTTGAATCAGGGAAAAAAACAATTAATCAGTTGCAACAACTGCGCACTAGAGGTTCGTATTCTCTAATTACTCAGACAATGCTAAGAACCAAAAGAAGCAAAATTCATAGCAGACGCACCTCGAGAACGGCGGCAGTCTGAGCAAGCTGGAGAGGCTTCTCAATGGCGTCATAGACATTTTCATGTCCGGTTTCTTTCAAAGTCTTAATTGCAAAGTACAGAACCTGAGCCCTAAAATCCCATCACAAAACAGAATCAAATCCCAGATAAAACAAAACCCACAAGAAGAAAGAAACAGTAAGAGTGTGGGACTTGGACTCGCCATCCAACAAAGACGATCCAGTTGTAGAGAGTGAGATACACGCGACGGATGATGGAGAGAAAGCCCGCCATGGAAAGTGGGGATAGTGATTAAGCGAGAAAAATAAATTCTTTGAATTCCCCAGGAGAGAGCTAAGCGTAGATTTATGGCGGAGTGATCGAAAGTGAATGCATTTATGAATACAGAGAGAGAGACAGGTGAGCTACTTCTCAACCGTCTTCTCGGATATTTACGATTTAAACCCCATACTTTCATCAACTATCAGGAATTTAGCCCCATATTATAAATATAACATTATCATCCCCCAACTTCAAAATCAAATCAATTAATTTCAACCGCATTACAACATGATGAGCGGCAAGAAAAAAAAACCGCTATCTCAGTCTTCACTTGAAGCACATGAGCTTGGTTGAGACTGGCCATCTTTCTGCTCCTTATCAGCCACCGATGGTCCGGTTCCAGATCTGCGAGCACCAGTGAGTTCTTTAGCATCTGTTTCCATGGAAGAGGAATGCATCTCTTCCTCAATTGGAAGTGTTCTCTTTGAGCCCTCTAATGCAACACCAAGTACTATATTCTCTTCCAAAGCTGATCTAGACACTGATGATGTCGAACCATCTGTTTCCTTGTGCACATCGTTCTTTGGTGACTTTGTTGTGTTGCCACTTCTCTTGGCCTTTGGTTTCTCAGCTCCTGATGCTTCTGTTGTATCCTTTTCGGTGGTAGCTGGTTTAGAGACAGGTTTGGTTCCTGTTTTTACTCCTGTTTCATCAGACACCTTGTTGGTATCAGAAACCGGTGATTCTCCAACTTTCACGTTTGCCTCTGGGTCTGGAGAAGATGTTTCCTTGGACTTTGGAATCGAAGCCTTATTTTCTTGCTCTGCAGTTGGTTTTGATGTACGGTTTTGTGTTTTTAATTTGTCATCCCCATTGATTTTGTAAGAGGGTTCAATTAGCATCAAAGGACGCCGAGAAGCAACACCTCCAGGGCCGTACAGCGAATCTCCAAATGGTGAGTTTTCCATGTCAGCGTCTGTGTACATCTTCCGGATTGTACGGATTGGTGTAGCTAGACGTGCTCGGTGATGGCTTATGACTCTAAGAAGGTCCAACAATATAGCTTCCTGTTTCACCAAGATTATAAAACCTCAAGCCAATTCAAGAAAATGACAGTGATCAGGTAGAGATAAGATGAAAGACTTTAACTGACCTTGACACACAAGTATTCTTCGAAATGGGACGTCTTCACAAAACAAGAGATTAGTATCTGTAAAAAAAAGAATCAGATGTAAAAACCACAAATCCAATGGTTCCAGAAATAATCTTCACTTCAGGATGGGTGCAAAAGCGGATATGCATTGAAGTCTAACCACGAGGGCCTGATTTTCTGGATTGACATTCTCCAAGAATATCCTTCTATGTAACCTCTGCTGCTCAACTTGAGGATTCTTGGCCAATACCTTCCGCATGTCTGCTACAATATTCTGTTTAGAAAAGTTCAAAACAGGGATCAGCTAAACAAAACTCCATGATCGCAGTTAAATTGTATATAATGCCTTAAGTCAGTTAACAATCATATGGGAATTAGGGAACGCACATTTATTTTGTTGACATCCAAGTGGCTGATTGCTAGGTGAGTTTTGATACGCCAATGAGATTTCTGAGTAAGGTTTCTCACGACATTGACTGTGAACTTATGGTTTGGGATGTGGATTGCCTCGCGGTCTTCACCTCTTATGATCGTTGGTGACCACCAACCAACATGCTGTAAATGCGTTGTAACAACCATTTGATATAGTTAATTGGCTAGTCTTAAGGAAATGTTCAGGCATAGGGATGCCATAAAGGGAATGTAGGAAGAGATTCACAATATCTAAGCTCGAAAACGATGATACTAACCTCCACAGTACCTGAAACTTCATAACCTTCAATCTTTGTTTGAATCCACTCATTCAGAACAAATGGTCGGGTTGTGTGAATCATAACACTTGAAAGAAAGTTAGTCAAAATCTGGAACCGCAAAAACTCAGTTTTAATGATACATCTTTGCATAAGAAGGGAAAAGAAACGGCTAAGGGATCAGAGAATATTCCAAAATAAACTACTAATCAAAATGCGATTCAGGTTTCACCTCTCGGCCAGCAAGAGTAATCAAAACTGTCCCAAGACCTCCAGCAGTGAGCCATTTTTGTGTGGAGAACCCCAGCAACTCCATGAAAAGTGAAACAGCAGCAACCCATACAGCAGAGTACACTGCTTTCCCAGCAAATTGAAATCCCATCTGTCCCATTCCAAGGGGAAATTAGCAAAAGAAACTGAGAAACCAGATAGATTTTTGATCTTGCAAAAGACACTCGCAGTAACACAACGCTTAGACATGTAAGATAGACCAAAAGTTTTAAGAATAATTATTTCTGGATGAATAAAAAATTAATCAACCATTTTTTCATGAGTGTTACATTACATACATTTCTTGTATCGCCTGGGTCACTTGTTTCAGAGAAGAGCTTCTGTGTTTGTTGGATAAGACTGCATGGAGACATGTAAACAGAATCAGAATTCCTGAGATAACCACATAACAATTTCCCGTGAAACAAACCACTAACATACAGAAACATAAGATGAAAAGACAGCAGGAGTACCTTGATATGCAGTAGGCAAATGCCAGTACAGTTGACAATGACCTCACAAAATTCAAAAGCCGATCCTTTACAATTTTGCTAGCGTCGGTAGGAAGGACAAGAGGATCTAATGCCCTGTATAAGGAATAGTCGCCAGAAATAAACCATCTATCCATTATACTAACAAAGCAATGCAAATAGGTATATCAGTGAAACATATCAACCAAGAACTTCAGAGAGTCCCAACTCTGAAGGAACTCCTTGATAGATATACCTGCAGACGAATAGAGCTCCTAACCATAACAGCAGGGGTTGAACATATGAAGTCATAACATGGTATGTACCACTCTTCTTCCATCCGTTATCATTCTTCTACAATGTTTCAAGGTAAGAGTTTCAGAATATCATATACAAGTGACACCATTAATTTGAACTGAGGCAGCACAGAAAGGAAAGCATTAAACAAAAAAGAAAAAATAAACTTGAAATGGCTACACCTACATTGAGTAATCGGCTTCTTCCTTGGCGAACAAGAGGCACTAAACCCCACAGGGAGAAAACAAGAAGAGCAACAGCTGGAACCAACTTATACACAAAAGGAAATTGTTGTATTAACTTGTCTGACCTGCAAACCACAGAGTGAAAATATTTACAGAGTGCATTAAAAACAGCAAAAAAATATTAACTAGAAACAGAAATGCAGCCACTTAAAATTCCCCACCAAAATCCCTAAGAGGAACCATGGCCATGACAAAGCAAGCATACATTAGTAGTTCGGCTACTTCCGCTATTTCTTTGAGTAGAATAAATTCATGTGTTGTGAGTAAGATGCCTAATTCATATGTTGTGAGTAAGATGCCTCGAAATTACTATGAAATCCTTCAATTCCACAGAGCTCAGCTAACAGAAATTATGATAGTTTCACAATTTTCCAAGGATGTAGTTCTCCATGGGATGATAGGAAACAAGAAGTCTTACTTTGTAAGCACCACAGTGGCAGCTTTAATAGCGGGTTCAATTGCTTTGCCTCCTGCAGAAAAAGAATGACACCTAAATGCGGTGGTTCTGCATGGTACTGAGCAAATAGGCCTACGAAGGTAATCTGAGAGTAAAATATTCCTGAAATCCTGTTGCCCCAACTGTATACAGGAAAAAATATGTTACTAAACATTTGCAAACCAAGTTGAATGAATAGAGTAAGGTGTTTTTGAAATATTACCGGAACACCTAATGAGAGAGGACCCTTTGATATATGCAGCCTCCTTCTCATGGAATTCTAAGAACAAGCACATATTTAGAAAGACAAAGGGGAGAAATGAACTAAATGAAAATGATTTGAGGACTAAAATGGAAGAGGTATACATATTCTGGCTTATAGCACCCTTGGTTTCTGAAAAGACCCAGACCATGGGACAACTGCAATGAACCATAAAAGGCCATATTTTGAGCAGAGTCAATGTGTTAGCCAGCGGAGTTAGTAGCACCGATCATACGCTTCACAGCGTAACGATAATAAACTAAGGAGTGCTAACACGAACCCTGCACTATGAAAATGAAACGCACCATTTAAACCACAGTGTATGATTCAGATACAGCAAACAACACTTCCAAAGTCTAAAATCTTCGGGTTGGAGTTTTAAGGATTGAATTTTATTTAAAAGATCTGTTTAACAAACTGTGAGAATAGGTGAAGCAATCAAAACCTATGCAGTATCATCCACAACACTCTAAAAAATCAAGATAATCTGCAATTGAACTTAGAACGAACTAGAGCTTGCGAAAACACAAGACAATTCAATTCCGCCAGTGTGCCATATTCATAACCAGAAACCTAAATTCTACAACTTGGATAAAATTCTGAATCACAAACCCAAGTATAATCAGCTAATGTTAACCTAAACATCCAATATCAAAAGTTACAGACCTAATTCATCTGGAAAAAAAAGAAGGCTAAACACCAAGCCAACCGGCCACCAACGTAGCAATTATTAATGAAAGCGTAACAAAAGACATGAATTGGCCGATCAGTCGACAATTTCTAGGAGAAAATTTAAGCATCCTCGATACGCATTTATACAGAGACGAAAACGATTTCAAAATCGGAGTCCATAATCAAGATACTAGATAAAGAAAAATGAACCTATAGAGAGAAACAAAAAAACTTACCCAAGAATCAAAAATCGAGGTAACAAACAAAAATTTCAGGGTTTCAAGCTTCTTCAAGGAAGCTTCATGGAATTGAAGAGAAAGGGAAATCGCAATTCGCAAAGAAAATACGTATCGTTTAGTAATGAGCAATGTTCCGGGTAAAGCGGTAAACAAAATGCCACGTGTTACGACACGTCAGATCCTTGCGGCGAATAGATTCGTTTATAAATGATGCTCCCACTTCATGGCAAAAAATGATGCTCTGGCAAAAAAAAAAAATACATTAACATTTAGAATATATATAACTCGAATTTTAGTAATTTGCATCCGTTTTAAATAGCAACTTTAACATTATTATGTATCATTTTCAGCCGCCGAATATTCCTCTCAACCATTCTTTTATCAACAACAAAAGAAAACAAATCTCTTTTGGTTTTCCTGAACAAAAACTTCAAAAAACTGAAAAGATTAGTGAATAAATTAAGATGTTACGAAGAGCTGCAAGCAATGCATACTCATGGTGGTGGGCAAGCCACGTTCGAACCAAACAATCCAAATGGCTCGAAGAAAACCTTCAAGGTGACATTTACAATTTTTAATTAAAAAGAAACAATATATAATTGTCGTCTTTTGATATCAGATATCGAGGAGAAGGTGCAATACGCACTTAAGCTTTTGGAAGATGAAGGTGATTCATTTGCTAAGCGTGCAGAAATGTATTACAAGAGAAGGCCTGAATTGATAAGTTTCGTTGAAGAATCTTTCAAAGCTTATCGTGCTTTAGCTGAACGGTATGACCATATTTCTAAAGAGCTTCAAAACGCTAACACAACAATTGCATCTGTTTTTCCTGACCAAGTTCCCGAGTTTCGCATTAACGAAGACGATGATGCTCCTCATGTCTCACCTAAGACTTCATCAAATCAGAATATTCCAAAAGTTCCTGATTTGCCTATAAAAGAATCCAAGGCTGCTAGAATGTTCAAGCCAAGGAAAGCTATTAAAGGACATGATGTCTCGTCCGTTGTTATTAATAAATCCAGTCTCAGTAAAACCAAGGCGGTGAAAGAGATTGATAAGTTGCAGAAAGAGATTCTTGTTTTGCAAACTGAGAAAGAGTTTGTGAAGAGTTCTTATGAGAATGGACTTGCAAAGTATTGGGAGATTGAGAATTGTGTTGTGGAGAAACAAGAAAAGGTTTGTAGTTTGCAAGACGAAGTTGATGAAGGTGGTGTTGTTGTTATAGAAGATGAAGAAGCTCAGCTTTTGATGTCTACCACAGCACTCAAATCATGCCAAGCGAAATTGAAAGAGCTGAGAGATAAGCAAGAAAAGAATGTAATAGAAACAGACTTTACAAGAAAACAGATCAATGAGTCGACAGAAGAATTTAGTAAATTTTCTGATGCAGTTCTTGGTGATGGAAGAAGAAACCATGGCAATGGAATAACTGAAAAGGAAGAATTTGACTCATGTCTTACCATAACAGATGTTGCTGATAAGATCGATGATCTTGTGAATGATGTGATTGATTTTGAGAGCTTGTTATCATCTCAAGAAGCTTTGATACATAGGCTACGAGAAGAAATTGATGATCTCAAGGCACAGATTAGAGCCCTGCAAGAAGAAAATAACTCATCTAAAACTGATGAAAATACCGACACAAGAGAGGTGGAGGAAAAGCTGAAAGGTATTAAGGATTTAGACAAGGAAGTTGGAGAACAGAGTGAGAACATTGAGAAACAGCTTACACAAGCACATATAAAACTAAGTTTCCTGTCGGAGAGATTAAAAAGCTTAAAACAAGAAGGGGAAGAAGAAGCTACTAATGTGTCAATTCAAGATGCAGGAACTTCGACTGCAGATACAAAGTTTCCAGACGAAAAACTCGATGATTCAGTCGGGTCTGGGAATGTTATGAAATCAGAACCTGAAGTGGTCCTTGCTGAAAAAGATCATGCAGATGAAGTTAAACTAGAAGAGACAATTGAAACTAAAGGGAAAGAAGCTACATTAGCACCAAAATCAGACATCAAAACTGAAGATGAAGGATTCTTGCAGCAGTTGCTGGCACATGGAATTGAAGGTAGAGAGAAACAATTATTGGTCGAATACACAAAGGTACTTCGTAACTACAAGGAAGTCAAGAAGATGTTAGATGAAACAGAAACAAAACTCAAGAATGAAAGTATCATGAAAGATGAACAACTCCAAATCTTAGACCATAAACTCAACATCTTGCTTAAAGGCAAGAATGATTGTGATGATCTGCAAAAGCTTAAAGATCAACAACAGAAAGACCAATTGTTCACGCTAATTTGCAGAGAAGACAATGCTATAAATGCAATAGCTGGTCAAAAGAAGATGGCACCACCAAATGAAGAGCAATTCAGAGCACGAGTTGATGCGTTATTAAGCGAGAACTTGAACTTGTTGGTGAGATTTAGCAACTCGTTTGGTCAGATACAACAGTTTGATACTGGGATTAAGGACTTACATGTTGAGCTATTGAAGATCATAGAACAAAAGAATCAAGATAAGCATTATCTCAAATCAAATGTTCGTCCCATTTACAAACACCTCAGCGAGATCCGCACTGAACTAACCATATGGCTGGAGAAAAGTTTGCTGCTAAAGGAAGAAATCAACCTAAGAGCTTCAACTCTAAACGACATACAAAATGAAATAACAACAGAAGCTCTCAAAACGGATTCTGAAGATTTCGAAATGAAGTTCAATATATACCAAGGAGCTAAATTTGAAGGTGAAGTTTCAAACATGATAAAGGAGAACAATAGGATAGCAGAAGAGTTGCAAGCAGGTTTAGATCAAGTTACCAAACTGCAAAAGGAAGCTGATCAGACACTTGAGAATTTGATTGAAGATTTTTCACTTTCCGAATCAAAAAACCGTACCGACATACAATCTTCGCAAGCTAACAAAACTCGTATTCCATTGGGATCATTTATCTTCGATGTAAAACCAAAGAAACAAAAACTATCCATTTTCTCTTGTATCCAACCTTCATTGTATAAGAAGTTGAAGCCTCGTTCATAGAAAAAAAAAGAAGAAAAAACTTCAACATTTTTCCATGTACTACTAACTTCATCAAATATGTTAATGGATTTAAATCTTTTCATAGTATAAATATATGCATCTCAACCTCATTGTTGGCTTGCTTGCACTAAGTCACTCACGGGAACATCATGAAATTATGGATAGGCCCGTTTTCATATTAGTTGTACGATGGTTACAAAACTTAACTAAGAAGCCCAATTATGCTATTAGCAAAGATCTAATCGATTATTATATGAATCGGTTGCTTGAAGTTTGAATAGAATTGGTTGTAGTGGGAAGAACCGAATCGGGTTAGTCTAAGCTACGACGGCAGTTTTGTTTGACTATTGGACGATTCATACCCATCCTCTTCGTGATCTTTGCTGTAAAAGAAAATTTATAAATTTTATCAGGTTTTGTCACTATTAACTAATCTAATAAACTAGTCATTATTTTTTAACGTCTATCTATTATACTAGTTTTTTAATTAGCAATTGTACCAAAATTTACTCGTTGTTCTATGCGATACATAATAAGAATTGTTAAGAGGTGTACAAAGTGCAAACATCATTACCCCAAGTGGGGTAATTTACCCTTCAAACACGGAGTTACTGTCAGAAATTAAAAAATATGTTTATTCTTCTCTCTCTTGTCGAAGATATTCACATTCTACACTTTAGCAATCTTTGGAAACCTGAATTCTTAGAAACAATTAGTTAAAATATAGCTAGTTTTTTTCCCATTCATTTATCAATTAGTTGTGGTGTATTATACAAACTTTTAACATTGATGGAAAATATTAACCGATTGGTTCGAGTCAAAAACCACCTTAATTTATGTATGAAAAGTTATACAAAATCAAAATTAGTATTTTACCCCTACAAATTTGCCTAATACAACCAAAACATCGTAAGCCTAAGGTTCATAAAAAAAAGATAAAGTGAAATATTATTGGGGGGAACAAAAGGAATTAAAGAGAAGGTTTAGTTAAGGAGATTAAGACAAAAGATGAGATATTAAGATAATAGAAAGGAGGACATGGTCGCACGTGCAACACCGAAATCTTCGACCAGAAACGTTATGAATCAAAAGATGCTGCGCACGTGCCTCCTTTGGTCAATGGTCAAAAGCAACCGATACACTTAGTACTAGTCATTGGACCTCCCAAACTAATAGACAACATTAATTTAGATGAATCATAATTGTTGCATTATTTTAAGAATTTACTGGGTATCCAAGATAAGGATGATGATTAGGTGAGTCTGTGTTGGCAAAGTCTCTTTAAAGAACTAATTAACAATCCAAAATATATAAATAAATCTTTTTAAGGTTTGTTCATATTATTAGCATCCTACGTAGACACAGCAAAACATAACTTTTTATGTATAATCTGAACTCGATTATGTTTAATATCATGACTACGTATATGGTTTAGTTATAAGGGATAACCAAGTGAGCGTAATACGAATGTTTTTTTCTTCTTTTAATTGATATATACATTGTTTTTTGTCATTGTATTTTATTTTTACTAATCAACTACACCATTTTTCTTATAGTCTCATACACCAGTTCGAAAATATTAATTTATTATTTGTATTACAATAATGAACTTAATCAAAATAGTTAATCTTTTTTTGCGATACTTTAAACAAAACTGATAATATTTTATGGATAATTTCATTGCGGACAGCTTAGAACACAATAAACAAAATTATAATGATTCTGTATACATGCATACGATAAATATTATATATATATATCATATATTAGTATTATGAATCATGCGAAAAGGGAAAGCTGAAGAAGCAATTCTCTCAAGTTGCTAGATGCAGCCATGTGTGATGACGGGACACTTGCAAAATTATATGATTTCCAGAGAAGTACTATTTCTATGTGTTCGGTGCTCCAATAAGATTAACAATATACATATGTGTGTGTATACGATTGAAAATTTTATAGTCAAAATTCATACAAAGGGACAGGTGTGACCATCCACACGCGTGATCTCACATGCAATGAAGAAGAGATTTTAAAGCTAAGTCTTGCAGAGAGACAAATGGTTAGATACAATAATTAAAGAACAAATCAACCAGAAAAAGAACTGATCAGTTAGGTATAAGGACAACAATAAGTGAGGGTACATGTTTATGTATTTTGTAGCATGTAAACGAATGTATTACCAAGTCTTTTAATTAATTAATGACTTATAATGCCACCTCAGTCTGGCCACAACCCTAACGACAGGCCACGTCCCCTCTGCATTTCTTAAACAAAAGCATTTATGAGAATAACAGTAACTTATTCTCTCTTTCTTTCTTTTTCTTTCTATACTTTTCTACGTTTAAGTATGAACGACAATTTCTGATTTTACGGTTGCTATTATCATAGTTGGACACGATATACTTGATAAACTCATTGACCATCAACTTTTGTATATATTCAACTATAAAAATCATCATTTCATATTTATGACTAGAGTGGTGTTTCAAAAGAATCCTGAAAATTTGTAAAAAGAGAAAAAAATATCGATAAATCGAAGACACCACTATCAGATTTTCTCCAAACGAATCGAGAAAACTAGCTTTTAAAACAAAAACAATCTACGAAAAAATATATATATGTGACAACCAATAATTACAATAAAAGATCACCAAATATATAACGTCTTGAAGAATTACATGTCAAGTTGTTAACAACACGTTCGTGAGCAGACCAAATCCATCAGCATGCCACGGTACTCCCCATTGTCGTGTTCCGGTTATCCATAGCCATAGCTCGGCATGCTGGTTCACATCTTACTGTGTCAGCGAGTCAGCGACTCGACCAAACTTATGTTCCATATGGTGGAGCGAACCACACGCGTCATATACTAGAAATAGACATTAGTTATCGTTATTCAATTATTCCACTAATTAATGGTAATCAAGGTTATCAATTTTTCCTCCCTCTCGATCGTGTCTATGATCCCATTTCAAGCTATCAAGCAACAGAAGATATTCTTTACATCGAGACACGTACTGCTGGTTCCATATCCAATTGCCAAATAATGTAATTCCCTAATTCTCATTATTGGTACGTTCAATTTCAAAATTTGTAAGCTTGGGTTGACTTGAACAGATGAAATGAATATAATTGGTTACAGCGCAATGCGTTGGTTTCTTTTCCCATTTCTAATGTAAGAATTACAAAAATTACTAAGACTGGAAAGATAAAAACAGATAACATATATAATACATACACGCACGAAACATACAAGGTCAATAATAATAACAATCAGAACATATTTTGGTTAAACTAATAACAAAAAGTTAATAATAATTTCGAGGGAAATGGGGAAAAAGAAAAATCAGGAAAGAATGGTAAAACAACACTCCATCGACCTAAAGGACGGTAAATAATTGTTTATAAGGTAATAGCTAAGGGACGGTAGATATTAGTTTGAAAACTAGACTTAAGTTTTTTCATTTGGAGATGCGAACAAAATATATATTAAAAATTGAAGGTGTTGGAGGTTCAATAAAGTAGAAGTATAGGATACGAAAGTTAAAAAAAAACTAATACGACATCAAAGCACTGATCACGTGCCTTAATTGCTGGTCCTTCATTTTTTTCTCCTTTAAAATAATTAATTTTATTTGCTTCGTTTTTTACAGAGGAAACCCGCCTCCTCATCTGGCGGGTTGTTCCCCACAAGCCTTTTCTTTTTGTTTCTCGATCTCTCAACTTCTTCTGAATTATTATTTTTAATCATAATAATTAATCTAATTTATATGCAATGAAAATGTATATGAAATATTAATTACGGGCAGGGTTTACCTGTAAAAAAACAATAACCGATTTAAAAATTAAGAAAACCCGTACCGGAAGAGCAAAATCAGGTTGGGTGGGTTAAAAAAAAAGTGGGGCGCGAGAGAGTGCATGTACGACAAGTGGACAGTGTGGGAACAACTTAGTGGTTTGGTTTGGTTTGGTTTGGTTTTGGTTTTGGTTTGGGGTTTAGGGGTAATTTGGTAATTTTAGCTTATCACCTCCCAGATCTTTTGCGACCTTGTTCGGGACAAAATTTCACCCCCGCAGTGCTATTTGGTACTTTATTGAGCCGAAATGATTAAATAAATTATATGTATATTTTTAGAATCGAAAACGTTATATTCAAAAATCCATCACTCTCGTTGAATCCATATTCAATGTTAGTCTATTGTTTTGCAACGACCAAGTCACTATTCTCTAGTTTTGGTGTTCATTGTAAACGTGATTCCATACAGATAATGTTATTTATAAATAAAAGTTCCAAAATTTCATAAATAACAATGTTTGTATGTTAAAATATCGACAAAAATCACATATAAGTATATAAAATCCACATAACAAAAGAATGTTTTAATATTGTGATGTAGTGGAAATAACTTCATGTGTATTTTGCGGATCAAATCTATTAGTAGTTGTTCTATGAATTCATTTGAACAATCATAACAGAATGTTGTCTATAATTTCTGAAAAAATGGTGCGATTTTGTCAATTATATGCAATATAAGTATATTATTATATGTATATCTTTGAGTCTAAACTACGGTACAATAAAACAAGCAAAGTATTTGTAAATAAACTTATATAGTTAAATTTAAATGACTAATTTGCAAACAAGGATTATAAGTTATATAACAAATGTACCAAATTTAAACCGAATTAATTTGTAATTTAATATTGCAAGCTCCTGAGGAACTTTACAATTTGTTTATGTATTTTGGAAAAAATTATCTTTCTACCCAAATCCAAAGTGACATTTGTTATGTATAGTTGGCATTTTTCCTGCCGACCAAAGAAAAAAGTTCTCAATTTTTGGTTACATATGTATAAAACGTAGTAACGTATAATAAAAAGCCTACGCATAAGTGATGAAGACTAGTACAAATAAACGATGACCAACAAAAATTATGTAACTGGTTATAAAACGAATTAATATACGTCTTATTAATTCAAACTTATTAGTCATATACGATAAGAGAAGAGTGGTTTTTCACCTTTTTAATAATCGGACAAACAAATTCAAAACAACTAAAAGTTAAAGCTAAAATACTAAAATAGATATCTTTCTCTCTAAAAATCCCCTCCGGTATTACGCCGGGCGACACAGAAGAAACCACTCTACTTTTTAAACCCACTCTTCTCTCTCTCTCTCTCTCTCTCTCTCTCTCTCTCTCTCTCTCTCTCTCTCTCTCTCTCTCTCTCTCTCTCTCTCTCTCTCTCTCTCTCTCTCCTATCTCTCAACATGCACACACACACTCTCTCTCCCCTGCAAATGTATATTTTTGATTAAAGAAAGATCTTCTTCTCTCCTTTTCTTTATAAGTATACGTCTCAGACGTTCCTTAAAAGAGCTTCTGCTTCATCTTCTTTTCTGTCTTTATTCAAATCTCAGACAACAGTTTACATGCATTTGCTCTATTGATCTTCTTAAAGCTTCAAACTTTGTTTACTCTTAACGACATGCAATAGTTAGATCTTCTAATAAATACCTCGTGATTAACGTTTCTCACAAGTATTTCATAGACTTCTTCTCCCAACAAATGCAGAAGTTCTGAAAGCTTAGTGTAACGCTTGATCAGGTTTGTAATTAAAAAACCAATCTTTTTTTCTGGGTTTCTTCTTAAATCTTCGTTATCCTTTTCTGCAGAATCACAATAGAATTTTGTAGGCGTTCTATTGTCTCTCTCTCATAGTTTTTTACTACCTTTTTTTAATATAATCTTCAGCAGGATTTACCGAAGAAGAACAACAACAAACAAGAGAGAGAAAAGCGAAAGTACTTTTTTTTTTACATATATAAAAGGAAACCAACAGAAAAATAAAACTTGATGGCTCCGATGACGAACTGGTTAACGTTTTCCCTGTCACCAATGGAGATGTTGAGGTCATCTGATCAGTCTCAGTTTGTGTCCTATGACGCTTCCTCCGCCGCCTCCTCCTCCCCTTATCTCCTCGATAATTTCTATGGTAAATTAAATCACTTCTTTCTTTTCTCGAAAAAATTTCATATTTTTTGTTTGTTTGTTGGTGCTGAGGTACGAACGAAACACGAATGATTGTGGTGTTACACAGTACATGCTCGTGTGTACGTAGAGGTGTAAGCATAGATTTTGGTAACCGACTCGTAGCTTATCCCTATAACCTAGTTGCTGAACTCAGCTCCCTCGTGTTTTCTCTCTGACTTTGTCTGTTTCCCGAGAAAGGAAAAGAAAAACTAAAAAAGAAGAAGAGATGATTCTTTCGCATACAGAAAATAGAGTATTCTCGTGATCTTTGTTGTTTGGTTCTAACTAAAAATTCCATTTTTTGTGTTCAATCTTGTGGGTATTATGTGACTCAAATGATTTATTTTCTTCTCAAGCTTCTTTTTTCGCGGAAAACCATTTTGTTGTTGGTGATAATATTTCCTGATTAGTAAAACTGGTGTCTTTTGATTTTTAGGTTGGACGAATCAAAAACCTCAGGAGTTTTTCAAAGAAGAAGATCAGATAGCAGCTTCAATGGCGGATTCAACAATCCTAACAACATTCGTCGACCCACAAACCCATTCCCAGAACCACATCCCAAAACTCGAAGATTTTCTCGGCGACTCTTCATCAATCGTCCGTTACTCCGATAACAGTCAAACCGAAACACAAGAAGACTCTTCCCTCACTCAAATCTACGATCCACGTCACCACCACCACCAAACCGGTTTCTACTCCGATCACCACGATTTGAAAACCATGGCCGGTTTTCAAACCGCTTTCTCAACAAACTCCGGTTCAGAGGTTGATGATTCCGCCTCCATCGGGCGGACTCATCTCGCTGGAGAGTATTTGGGACACGTGGTCGAGTCTTCTGGCCCGGAGCTAGGGTTTCACGGTGGAGGAAATAACACCGGAGGAGCCTTGTCACTTGGGGTTAACATTAACAACACTAATCACCGAAGTAATGATCAGTTCACTGAGAATCAGTACCGAGGTAATAACAATGGTGAGAGAATGAACAACAACAACAACAACGAGAAGAGTGAGTCGGAGAAGGAGAAGCCTATTGTGGCGGTGGAATCATCAGATTGTTCTAAGAAGATCGCTGATACTTTTGGACAAAGGACTTCGATTTACAGAGGAGTTACACGGTAAGTTAAAAACTTAAGAATCAAAGTTGATTGTGATTTTGCCATTGACAAAGGTCAATTTAGTCAAAAGATATATATTAATTTTTTGGGTTATTTAAATGAAGTATTAATGTGATATATGATTGATGCAGACATAGATGGACGGGAAGATATGAAGCTCATCTATGGGATAATAGCTGTAGAAGAGAAGGACAAGCCAGGAAAGGACGTCAAGGTATATTTTTTCTTCAATTTATTTGATGATTTCATTACTATATTACAAACTTTTTCTTTTGCACCATGAATTGCAATCCGTATCGTTTTATGTTGTTTGTTATGCATGATGTTCTTTTTTCTTTTGCATTCATTCATGACTGTAACTGGGTTTTAAAGGATTAAGAAAGAGTGAGCTATAGGACAAGATATTGTCAAAGAAATTGAATGCAAGATTCAAAAGAAGCTTTACCTTTTTCTCTTTTTTATTGATCTGTCTATATCTTTATATGATGATTGATAGAACTTTGGGTGACTGCATTTGTGAAGGGGGAGCCAAAGTTTTTAACTTGAATGTACAATTCTTTTGACTCAGGATTTGGGAAAAAAAGAAAAGAAAAAAAAAAAAATATATATATATATATGTTGTTGATATTTCATATATTAAGCAGAAGGGTGCCGCCATTTTGTTACCTTTGTCTTTATTACATTTCTTTTCCTTTCACAATCCTTTCATTTCACACTTACACATACTAAAGCCTAAAGGTACATAAGATGGGTCCCCATGGCATTGCCTATATGATGCAATCTCTGTCTCTTTGATTGACATTTTCTTGGACCCACTTTGACTCTCTAATAATCCCACATTTCTCTTCATTTACATGACTGTGTTAGGCATATATGATTTAATGCTGTGTAGGCCTCTTCAGTTTAGGTTTATAGGGGTTCGAAGTGAGGAGTACTTAGTTAATTTTGATTAATATTTTTGAATGCAAAACATGATGTTGTTACTTGCAGTGAATAAAGATCCGGAATTTCAAATTAAACGAAATTTTCAGTGTGTAGTGATTCTGCTGTCCATAAGGTGTCAGATTGATTTATGTGTAGTGTTCACATCAACAAAGCAAAGTCTGAATATTCTCAGTAGCTTTTGCTTTATTTTTATATAAATTTCTTTTAGCTTTGGGCTACCCAGTACCACCACCACAATAGTGGGGACTGGGGATCTAGGGTTTGACCACATCCAAAACTTTCATCATCTTTTTTTCTTGTTTTCAAATTCTCTCAGTTTTGCTTTCTGAGTATTAGAGTCTTATTAGTATCCAGATAAGTCTTAAACATAATATAATGGCTAATATTAATATCCCTTACATGTTTTTGCCTTATCTTCTTGCATAACAGAATCAGTGTTTGACTAATATGCCAATAAGTTCTTTGATTATATTTGTTACATCTCCTTTAAGCTTTCATCATTACGTTGGCTAAGTATCTTATTTTCCCCCTTTTTCACATGTACTTCGATATGGTTTATGCCATTGATGACTTTTGGACTTGCATCAACAGTATACTTGGGTAAGAAGAATATCTCAATCAGTCAGTTCTTTCAAGAAAAATAGACAATAATGTTCATGCCTTTAATGTAACTCTTCTTGTGACTGATTAAGGTGGATATGACAAAGAAGATAAGGCAGCTCGAGCTTACGATTTAGCAGCTCTTAAATACTGGAATGCTACTGCTACCACCAATTTCCCAGTAAATACCTTCTTTCTCTTCTGATTTTATCCGTTTGTAGTTTTTATATATCTTTTTAACTCTTTCCTCATCCTTCCTAATGCTTATAGATTACGAATTACTCGAAAGAATTAGAGGAAATGAAACACATGACCAAACAAGAGTTCATTGCTTCCCTTAGGAGGTAAGATCAAAAAATAAAATGGTATTATGTACTAATTCGGATAGTAACCAAACTGATATAAACAGGAAGAGTAGCGGTTTCTCTAGAGGAGCTTCGATATACAGAGGAGTCACAAGGCATCATCAACAAGGACGTTGGCAAGCAAGGATTGGCCGTGTTGCAGGGAACAAAGATCTTTATCTCGGAACCTTTGGTAAATAAATCAATGAATCTTTGGTCTGAAAGTTCAATCAAATTGACTGTTGATTGATACTCAGTTAAAGTTCCGGTTTTCTTTTTAATTATACTTTTCTGTTGGTATGTAGCAACGGAAGAGGAAGCGGCTGAGGCATACGACATAGCAGCAATCAAGTTCAGAGGAATAAACGCTGTAACAAACTTTGAGATGAACCGTTACGACGTGGAAGCTATCATGAAGAGTGCACTTCCCATTGGTGGTGCAGCGAAACGTCTTAAGCTCTCTCTAGAATCTGCCTCATCAGAGCAGAAACCTATCCTCGGTCATCATCAACTTCACCATTTTCAGCAACAACAGCTTCAGCTTCAGTCATCTCCCAATCACAGTAGCATTAACTTCGCTCTTTGTCCTAATTCAGCTGTTGAGTCTCAACAGATTATTCCTTGTGGAATTCCTTTCGAAGCAGCTGCTCTTTACCATCATCAGCAACAGCAGCAACAACAACAACAGCAGAACTTCTTCCAGCATTTTCCGGCGAATGTAGCTTCTGACTCCACCGGGTCTAATCATAACTCCAACGTTCAAGGATCAATGGGACTTATGGCGCCAAATCCGGCTGAGTTCTTCCTCTGGCCTAATCAGTCTTACTAAAAAGTCAATCATTTGATTTGATTGAGTCCGTTTTTTTTTGGGTTTCAGTTTTTTTTTAATCGTTATAAGGGATACAAACTTCTAATCTTCAACTTCTTGATTCTGGCTAACCCATAAGCTGACTAGAAGGATCTGAAAATCTCACTTTCGTATCCTTTTTGCTTTTGTTTTTTTATTAACTGTTGTTTAGGCAGGAGTAGAAGGGGGTGAAAAGTAGAAATCTAAAATGTTGGGGTCTTATTATATTAAACGTAAACTCGGTTGTTGAAAATGGTAGGTTTCGAGAATCAAAGGGTGGTTTTTCTCTTGTTTTGTATGTATCCTATCTGTGTCGTACTCCGTTTCCATTTATGAAATGTTTTTTCTCGAGAAAGTCCTCTGTTTTTCGATACAATTGGGTTTGGAATTGGAAGGACTTATATTGTATTTGGATTCGGATGTTATCAAGGATAAAGGCATATAATTTCTCATGGGAGGCTTAACAAATTGACAACTCTTTTGTGGTAGAGTCCAACAAAGTTTTGAGTAGAACAACATAGAAACACGTTGTTGATGATATTCACAGTTTGGTTGTTGGGGGTATAAAAATGACAACAAAATGGAGAATTGAACAAGCAAACCTCAGACCAAAGAGATGAAGAAAAAGCAGTAATTTCTTCCTTCCTATATATGATGGATTGCATTGAAGCGTTTGACGTAATTGCTTTGACTCACTCCATCAGGAGTTGCTTATGGCGACTGAGTTCGTTGAGGTATGAGGAGGATGTGTGATCTTGTAGGTCGCACGTGTTTACACTCTCCGCTCTTTCAACTGGTTCGTCTTCTCCACGCAGTAGCTGCACCAGCTGCACAAGAACTCACATTAAAACCTATACACAAGCAGTGTAGTTGGAACTTGAAATCATGTTTTATTGAAATTTGGTTTGGTTTTGGATCTATGGGAACCATTACCCGGGTCATGTCAGGTCGCATTGTGGCTATATGATGTATGCACATTGTAGCTGTTAGCATCACTCGTTTCATTTCTGTTGGGTCAAAATCATTTCCTAGCCGTGGATCCACTATGTCTTCTATGCTGTTCCTCTCAAGAAAAGGTTTTGCCTGTTTTTGTCCGAAACACACAAAATATCAGAGAAAGGTAAAACCTTTGATGATGATAAAAAAAAAAATTAGAAAGTTGAGGTGCATTACGTACCCATGCAACAATGCTCTGTCTGCTTGCTGTATCAATAGCTCGGCGACTGGTTATGATCTCTAGAAGCAATACCCCAAAGGCAAACACATCGATCTTTTCATCCACAATGCCGTGTATGAAGTATTCTGGAGCCATATATCTGGAGGGAATAAAATCCAATGACACTGGGTTTAGTTTTGATCAAAGCTGTTCATCCAAACTTTTAAAAGCTTTCTGTATTTTACCCGAAGGTTCCTTCGATAGGGAATACAACATGATGAGGCCAGTTATCTGGGAGCCATTTTGCAAGTCCGAAATCTGAAATCTGAAAAGAGATTTACATTTTTCTCAAGCCAACAAAAATCCATAGAAAGGGGGTTCGAGATGTTTGTTCAATGATTTACCTGAGCTTCGTAATCTCGGTTGAGCAATATGTTAGAAGCTTTGATGTCACGGTGAATAATGCGTCTTGGGCAAGCATTGTGAAGATAACTCAGACCATCAGCTATACCTAGAGCCACTTTATACCTTATCTTCCATTCCAGACACTCCTCTGTTCCTACAAAGATCAAAGAGACAGGATCACAAACAATGTCTAAAAAAAAAGTAGACATAAGATTTTTAGTAAGAAGGAGAATTTAAGATTTACCAAAGAGCATACAAGCGAGGCTGCCATGGGGAGAGTACTCAAGCACAAAATGCAAACCGCGATCACTGCTGAAACCGCGAAGCCTTGCTGCGTTTGGGTGATTTACATGTGCAATTATACCGAGCTCTGAAAGGAAATCGCTAACTCTTTCTTCTTCTTCCTTAGTGTCACTCATAAGCCTCTTTATCGCTACCGTTTCACCATCAGCCAAAACTCCTTTGTATACCTCCGCATGTCCTCCCTTCCCAATCATGTTCTCTAACAAAAAAAAAGAAGCAGACTTTAAAATCAAAACCTCAGATTCTCACTAAGGTTTGGTTTTTTAGACTTTTACCAGGATGGAAATCGTTGGTGGCTACAGCGAGCTCTTCGTAGGTGAAGTTTCGCCAAGAGGGTTTTGCCATGAAGAAGCTTTCACAGGGGAATCCATTCTCACAGGGAGAGAGTTTTGGTTGCTTACGCCGCAAGTATTTACGGGTGTGTTGGTAACTTGCGAGAAGAGGTGTCACTGAGAATCGTCTAATGGAATTCTTCTTAATGGATTCAATTACCTTGTTCCATTGAAGGCCATGGTAAGAAGATGAAACGTTTTTATGATGATTTGAAAATGGTGAAGATGATGATGATTTATCATCAGACGAACACGAGCTGCTGCTACTGTAATGACTGCTGCTACTATTGTCTGTATCTGAAGACATGGCTGTGATTCCGAGTACATCTCTTGCTAATGGTGAATCTTCGAGGCCTAAGTCGTTCCTGTGAAGCTCTACCTCTTGATGCTCTTTGTTTTCTCTCTTCTTATTCTTCTCTGTCTCTGTTACAGTGAAGAAAAAAAGTGATCTGATTACAAAATTGGAAGGCAACGTGAAACATGGAATAAATCAATGATTTTTTCATTTCTTAACAAAAAAGATTCAAGCTTTGTGTTTAGGTTTACCTTCAACAGCCATAACTCAAACGGGTTTTCTTCTTCCTCCTCTCGGATTGTCTCCAATAAGAGAAGGAGCTTTTGAATCAAGTTAAACACAAGGTTCCATTCCAAACAATCTTCCAGAAAAATCAGAAAGGAAAACAGAATTGTTAAAAACATGAAATAATACACATCCGAGAAAATTTTCAAAACACAGAAAACAGAGGTTTAATGAGAACCTCTCTTTTTTTTTAGAACTTGTATGTTTTTCTGAGAAAGAGGAACATTGTAATTCTTGGAAGAAAATGAAAGTTTGAAGCAGAGTCAGCTTTGATGAGTGGAGATGGATTGGAATCTCTGGTTTATTTATACAATTCCACCAATAATGCAATTTCAACTTTAGTGTTCTTTTTTTTTGCTTTCAAGTGGAAGTCAAGTTTATTTTTTCCTTTCTCGTACCGTAATTAATAATTAATAAATTGGAGGAAGATGAAGGGATTCGAGATTGATGCCGTAAGTAACGCCTTTACTATGTATGAACTCGACTGTTGAATTATCTGGAGACGTTTGTGTGCATTTTCGTCACATCACCTTTGCTTGTAATGAATTTTGATTTTTATTTTAAATGAATTAATTCAGATTACTTTTCACTCAAATTATATTTTCCGCCAACTAGCACATGTGAAATATGATTTGAGTATATAATTTTTATAAAAAGTTGAACACAATTTGTGAACATTCGGTTTTGATGGTTGATAAAATTTGGATGACGGCTTTATAATTTCGTTATGCAAAACAGTACTCTTAATTTCTGCGTAGATTTTTGACGACTAAATTGACTTTATGTGTTATTACCAAAGACATTGAATTCAACTAACTTTCATTGAGACAGCCCAAGTGAAACTAATAACTGACTTTTATTAAGCTATAGAAAAATATATGAAAGGCAATTAGAACTTGTCTGTCACAAAATGCCATACTCTATTCATATCATGAAAGAGTATTAATAAGTAACGAACTTGAAATTTTCACACACGTATGTATATACAATAGATGTATACATAGTCCAAATGCAAGGGAAGACTTATATTATATCTCTTACAAACATAATTAAGTAAATTAAAAACATTTATTTGTTTGATTATGTAAAAGTGAATTAGTAGTAACTTAGTTTCATAAAAAAGCTAAAAGCAAAAAATCGAAAGGTAAGTTGGGATGGGTTTGATTGTGTTAGTTGGTGAACTAAACCAGTTAATACCACAACCATTTTTCTTTGTTTTTATCAAAATTTAGTTACACATCGCTTTCCAAAAACCCAAATCAAATGTCTACCAAACTCACCAATGTGAATTTTTTGTTAGAGAAGTCGGTTCAACCAATTCTTTATGATCTCTCTTGTATTGAATTAATTTTAGAACTAAATCAATTATAGGATAAATAAGAAGCGCCTGTAGCTCAGTGGATAGAGCGTCTGTTTCCTAAGCAGAAGGCCGTAGGTTCGACCCCTACCTGGCGCGTATTATTGGTTGTTATTATTTTTATTTTTCTTTACAAAGACCGAGAGTGACTCAATTCGTGTATAAACATAAACATTCGACGAAATTGGGTTAAATCTGGACCGTCAGATCATTGTTTGGAAACACTTGTTTTCATATGGTATGCTGCTGTGTCAGGTATTTGAATATAAATATTTAAATATAGTAGAAAAAGAGGTCATATCCGTAAATAAATAATAATAAGTTTCTGCGCTCATCGCCAAACACAAAACATGTGGGACCATTTAATGTAGGACCCACTACAGCTCACCCCTCCTCTGTATAACAAGTGCGTCTTACACTTCTTTAGCTGACGTGACTCTTCCGTTCCGTATTTTCAAAAGAAAGGATTTTTTCTAGAAAGAAATTTCATTTTTATTTTTCATTATCTTTTCGGGCTAAAGTTCTTTGAAACATCCTTAGAATTCAAGAGACAGAGAATGTTGTAAACCTTCCAAAAACAAGACATGAATTCCCACAGGAATCACTCTCTTTCCGGCATCGTTCGCAACGCTAAGCTGCTTGCAAGGATCGATCATGAACTCTATTTCGATCATCTCACTGGAACGAACATGGACACGATCAAAAGCAATCAGCTGTTTCTCTGGAACACCAGACAAAACCTGCGGCATTTTGGAGAACAACATCAAAACATGACCACCGTCCATTTCTCCGGTATTGGTCACACTAAGCCGCACACTGAACCGGAGAGATTCGCAAGAGTTGACCATCACATCATCGAGCTGTAAGTATCGGAGCTGTTCTTCTCCGTTTTGGAGAAGCAGTTTCTTGTACGAAGACTGTGGAAGAAGTTCTGATAACCTAAGTCTGACTGGTGCTGATATGATCTTGTACTCGAACTTGGTGTAGCTTAAACCGGTTCCAAATCCGTAAACTTGAGATCCGGTATAGAATCTGTATGTTCTTCCGGGATATCCACGAGATGAATCGGCTCTCATGTGCATATCCGACATTGCAACCTTGGTGAATGATTGGGGATACCATGTCATCGGTAATCTTCCACCTGGTTTTGCATGTTTCAAAAAAAAATAAAAAACAATCAAAACCGAAACCATATCATACCAAACAGATTTGGTGCTCAGTTACGGTATCTTATAAACCGAGAACCGGATTGGGCCACTGATGCTTTGATTTTCTCTAGACTAACCTGGATTTAAGTCTCCAAATATGAGTTCAGCCAATGCTTGTCCACCGGTTTCACCTGGATAACCAATCCAGATTATGCTTCCTATTCTCGGGTCGGTTTTAGCGAAGGTCACATCCACTGGTCCTCCACCAGTTAGAACTAGAATCACTGGTTTTTTGCTCACAGCTGCCACCGAAGACACAAGATCTTTCTGTTTACCAGGCAAAGAAAGACTAACTCGATCCTTATCCTCGGTTTCTTGAGAGAGATCTAATCCTGCAACAACTATGACAAAATCCGCTCCCTCGGCGATGGCAATGGCTTCTCCAAATCCAGTACCAGAATCACAAGACACGTCAGAGCAACCAGATGCATAAGACGTCTTTTTTACATACTCCACAAGTTCCGTGAACAGAGTCTTCTGTTGACATGGCTTTCCTTGAAAAATATGAAATTTATAAATTTTCAGCGAATAGAAGATTTATGAACTGTTTCAGCGAAGAGAATAATTGGCATGTAAGAAATAACAAGAAGGGTTTGAACCTGTATAAGTGCCACCCATATTGCTTATGTTGTTCGCCATTGGACCAATGATTGCTAAAGAAGAAACAAGGTTTTTGTTCAAAGGCAACAACTTGTGATCATTCTTAAGAAGCACAATGCCTTGTCTTGCTGCTTCCAGTGCCAACTTCCTGTGTCCTGAGCTACAGATGTCATTTGATCCTAACTTTGCGTAATGTCCTTCTCTTGGATCGCCGTCAAAAAGTCCAAGACGAAGCTGAACAGCAAAGAGATTTAGCAGAGCTCGGTCTACTAGTTCTTCGCTCACCTTCCCTTTCTCGATCGCAGATTGTGTGTGCCGACGCATGTACGTTCCACAATTTACATCCACCCCTAAGAATCACCATCTCAGTTTTCATTATAATATAAACATTTTCGAAGTTAAACAAGTATAAAGATCTCAAATGACCTGCTTTTATGGCATCAGCAACAGCTTCCTCAGGTGACTGTGTGTATCCTTGGTACTCAAAAATGGTTGCCACAGCATCACAGTCTGATGTAATGTACCTGCATGGATACGAAAAAAAGTTCCCTCACAAATCTTTCACTAACCAAATCAAAGTACTACAAACATAAATCAGTTTTACTTGCCCTTTAAATCCCCATTCAACTCGGGCTTTTTGTAACAGGTCTTCTTGTGCACAAGCAGGGACTCCATTAACTGCATTATATGAACACATCAAACAACTAGCTTTACCATCTCTTATGCAGCTCTGAAATGGGGGCTGATATGTGTCTTCCATGTCCTGTTCTGTGACCTACTAATACAGAGTAATTAGACTCAGTGTACGACACAAAAATCATCCGTGGCATAAATTCTACATGAAGAAAATGCAAAAGCCATTTAATTGAATAGATGCGTAGTATAACTAGTTAGATTTTGTTTCATCATCTAAATTCCCTCCAGAAAAAGCAGCTAGAGGATGAAAAGTTTCACTGAATAATTCTCAGACAATTTAAATACATGTGAGAGAATTTCATTTAGATAATGAAATTTTTTGCAAGGAGTTATAGTGTTTATGTATAGACTAGTATGGACACAAACTGCAATCAGTGAAGTCTCTAGATTTATAGAAACTTTGAACCATGATTTATTTCTTTTTTGGCCACCCTGATCTATTAATAAACCTCCAAGTTTTCAGTTTTAGTCCAAATTGAACTTGAATCCATGAGCTTAACTCAAAATGAAGAAAAGAGATCTCAGTCTTACGACAGCATTGAAGTCGTATCTGGTAAAGTTCCCCCATTTTTCAAGATCATAGGCAGTGAAGTGCTTGCAACAAGCAGATAACATGAGCTTCCCATCACCATCATCATCATGACGCTTATCATCATCATCACCATCACTAAATCTTCTTTTCAAAACCTTCGTCTTTCTCCTTTCCTGAAATCCTCTAACGAACTCAACGCCATATTCGGAAACTACCTTCGGATCCTCTCCTGGAGTCTCCTGCCCTCTCCCCCATCTCGGATCCCTGAACACGTTTATATTCGGAGCCCAGAAAGTCAACCCAGCTTGACCAGCGTTGTACATAGCCCGACCTTCCACTGAGACAGCAGATCCGATCTCGTACCATAGCGTTCTATTGAAAGACGCAGCGGATACTATTACCTGAGGGAAACTTGTGGCGGAGGAAATTGAACCGTTGAAGGAGACGCCGGGACCGTTATCGGCGATGCCGTGAAGGGACTCCGACCACCATTCGTATGGAGGAATACCGAGGCGGGGTATGGCAGCCGCTGTGTTGGAGAGCTGTCCGATCTTCTCCGGGAGCGTAAGGAGGGAGACGAGAGAAAGAGCTCGCTGTCTTATGGATAAAGAGACGTTACAGAAAGGATAAGAGCTGAAATGAGGAGGTCTACAAGGGAATTCTGGGTGAGAATCGAGGTTTTTGAAGGTCTCGGCTATGGCGGAAGTGAAGAAGAGTAAGGAGAATATGGTCCACTGAGGTTTCATATTTTAGAAGAAAATATGCGGAGAGGAGAGAGCCAAAGGAATTGAAGACGTTGATTTTTAAACCGGATTAAATAGACCGGTGATAATCAAAACTTAACATTTGGACCGATTGGTACACTGCCGTGCTTTCTGACTTGTTAACATGTTAACTAACTATAAACGGGTAAATACATTTAGGGCCTTGTTTATGACCTGGTGTTTTATCTAGTCAAAGGGTTATAGTAATAAATAAATTGGTGTTAAAATAAATAAAGATCAAGGACCATAATTATTGTTATATCCAATTTAGATAGATGTTAAAAATGGATAACCACAAATAATTATTAAATTATCATTACCATTATGAACATAATCCATAATGGTAAAATCAATTTTAAATTATATTAGATAGACCAATTTAAGATATGATCAGTTTTTTAGTTAGGTCAGTATGCTTTTTGGACTCTAATAACATCTTAACTTAACAATTAATTAAGTACATCTATTAATGGCTTTTATAAATTTTTATAGAAGATTATAGATCCCATGTGTACATTTCTAACAAGATGTGGACACCGCAACCAGTTCTATATCTATATATATACTGTTATTAAAAATGATTTTTTAAAGTTCTTACACAAACTACAATTAATCATTTACACACTTTTTAACAACTATAAATTAATAATAAATCAAATATTTAGGTATTTTTAATTAATGATTCTTGAATTTTATAAGTATTAAAAGATCATAGACGATCTATAAAACCACTTTTTATAAGAAAAAATTATAAATAGAAAATATGATTTTAATGTCGAATATATATATATTATTGTTCTCAATAGGATTTATTTCCGTCAAATACACGAATTTATACGAATAAATTTATTTCCATCCGTAGCTTTTAGATATTTTATAAGTTACATAAACTGTGTTTTTTTTCGTAAACTACATAAACTTCATAAATTATTCTGATTACAGAAATTTCATTAAATTTTATACGTTAAATTGTTATTAAACCTTGTTTTAGTTCAAAAATCTGGTTTTAATTTCAAAATAAACTTAAGCTAAAACCAGATTTTCGAATTGTAACCAGATTTAATAACTATTTAATGTATAAACATTAATAAAATTTCTGTAATTAAAAAATTTATAAATTTTGTATAATTTATGAAAGAAAAATATAGTTTATGTATTTAAATAAAGAACCAAAAAGTACGGATAAAAATAAGTTTAATCATATAACATTGAGTCTTTTTTAATATAATTTATCTAGTCGACCGAAATAAACACTTCTCGATGTGACATTGAGTCCTTAACCATATTATTAATTTGTACAACCTTACCTGTCTCTTGCTCTCATTAATTAACGTAAAAATCTTAAAGAGGTAAAAGAGTTCAAGTTCAGGCCCAAAAGGTCTAATTATATTCGGCGAGGCCCATATTAAAGTTAAATGTTTTGGAAATCACGAGGAATATTGTAAAAGCCCAGATTAACCCATCCAGCTTTTGACCTAGATTCCCGTCCTTTTTTCTCTTTAAATAGCTGCGTCAATTGTTAGAGTGAATGATCTCTTCGTGTACCATTAGATTTCCTTCTATCCTTAGTTCTGTGTTTTATATTTGTTTTATGTTCATGCTCTCGTGGTTTTCGATCGGAAATGGGACTGGAGTTTGACTCTTAAGCAAAATAACGATGCCTTAGAGATGAATGCAGCGCCCTAAATAAAGAAGACCACAATCCGAGATCTGTCTCGGTTTCTGTCCTAATTCAACTCTGTTGTTATTAGGCGGTGAGATAGATCTCACATAGTTTCGTATCGTAATTGTTTTCTGTTTGATTTTTTCTTTATGATGATGGTTATTAGAAACGGAGTGGTGATTCAGGCAGCCTACTTGTTATAAAAAAAGATGACATGAGAGGTGTTTAACTACTCCTAAATCAAAAAATTCTTCTGCTCTTCAGACTTGCTGAGATTTTATGTCTTTGAAGCTGGTCTAGTAGTCTTAAGAACATTCATGAATATCTTGCTTTCACATTCACTTCCCCATATTTTTTCCAGTCAGATCATTCGATTATGTGTTAGTCATATTCCGGTCTGATTCCACCCGGTTCCGGTTGTGTTTTTGGTGGTTGAACCCGGTTTATTAGTTTTACGTATGTTGATCTGCAATTTCAGACTGATAGTATGTGTTGAGCTTATGAGCCACTTGACTGACCATAGACGGCTTGTTTGTGTATTTGATGGATCATAGATTGACTTCTTCATAACCCACTTCTTCATAACCCACACAATCATCAGTATAATTGATTGAGAAAAGTATATATTAGATCAAAAGAAAAGTTTCAATTTTTGATGCAAATATTGGCCATTCCATCCGATCGATGACTATCGAAATCAATTTGGTCGTAATCGCAAGTAAAATGAGTACTAATAAAAGGGTAATATTATACACACTTCATAATCTTTAGAAACTAGTCAAATTCAGCATGTAGACGAGATTAATTTTTTTCAAATTAGCAAATTCAAAAGGTACTCTTTCACGGTGTTTCATTTTTAAACAAAATCTTTCTTAATCGTTTAGTAATAATATATAAAACACAATAAATAATAGCAAACGCGAACAATTTTTTTTTTTTTATTTGCGTGGTGGGTATGGGTCGACTTTTTAATTTATGGGTGTGTGAATATTCGTAAATTTTGAGCTCAAATTAATTAATCATTTGAGGCTCAATTAATTTAGGTCTAAAATAATTTAAAATCAAACAGATTAATTTTATTAAATATTTAATTAAATTATTTAAATATTTTTAAAAACTTTAATTAAATTTATTAAATATTTTAATTTAAATAAATTTATTAAATATTTTAGTTTAAATAAATTTATTGAATATTTTAAAAAAATTAATTAAATTTATTAAAAAATTTTAATTTTTTTTTGAAAAATGAATCGGGTCACCCGCTAACCTATTAGATCTGTTTGATTAATGCGAGACAGGTGCATGTATGAAAAAATTGATTCGCGAATTCGTGGGTAAAAAAAATTTGTGGAAAAAAAATTGTAACCCGTCGCGGAGCGGGTAAGGTGGGGCGATCCGCTTGACAGATCTAATTAGGACATAATCAAAATTCTAAACAATATAAATTTACAGTTAAATTAAACATTATGGTTGGTTGGAGCAGTAGTGCTTCGTGCGATTAGGTTAGGTTTTTGAAAATTTCAAATTAAAATATGCTCCAACGTGGACCTGGCATTTCTATTTGCTGACGTCAGGTTCCTAGTTTGTTATTTATTTATTTATTTATTTATTTATTTTGTTTTATTATTCAATAGTCCACTTAATCATCATGTTCTTTGTTTATTATATGTAAAATAAAATTAACTGTTTCATTAAAAATGATAAATTATCACTAAAATTTGTTATAGTCAATGAAAATTTGTATAAATAAAAGAAAGTTTTCATATATTATATTTTAAATTTTATGCAACAATTGGAGCATTGTACATTGAACCATATCGATTTCAACCGAATCGAACCAAATAAAATTGGAACGAATTGCATCGAATTAGTCCGAATTGATCTCCATACTCGTAAAACCTGAAAAAACTGAATAAAACCGAATTAAACTTATATATTGAACTGAAATTAGCCAAAAAAATCTGAAATACCAAACAGAAAACTGATTAAATCTAAATTTAAAATTATTAAACCAAAAATCAAATTATGTTTCGGTTTAATTCGGAACGGTTTTATATATATATATTAAAAACTAAATCGATTAAACCGATAAAAAAACCGAAACGAACCAATTTCTTATCATTTTTAAAAAAAAACTCAAAAACTGGATAAACCGACCCGAATAAACGAAAACCATACCTAAATATTAAGAGTCATATTTGCAGTCTTAGAAACCATAAATGTTGATATATATATTGTAGATTTGCCACATGATAGCTTAAAAATGAAGTGAATGGAAGATCTAACGTGCGGAATATTTACTAGAAAAGCATCTGATAGATACATCGATTCATGAATCAGATTCTAATTCCCATTTATAAACAAAATTAGGTATAACGTGAAAAATTAGAAGATATACTATATTCTATTCTTATAAATTGTTTCTCCACGAGAATATGATTCTGCTCAGATTCTAATTCCCATTTATAAACAAAATTAGGTATAACGTGAAAAATTAGAAGATATACTATATTCTATTCTTATAAATTGTTTCTCCACGAGAATATGATTCTGCTCAGATTCTAATTCCCATTTATAAACAAAATTAGGTATAACGTGAAAAATTAGAAGATATACTATATTCTATTCTTATAAATTGTTTCTCCACGAGAATATGATTCTGCTCAGATTCTAATTCCCATTTAATCGACGCCTAATTATTTACTTACTAACTATGTTTTACTTTCATCAATTTAGAGTGATTTCGATGAGAATAGTTTTAACTTAGTTTTAAATTAGATCAATTATGCATTAGGTTGGATAATTTGAATTGAACTTTGATACTCTGTTACGTATATATGTGTTTCAAATTCAAAAACAATTGATAATAAATAAATATTCATATTTTTATATATAAATTATTTTCAAATAATCTCAACTTTATTTTGTAGTTACATGAAATCTTTAGCCACCACTCCTAGGAATGTGTTTGTTTGATATGAGCATGCACATATTTTATACAGAAAAATGCATGTTACTTCATCTTTATTTGTGGAATCAGTATACCTTTAATATATGTTATCTACCCATTATAAAAAACAATGTGAACAAATCGTACAAAGTAGTCGTAGTTGAATAGAAAACACATTAGGATAAATGGTTTTAAATTGTATTGCTCACGATTTTATTTTGATTTAAGAATTGAACCAACCATGAGCCAATTGAGTCTGACTCATGTTAGAAAAACTTTACAACCTACTTTTTTTTTCAATTATTTATTAGTTCTTTTGTCCGATTAATTAATCAGAACATTAGTGTACCAATTCCACAATCGATCGAGAAATTTGAAGGAGATATCACAAAATGAGATCAACCGGTTTAAGTTGTATAGTGATTTTTAGAAATTCCGGATGAAAATCATATATTCGATGCATGTGAAATCTACGGCAAAAACTTTATATAAAAATGAAAATTGACATTTGATTTTGAGAGATATATATTTTCAGATTTGGGGTAGTTTTTGGAGAGCAAAAATAAAAGTAGTTTAATGGACCGTCGAGAGATTGTATATTGAAGATTAGTGATGTACTGATGTGGACGATAAGTTAGGCCATAGTGTAAAGTATACATAGGTTCTGTGACATGGTTCAAACCCATCTAATCTATTTTATTCCTTTATATATAATATATGTCACATGTTCAAATTACTATACGTATATGTAAAGAATGTGAAGATGTAAGAATATTCTTATATATGACCTATGTGTCTTTCGGTTTAATTATACGGATCAAGTTCGTATTAATGTTTATAATTCTAATATAAAAGACGATACCGTGATGGATCAGTTTTGGATAACGACATTAGAATTTGAATATAGTGATAACTCTTCTCTTTTACCTAATTAAATTGTATAAACACATTATAGTGTATATATATGTATTTATTACATATAAATTGGTTAATTAATAACCAACTAATTAATAGATAAAAAAGTGTGTATATAAGTGGTAGTTATAAAAAGATACTTGTTATATAGTCGTAACTTCCTTCTGCAATAAGTGTGAATTACTTTTGGTAACTTCTCTCCAAAAAAAGTAATAGACATAAAGGAGAAAAATAAAAACCACATATAATCACCATTAAGAAAAAACAAAAAAAAGTGTTAAAAGCATTGATTCTTTCTTCATCAAAGAGATTATTAAAGAGAAAAGTTCAAAGGATAAGAAAATCAATTTGTCTAATTCTTCATGGAATAATGTTAATATTTTTTTCTTTTCCAAAAAAATATTAGATTGAATTAAATTAAATCTAGATATTATTGAGATTAGATTTAATAATTGAAATCATTAAAAATAAATTAATAGAATATTTAAAAGAAGTCAAAAAGGTGAGAAGTAAGTGGTCAACTGGTCATTGATCTTAACGTAAATAAGCCAAATATTTAGTAACAAAAAAAAATATGGGGTTAAAACATAAATACCAAATTAGCTCACATATTGGGGTAAAACACTAATTAGTCATAAAGAGAGATTTAAAGGGGGGGGGAAAGCATTAACATTTTAAAGTTAATATGAAAAAAGAAAAATCAAAAGGTCACTGAAAGCCCATAAGGGGCAAATTGTGGAACAAAGATTTTAGTTAGCATGAATCTTCACTATATATATGGAGACAAGGACCTTGAAAACAAACCAAGATTCTAAGTGTTTTGTAAGTAAAAATATAAGGAAGAGAAGATTATTACATAAAAGAGAGAGAGAGAGAGAGAGAGAGAAATGGAGTGGAGGAAATGGTACTTGGATGCAGTTCTTGTTCCATGTGCTCTACTTATGATGTTTTGTTACCACATCTACTTGTGGTTTAAGGTTCGAACCGATCCTTTCTGCACCATCGTCGGGACGAATTCCCGAGCCCGTCGATCTTGGGTAGCCTCCATCATGAAGGTATATATATACCCAAATAATCATTCAATTTGCTACTTAATTTGAACCCAAAAAAGTGTAGATCATATAATGTCACAAACATGTATACATCATTAAATTTCATCGTATAAAAGTAGACAATAGTAAACAGATAGTTAGTTCTCAAGTAGCTAAGAATATATGAGTTTGTTACTTGTTTAAGGAAAACGAGAAGAAGAACATCTTAGCGGTACAAACACTACGAAACACGATAATGGGAGCGACGCTAATGGCCACCACTTGCATCCTCCTCTGCGCAGGCCTTGCTGCCGTTTTAAGCAGTACATATAGCATCAAGAAGCCTCTAAATGACGCCGTATATGGAGCTCATGGTGAATTCACAGTCGCACTTAAATACGTAACAATCCTCACAATCTTCCTCTTTGCCTTCTTCTGTCATTCTCTCTCCATTCGCTTCATCAACCAAGTCAACATCCTCATTAACTCTCCTCAAGAACCTTCCTCTGATGATTTCGATGAAATTGGAACCTTCGTGACTCCAGAATATGTCTCTGAGCTACTCGAGAAAGCTTTCTTGCTTAACACGGTAGGTAATAGACTGTTCTACATGGGATTGCCTTTGATGCTATGGATATTTGGCCCTGTGCTTGTGTTCTTGAGCTCTGCTTTGATGGTTCCTGTTCTTTATAACCTCGACTTCGTCTTTTTGTTGACCAATAAGGAGAAGGGGAAAGTTGATTGCCATGGAGGTTCTGATAATCACTTCTCCCCTTGATTATATGTATATGATTAATGATAAACTTGTTTGTGATTAGTCTAAGTCTTTCCGATTAATTGTCGCTAAATGTTTATTGGTAACCGGATATTTATTGTAACCGGTTTTTCCAAGACGAATTTAAAGTGATACGCCCAATATAAGCTTGATTTTTTTTTTGCTTTCAAAATCCAAAACTGAGTTTTATACAGGGCCGACCCGACTTTAGGAAGGCCGCAAGCAAAAAGAAAAAAAGGGTTGTTTTACATTATTTTATCAGAATATTTTTAGAATGAGGGCTGATTTTTAAAAAAAAATATGAAGAATCGCAAACACATGTTTGTCCCGCTTGGTTCCAGACCGGTTTTGGTTTTATATATAGTAGTAAAGATTAGTTTATGTAACGAACCGTTCGATGGTACAAGTAGATGGTTCAAAAACTAGGTAGTCACAGTAAATAACTAAATATAGTGGACGATGATACCAGATTTCGGAGTGTGTTAATTGCAAACACTCAAACACAGAATGAAAAATCTCCGGCGTTGACCAAAACAGAAAAATGGAAAATTTCTGGTTCATCTTCTTCTCTCTCGCAGCTACTTTCTTCTTCTTCATCGCCAAATTACTGTGGAGTCAAAGCCTTAAATTACCTCCAAGCCCTACGCCTCTTCCGATCGTCGGCCATCTTCACCTTATCAAGAAGAATCCTTTACCACAAGCTCTACATCTACTCTCTTCAAACTACGGCCCGGTTCTCTTCCTCAAATTCGGATGTCGTGCCGTTTTGATCCTCTCTTCCCCAGATTCCATAGAAGAATGCTTCACTAATCACGACCAAACCCTCGCGAACCGGCCCAGGACCATCACCTCCGATCATTTCAGCTACGGCTACAAAAACTTCGGATTCGCTCCTTATGGTGATCTCTGGCGATCTCTCCGCCGTCTCTCCACCCTCCAGGTCTTTTCCTCCGCAAGTCTCCAGAATAACTCCTTCATCCGAAATGAAGAAGTCTCGAATCTCTGCTCGATTCTCTTCAGATTATCCGGCGATTCTCAGAAAGTAGATCTTAAATATCAATTCACTCTTCTTACCGCTCACGTCATGCTCAGGTTAGTATCTGGGAATCGTGGGGTCGAAGAGAGGGATCCGGATTCAGAGAAGAGGTTCTTGGATGATTTCAAATCGAGGTTTTTCTCCAGCATGTCCATGAATGTCTGCGATTATTTTCCAGTGCTACGGTGGATTGGGTACAAAGGTCTTGAGAAGAGAGTGATGGAGATGCAGCAAATGAGAGACGAGTATCTTCAACGACTCATAGATGAAATTCGAACGAAGAAAATTGATTCCACCGGTTCTGTAGTGGAGAAATTCTTGCGCCTACAAGAATCAGAACCAGAATTCTACTCGGATGATATTATCAAGGGAATTATAGTACTAATGTTCAATGCCGGGACGGATACTTCACCGGTGGTAATGGAATGGGCAATGTCGGTTTTACTGAACCATCCAGATAAGCTTGAGAAGCTCAGAGAAGAAATCAAATCTAATGTAAAACACAAAGGGCTTATACAAGACTCGGATCTCTCCAGCTTGCCGTACCTTCGATGTGTCATCTATGAGACGCTTAGGCTATACCCTGCAGCTCCACTCTTGCTTCCTCACTACTCATCCAAGAGATTCAACTTAGGCAACTACGAGATCCCTGAAAACACAATGGTGTTGGTGAATGCTTGGGCCATTCATAGGGACGGTGAGCTTTGGGAAGAAGCAGATGTTTTCAAGCCGGAGAGATTTGAAGGGTTTGTTGGGGATAGAGATGGTTTTAAGTTCTTGCCATTTGGAGTTGGGAGGAGAGCGTGTCCTGGAGCTGGATTTGGAATGAGGACAGTGGCGCTTGCTATTGGAGCATTGGTTCAGTGTTTTGAGTGGAAGAAGGTAGAAGAAAAAGATATAGACATGAGGCCTGAGTTTGGGGTGGCAATGGCTAAGGCTGAGCCACTTGTTGCATTGCCTAAACCATGGCCTGAAATGGTTCCTATCTTGTCTCAGCTTTAATGTCATATTGGCCACGAGAGTTGATTGATTTAGAGGATGCTTTTTGGGCAAACATATCGATGATAAGAAGAGTAGATGATCATAAATCACAATTGATTACCGAACTAGTGGATTAAAATCTTTATTTCTTCGTTTTCCTTCTCTCTTAGCGGTAAACCTGCAGGAAGCAGAGAAGATGATCTTATTAGGAGCTTTCCGTTCTGAAATGACCTTTAAACCAAAATTTCACCTTCCAGTAGATAGAGATATATGGATTAGGATCATTTGTTGAATTATCACCGTTGCTGCTAGATTCATTCATTCCTTACACCAAAAGCAATAGTGATGCAACAAAAAAACAGAAGTCCCTCTAGAATGACCCGAATCTGAACTGGATCAGAAGCAAGCACACGTGGATTGCAAATGTTTGGCTTTTTCAATAAACAATCTCTGATACAATTACCAGCGGATAATCTTTTTAGTAATGCAGTTTCTTTTTATACGAGAAGGCAAAAGAAGAATCCGAAAAGTAGAGATTCATGATGCATCATCAATGATGGTAATTTTGTCCCTTCAGAATAGTCCATGACCTGAAAACTGAAAACCCATTAGAGCATATGAACGTAATATGAAGGTGTAATTGGAATGCACAGACAGAAGCAATAATGGTTTCACCTATAAATCTGTTCCATTAGTACCACAAGAGCTATCTGATGATTCAGAACCATGGAGGAAAGTTTAATTGTCACATTAGCTCGCTTCCTCACTAGTCTTCCATGTCCATAAGCTCCACCTATACAAAAAGATATCCTCGAAGCTCCCTGAAAACAGAGGTAGCCACCGAAACGGCAAAATCGTATCTCTTGAGCTTCCATTTATTAGTATATAGTCTTGTTGAAGATGAGATTAGTTTCAAACCCAACAAGTCATTACTTGGTAATCAGTTTGATTACTTTCCAAGAAGACTACTAATGGGGTGATGTAATAACAAAGAGAAGGTATTAGCTTACACTATTTCCTGCATCCCCTAATAACTCAGCCATCTGTACCGAATCAATGTCACGGCCTCTCTCGTCCAAAACCACAACCTAAATCTCACAATCAGACCCATCTAGAATGATCAACGGCATTGGCTAATATAGAATTCTAAAGAGATTTCTTAGTACCCAATCATCAGAACCAATCAGCTTCATCATAGCCACCTCTTCATCCTCAACCTGAGATGTAACATCCCTATGAATGAACACTATTGGTTTCAAGCGTGGATCCAACCATCAAATGACTGAGCCAAGGCTGTCAAACTGAGGCAACGTACTGAGCATTTCGAGGATTGGAGCGAACCAATGAATCTTCAACGGAGCAATAGGGTTTAAGCTTGACCTTGTACTCATCGACCAAGAGTCGAACACCTTCTGATCTCTTTTTCCCCACTGTTATCACACGTATAGGCAGAGCTCTCTGTGAACCAAAATGCACCAATTCCAATCAGACTCTAAACGCCACAATCTAATAAAATTCGGTAGAAATTCGAGCAGAGAGATTTTTTTACCACAGCTTGACCCGCGTATCTACATGTTCTTCCTGATAAAATCACGAACCATATGATCATACACAATCTTCACCACTACGATCAAAAATAGAAATAAACAAGAATCAAAACCAACATTGAGAAAGAAACCTTTTTCATGAGGAGTATGAGAAGCAGATGCATAGAGCTGCTTCAGATGAGAAGCAGCCACGAGAGAGATGAGCATTTTGAGTTATTCGTTTAAAGAGGATTGCACAGTTGCACTTGCATTATAATCTCGACTGATCCACATGAGATTCAGGGCCTCCATAAACAAGGGTTTTAGGTCCATTGTTTAACAAATAACAACTATATAAATGGGCTTTCGGAAATTCTGGTGGATGACAAAACTTTCACATATTAATATATTTCAATTTAAATTGAAAATTTATAAATTTAATATCTCTAATATATTATTTCAGTAAAATTTTATAAAAATAATTTCTGACGTATTATTAACAGAAATATTATTTTGACGTTTCATCACCACAATAAATTTTAAATAAATATATAAATGAATTTAAATTATTAAAATAATTATAATATATGTCATTATTATTAATTTAGTTACAAAATTAATATATTTTATTAAACTAACTAAAAATATTATTAAATTCGTAAAAAATAATCATTTTTTATTTACTTTACATATGCAAAAATTAATATTAAAAAATAATTTTAAATAAAATTTAAAATTATATAAATATTTAATTTATATTTATTAAAAAATAATATTATATAATTTACGAATATTTTTTTCTATTCATGGCGTGCATATAAATCTAGTAATAATATATTAGGAATCCATGTTTTCTGATGAAACTTTTAAATAATCTCATATATAAAAAATATAAAGAAATTTTAAATAATGTGTAAAGAGATAGTTTTAAGATAGATTTAACACATTAGACATTTCTAAATATCATTAATTTAATGTTTGTAGTGTTGTTCTGATTTCCATGAAGCACAATTAAAAACTAATTTCACATAAATATGCGTGTTCTTTTGTATATATTCCCCAATATCCATATCTTTTAATAAATTCTAGTTTCGTATTAAACAACTATTGGCATCTCAACACTCATTGCCCGCCCCATATATGCATCTTCATCTTTTAGCGAATAGTTTTTGAATCAGAGATAAAAAAATTCGGTTTCCGAATATTTATTAGACGTCCCAAAAAAACTTTTATGTAAAAGATCATAAAAACAGTAAGTTTAATGCAACAATGGAACTCAAATATTTATTTATTGTTGATAAAGAAATATAACATTTATGTAGTATATATTGAACTAAGAATTTTGTTTTTTGAAAGAAATTAATCGTTCCTTGAACGAGACGTTAAGGAGAGTACATATTCCGTTTACTACTTATGTAATAAGAATATGATAAAAATATATTTTATTTATAAAGAATATGAATTTTTCTTTAATTTATGAGAACGATGTATTAAAATAAAATTAAAAGCATGATTCGAGCATTAACGTATGAAGCTGTCGTGCATGCACTAATTTATGAATTCGGAAATTGGTTGGCTAGAATAATATTTTTAGGTGAATAATAATTTTCTTTATTAATACTATATTTAATTTCTTCTTTTCTCATTTAATAAACTAAAAGAGTAGAGATAAAAAAGAATGTATGTATTTCATTATTAGAATCATATTCACATTATGAATTTCAAATATAATAAATCTTAAATAGATGTTTGGTTGAAAATCTAATTATTCTATTGTTACCATAGAATATTGCATTAATTTCTACCCTATTAATATTATGTTTTCTTTTACTTACATATATATATATATATTCTTGATTTTTGTGTTTATAATGTTTTTAATATTAAATTAAAGAAGTAATAAATAAAAATGTATTCTATAAAAATTTTGAAAATAATTTAATGTTAATTTTGTTTCGTAGATAGACATTTTAGATGGAGATAGTTCAAACTATTTGTTTTTGTCGATTTTGTTAAAAGAGAATAGAGGAGGAGAATTGAGGTAATGGTAGAAGTGTCCCACAAGATCTATATTCTCCATACTATATATACAGATTTCTTCACCCTACTCCTCTTTTTATATTTATAAATGTAAGTCTGTCGGCTTTCTAGGTTCTCCCCAATCCCCATTACTTGTTTTTTTTAATATATAATTTTAGGTCACTATCGAGAATATTAACCAACTAATCAGGTGAGGAAAAAATACTATAGAAATCATTTCTGAAAGGCATCTCAAGAGCAATTTTATTTATGTGGTAAAATAATTTGAATTTTAAAGTTACTGGTTGAATGTAAAAAACTTCAAAAGATGAGGTTTTTGAAGTTTATCTAGTGTTTAGCAAGGGATGTCTCTCGTCTAAAGTAGTGTGTGCGTTTCGATAAATCATCTAATTCGTTTTAATTCTCCTAATTATTTGATATTATTTATCTAATAGATTACCCCCTCAAATGATATTCATTTTGTCTTATTAGAAGAGAAAAAAAAAGTATTGAAGTTAAAAGTAGTTTTAACTTTAGAGGCATTAATTGTGCAAAATGCACCACTTTTACGTTTAAATAAAATAGACCTGAACATTTAATTTCTAAAAATTCTCTGGTCTCATATCCAATATTTAAGTGTGACTTAATTGTGGCTATAAATACAGAAGCCGTAACATAGTCTCTGTCATAACTAAAACACCAACGCAAACGATCGAGAGCCCTTACCTTCATAGTCTCTCTCTCTCTCTAACAAAAGAACAAAAGCTCATTATATTTGTGATTAGGCCATGTCAGGCGTTTGGGTGTTCAACAATGGAGTGATACGTCTAGTGGAGAATCCGAGCCAGTCCGGTGGAGTCTCCACCCAGACGCACGGCCGGAGGAATGTCTTGGTTTACCTGCCGACTGGAGAAGTCGTTTCTTCTTACTCGTCGCTCGAACAAATATTAAGGAGCCTCGGGTGGGAGAGATACTTCAATGGAGAATCCGATCTCATCCAGTACCACAAACGCTCCTCCATCGACCTCATCTCCTTACCAAGAGACTTTTCCAAGTTCAATTCCGTTTATATGTATGACATCGTCATCAAGAACCCTAATTACTTCCACGTCCGCGATTTCAGTTGAAATCCATGCATAGGGTTAATTCAATTCCCGACCAATATATATAGGTCAAGTTTGAGTTTGTGTTTCATCTAACTGGGAAACTTATAGTGAGTCACGTCAGTTCTCTGAATTCAACATACAAAGCGATGAGTATTGGAATATCATCACTTAGTTTGTGTTAATTTGTTAATGTGCTAAATTGTTGGGATTGTTTTTTTAATTATTTCTCCAAGTTTGTTGCATGTGCATGTTTTCTTCGAGACTTGTGTGGATCCGTTTGAGAGTAGTGTTGCAAAAGGTGGCACATTACTTGTAGCCCTCGTTAATTAGAATTTTGTTTTGTAATTGTGGTGAATTGGTGATTATCGATGTAATAGTTGTGTTTCTTTTGGGTTTAAGCTTTATATTCGGTTTGCATATATAATTGGTGAAAAGAGTTATTTTTCGCTATGTACAGTATGTACGTGATGTGACATATGTATATAATTTGAGTCCAAAACTATATATATGTGATAAAATATTAAAGATTTGTCACTGTAGATTCCATATATAAGAAATAATTCCCGAGATTAATTAACTTTAATTCTGTGAAACCTGGTTACAAAGAAATGGCTCTGGAGAAAAAAAGAAAAAACTATAATTCAATTTGCTTCTCGATCGAAAAATATAACCTAAGTACCAATTTAATCGAGTTGCTTATTTCGATCAAAACATTCGCGAATCAGTCTACCCCAAGAATCGTTGGTTATGAATATCAGATATTTTGGGAAAGTCTCTACAACGACGTCGACGTGTTTGGTCTTAATAGCGGCTTATGTCTCGACGACAACAACTTTCAGACTACTAATGAAGAAGACTACTGCATGATCGATATTGAAGAGCTTTTACCTGAAGAAGAAATGGACAGTTCTTAGCTTAGTTAAGCACTCTGCCCTATTCATGGTTAATTATGGTTTTTAGTCGTTAAACTCTAATTTGTTCTAATCCTTAGGTTTTAAACGATCCAGAAACATGTTGCGAATTGTTTTCATTTTTTTTTCTTTCAGATCCTTAAAATAAAGAGGTATTTGATCCAGCACATATAGGCCCGTTAAAAGCCCAACTAATTCTTAACCGTCGATTTCTTTTCCCAAATTGTTCATCGAATCCCCAATCCGGATCCTTCTTCGTCGGCTTCAACAGGCGGGCGAATTGCCTGAAAGCTTTCGGAGAAGTTGGATTCAAAGGAACGTTGTTCTTCTAAATCAGTTTCGCTAAAGATACTATATTGTTTTATTTGTAAGTTCGTAGCTCAATATTCTGTGTTAAGTTAAGTTTGTGAATTTGGAATTTGGATTTTTTTGTTCGATTCTCAAAATCATCGCGTGCTCTTCTAACAGGAACAAGTAATTATTCTCTCTCTGTTTCTCATTGCTTTTGATACTTCTGTGTCGTGGATTTCTGATTTTTAAATTCAGGAGCTTTTGCTTCTAATTAATTAATGGTGACATTTTCAGGTTTCTATGGTGATGTGTAGTTCACTGCAATTTCTAAAAAATTTGATATTTCACTTTGTGCGCAGAAGCAAACGATGCCTCGTAAAGGATTCTCAAATTTCAATGATTATGATGATGGCTTGGACGATGACTATGCTTATGATTATGACTATGATGTAGATGAACACGGTAAACATCTTCCCATTCCTTTTATTGTGGTGGTTAATGGTCTCTCTGAACATTATTTTTTTCTGGTGGTTTATTTTCCTATTTTCATGAACTGCAGAAGCTGCTGAACCAAAGGAAGAAATTGCTCAGTTAGGGCTTTGGCGATGTGCAATCTGTACATATGACAATGATGAGAGTATGTTTGTGTGTGATATTTGCGGTGTTCTTCGTCATCCAGTGGCCGGAAATCAAAGTATCAATAAGAATACAGGTACTATCTCTTCTTTCCTCCAATCTGTATTAGTGAGACATTGTAATATATATTAGTCGGAGAATCTAGTTTCTTATTATCTTTTGCTTCTGCATAAGATACATGAGTTATTGCATACTGCCTGATCTATCTCATTTGTTTTGTTCTTTGAGGTAACGTGATTAAGCTATTGGTATGTTTGGAAAAAGTAGTGAATAGGTGTTTTTATGCTTATGATTTTGGTACTCTAGGTTTTTGATTATAGAATAGATCTGTTTTATGCAGTTGAAGGCAAATGCAAAGAACCCATGGTATCCAAATTGGCAAAGTCCCTTTTTGAATCAGTTAATACACTGAAAAGGACTGTCCATGATCTGCCTGAGCACAAAACTCTTGTGATGGAGCAGGGTCCTCTGCCTGGAATTTCCCGTGGGAATATTCATGATCTCCACAAGGCTTTTAGTTCTAAAAATTCCTCCTATAGTATAGGTTATGAACTTGCTGTAGTTTGATAGCGCTTTCATTTTTTCAGTTCTCCTGATGAGCTATTCGAATGAGAGTCTATAGCTGGTTTAGGTTATATGCATTTGTGGCATTGCGAATGCGTTATTGTGACATTTCCTTCTTAACTTTTTTATAGCTCCTTTCAAGTTTGATGTTCCATCGCCAGATGATTTAGTCTCCAATGGACTAACATCCTCGAAAATTGGTGCAAAAGGTAGCCACATTTGGTTTTCACTTTCAGTTATGCTGTATGATATTAGTTAGATTAGATGCTGGAAACCTGTATGCCCTAATAATATTTCATCTATTTTAATCCATCTTGTTATTTCCTCGTTGGAAGTGGACCTATCTGATATATTTTAAAAATCTAAATGGGTTCATTACCTAGAAATATTCTTGAAGCGAATGTTGATTCAACCATTCGGTCTCAGGTAATGCTAGTGATATGGAAGTTTTAGTTTACGTCTAATTAAGATTTCTATTTCCTACTTATTTTTCTTTTAGGTTTGGCGTTATATTTTCTTATGAATAGGGATGGAGATCGATTGTGATAATCGTTTGAGAATTCAGAAGGCTTTTCTACTTATTCTCTTTGGGAGTTTTACCTTGGTTTTGTGCTTTCGTCTACTTGATTTTCAATAAGGTGTTTTGGTGTTTGAAGTGCGTTCTTAACTCTAACAGCTAGCATGAGGCAGAAGGAGAAACAAGATAGCGCAGAACAGAATCCTATAAAGAAAGGAGGAGGTAGTTCAGAAACAAGGTCCCGTGGTACACATGATAACTTTGATAATGGTTTTTCAAAGGGTGGTGCTGGTGGCATAAAATCGAGTGACAGTTTTCCAAAAGCAAAAGCAGATATGTCTAATGAGACAAGTTCTTCCTCCAAAAATATGGAGGCGTCAGAGAGACTTTCTGATACTATGAAGAAGATGTCTTTAACTGGGGAAACAGAAAACTCCAACGAAAGTAAAACTAGAAGATCAAAATCAAAATCTAAGCATAAGCCAGAAGAGTGGATGCTTCTTGATAAAAAATCAGATACACTGAGTCAACTAAATCTTGCCATCGTGAGTTTTTTGGATTTCTGGCAACTGTTTACTGATTTATTTGTCCGGGCAGATTATTGATGATGGCATATGATTGTAGGTGGGGCATGTTGATTCTGGTAAATCAACACTTTCTGGTAGATTACTGCATCTATTGGGAAGAATATCTCAAAAGCAAATGCACAAGTTTGAAAAAGAAGCAAAATTGCAGGTAACCTGTTGTTTTGTTTGGATGTTAGGGACTCGGAAAATGCAGAAATATGCTCTGTTTGGTTGACATTGTGTTTCTGATGCGATCAGGGAAAAGGGTCCTTTGCATATGCCTGGGCATTGGATGAGAGCGCTGAAGAGAGGGAACGAGGAATAACAATGACAGTGGCTGTTGCTTACTTCAATTCGACAAGACATCATGTTGTTTTGCTTGATGCTCCTGGACATAAAGATTTTGTTCCAAATATGATAGCAGGAGCGACACAAGCAGATGCTGCGATTCTTGTCATAGATGCATCTGTTGGTGCATTTGAAGCTGGTTTTGATAATTTGAAAGGCCAGACAAGGGAGCATGCACGGGTTCTTAGAGGTTTTGGCGTGGAGCAAGTCATAGTTGCAGTCAACAAAATGGATATTGTTGGGTATTCGAAGGACAGATTTGATGTGATTAAGCAGCATGTTGGATCTTTTCTGCATTCCTGTCGCTTTAAAGAATCATCTCTGACATGGATTCCATTAAGTGCCATGGAAAACCAAAACTTGGTGGCACCTCCCTCTGAAAGCCGCCTCTCCTCATGGTATGTTCCTGTTCCCTTCCCTGATAATTAACCTTGCATTTCTGGTACAGTTAGGGGAACTGCTTAACATATCTGAAACAGACTATGAAATGGTTAATTTTTTACTGGAATACAGGTATCAAGGTCCATGTTTATTGGATGCCATTGACTCTGTCAAGTGTCCTGATAGAGACATCTCAAAGCCTCTACTCATGCCTATATGCGATGTTGTACGATCAACTTCACAAGGGCAGGTATCTGCATGTGGCAAACTTGAAGCTGGAGCTGTTCGGCCAGGATCCAAGGTACACAAGTATCCTGATGGGATGTTTTTCTCCTCGTTTGGCTGCATGATTGGTGATTCTATTTCTGTCAACCTGAAAAGAAACTTTGGATACACTGTATGGGTTAAAACCTAACTGCAATCCCCATATCTGAGTCAGCTCGTCCTAAACCCATGTTTGAATACCCAACATCATCATGCCCAACTACTATTTATTTTGTGTACGACTTTTATTTGGGCGTTTTGGAAGTTTTCTCAGTATTAAGTTCCCCTTGTTTTCAGCTTGCAACAAAAACACTTTCGTAATTAAGTTCCCTTTGTTATCAATAGCTTTCACTAAAAACACTTTCTTATGGATGTGCCTTTAATGTCTTGTTTAAGGAAAGAATTGAACTGATTCAACTAATGGCTTACATTACTAAAACTTGCTGCTAGATAATGGTTATGCCATCGGGAGATCAAGGAACCGTGCGGTCTCTGGAGCGTGACTCTCAGGCTTGCACCATTGCAAGAGCTGGAGATAATGTAGCAATAGCTTTGCAAGGGATTGATGCAAGTCAAGTAATGGCAGGAGGTGTGTTGTGCCATCCTGATTATCCGGTTTCAGTAGCAACTCATTTGGAATTAATGGTGCTCGTGTTGGAAGGCGCAACCCCTATCTTACTCGGTTCTCAGGTAAAAAAAGAAGAAGAAAACCCCTCTCCCTCATGCTCAGTCTCTATTATTCCTCCCATATTTTCTGAGTCTTTCCAGTGAAAAATCACTCATTCTAGTTGGAGTTTCACGTCCATCATGCAAAGGAAGCAGCAACAGTTGTGAAACTTGTGGCAATGCTTGATCCCAAAACAGGGGAGCCAACAAAGAAATCTCCTCGTTGTCTAACTGCTAAACAGAGTGCAATGCTTGAGGTTTGAAATCTCTTTTGAGTCTGACTTTTGCGTGAATCATTACATAAACTGATTCGATCTGACAATGTGTTGTTGTAACTGCAGGTGAGTCTCCAGTATCCAGTTTGTGTGGAGACATTTTCTGAAAGTAGAGCTCTTGGAAGAGTGTTCCTTCGATCATCAGGTAGAACAGTCGCTATGGGCAAAGTTTCTCGGATTATACAAGACTGAGATCCTCTCTCTATTGTTGTAAGATTTTTGCTTGTCTATTAGAAATATTCAGTCGTCCCAAGTTTTGTCTGCAACACTTACTAGTATTTGCAAAAAATTATGTGTAGTTTTATTTATCCGATTTGTCTTTAAGATGTTAATCCCAATAATATATTTTTAAAAGAGAATTCTCCATTGTGGCTCTTTATTTTCCGTAAAGTGAACATAAAGCTATGTTAATTGTACTAATTCTATAGAAAATGACATATTATGCATTCCCCAAAGGTATGATGACAAGGTGCAGAAAGAGAGAAAAAACAAAAGGTATAAAACCGTTGTGGAATATATTCATTGTAGAATCGTAAATGCGATCCTAATACATATTTTTCTAATAATTAATATAAAGAATTTTGCCTATTTGAGAAGATTTATTTTACAAACTAACTTAAAATATTAAAACATAGATTTGTGATTTACAATTTTTTTTAATACAATCTCACTTGATAGTTTTATAAAATTGAGTCTTTCCAGAGGAGTAAGAAGATACAGAAAGAAAGAAGAGTAGCTGTTACAAACCAAAAAAATGTTTCAGGTTCAGATAAAAAAATTGAACTTTTATACAAGTGGAGAAGGAAATTGTTACCTGAACTTATTTGCACATTTATACTCAATTGGATCAAAAGAAAAAAAGTATATGTACAAAAGAAGAGAGATGGAGAGAGCACGATGATGTAGAGACAAGCACTTGGTGAAGAAGAAAAAGAAGCAATGCATCTTGTAATCATCCCACAAAGCTAAGGTTGGGTGTGGCATTATCACTAAAACGACTTCTCCTCTTCCGCAGAGGTTTTACAGATCGGGCACCAATTCTTCATCCGCAGCCATTGTTGTACACAGCTCACATGGTACATATGTTCACATGGCATAGTCCCTACGTCATCTCCATCAACATACTCCTCCTGCATGTATCTAGAAGGTTAACCTCTTTTTCGTTTCACTATGAACCCTTACTAGATTGTTCCATTTCTGCTCAGGTACTGTGGATTAATTACTACTTTGGGGTAGAAGTAGAGAAAAAAGAGAAAGACCTGGCAAATACTGCACTTGATATCATCATCCTTATTTACAGAAATGGCACAGGTTTCATCGGTCTCCAGGTAAATGCTTTTCTTGAGGCTTCTCGAGAGTGCTTCTTCGCTTAGAGCAGTGCTCACTGTACCTATTTTATCCCCCAGAGCTAGTAGTTCCTGCAAGATTTGTGTTCATATGATTTTAGCTTTAACAAACATTTTGACTGCTAAGCTAAAATGATGTGCTTCTTCCAGTTTTTGGTTGACAATAGCCCAAGGGACCAATATGCAACATGAAAGACTGACCTCATATGACATGTTATCAATGTCAAGCCTCATATCTCTATGCTGATCATAGAATCTGATCATACGACTTGACAATAGATTCGCATCTAAAGAAGCTAGTTGCTGGGGGAGAAAAAGCAGAGCAGAGAAACGTCAGAAACACTCTATTCGGACAGAACATGTTCATATCAGAAGAACAGCCTGCTAAATACCTCATATGTAAGTTCTTGATCGTGTTCAATTCTTTCCAGGGCCAACAATACCTTAAATCATTTTCAAAATAGTTTTATCATGACCCAACATTAGTCAAAGCTTCTAATGAAGTCAGACAACAAGGTGAAAGAAACTACCTCTGCTATTTCATTCATGTTGTAGCGACTTAAACCATCCCAGTTTACCGAAGAGCTTGAAGGGTCAGCATCTGAGGGGCTACCGGGCATCCTGCTTCGTAACCGGCCAGTACTACTGCTCAGCCTACTGTAACTATTGGAAGGACTCAATGAAATAGAAGGGCTGGGATCGGTTGGTGTGGCCGGATGAGGCATTTGTAGAGAAGTAGCAGGGGATACAACAGCTCCTAGTCGTTCTGGCCTACTGATATAACCCGATCTCCTACCACTACTTAAAACAACACTGCTGCCTCTACTAGTTGGTACTATTTGATTCCTTCTGTTATCAGAAACTGTGATGCTACTGCCAAGAGAAGAGCTTTGATTTCTTCCCTTTAGCACTGACAAACTAGTCTTATTGCCTTTGCTAGAACAGCTGCTCTCTCCATCAGTTTTTTTTTTGCTAGTCACACTGATTTTTGCTGCCGAGCTTGAGTTAGTTGAAAGAACATCAGACACAGAGTTGCACCTCAAACTTCTCAATCCATTCCTGCTAAGACCACCTCTTATAGTGCGGTCACTACCATAAGAATAAACAGAGGGCCCCATTAGAGCAACCCGAGTGCCCAAGTCAGATTTCTGATGAGTACTTATGATGGTTCCTGTACTTGAGCTTCCTGTCTTTGTCACTAGAACTTCTCCGGAGACAGTGTTTTGAGACTGAACATTGATTGTGCCTCTTTTAGTCTTTCTGCATGGAAGGATGGGCTCCACTGCAGCTATATCATTATGAATACTGCTCGTCTCTGAAGAATTCGAGTCCAAATTAGATGATGGCTGTCTCCTGCCAGTACATATGGTTGGCTTTCTTAAGTATCCAAATCCACCCAGAGTTCGAGTTGAACTAGAACTACCAACAAGTTCCTTTCCATTTGGTGACGAACAAATTGGAGACCGACTAACTTTTGTATTGTTTTCTGTAGAGCCAGTCCGATTCACCTTGTTGGAACATACCTTTGCACTACAACCACTTCGGCTGCAGAAAGGGACATTCTTTTCATCTTTCTTGCTCATATTTTCACGCAGACTAGGACCACTTGCTCTTCGGGGCATAAAGATCTGGTCAACTGAACGTTTACCCGCATATCCATCCATAAATCAAAAAAAGTTTCTCTGCAGACAAGAACAATTATTTTTCCAGATATCTGATTAAAAGCGAATCCAGCATGAGCTACCTCAAATTAAATATTCAGTAACACCAAACAAAACTTCTATAAATAATAAAAATACAACTTCAACAAGTCATCAAAGCTTCAAGGATGGTCTTCCACCAAATAAAAAACAAGTCGTTGAAAGTTAAAGCATCATGAAGAGAAGAACTAATTAACTACCAAAAAGCTTACGGAGAGAACATGGGAGTAGATGTATGGATCATCAAGAGCAAAACACGCCTGTTGTTTATAACTTGATGATTCATAAAAATCAGGACACAAAACTGATTCCTGTGATGGTGGAGAGAGAAAAACAAAAAGGGGTGACACGGTTACACGGAATAGTCCCATCCAAGAGAAATCGAAGGGAAAAGAAAGGGTTTGATTCAAATTACATGGAATTTTCATAAACCCAATCTCTCTTTCCAGGTACACCATGAAACAAGGCCTCATTCACATTTTCAAAATCTAAACAGAGATGCATATATAATATAATTTAAGAAACTCTGTCCTTCGAATTTCCGATCAAAGCAACATAAGAACGACGAGAGAATCTGAAACAAACATTTGAACTAGTTTCTCGCGATCATCTGCGCGAGACGGTGATACCTTTGCTCTCCTTTTCCGAACGATTACTCTCCGCCGTCTGTGAATTAAAAAAACGTGGAGATATGCGAGAGATGAGAAGAAAATGGGTTTCTTTTACCGCTTTGCTACGCCACAAAATAAGTATTTATATATTTGTTAAAAATAGTTATTGATATAAGAATCAACGGGGCCGTTGATTTTGCGTTTGGTTCAGTTAAAGCCAGATATGGACGGATGAGATGCATACTAACGTTGCCCTCAGTAGACGAAAACGACAGCGTTGTCGTTAGCGGCGTTACGTACTGTAGAGGGAAACATATCGAATTAATTTATTCTCTCTTTTGGGTGAAATTAATGGTCCACTAAGTTAACCACAGTTAGAAATAAATTTTAGATGACCTAATTAATTATGAATGAAAAGTACCATTCCATAGAATTAATGTGAAAATCATGTACTTTAGTAAAAAGATAAACAAGCTAAAAAAACGTTATAAACTTATCTGTAAATTTGGGTATTATTTTGTAGAAACTTAGATTAATGGAGGATTCATGGTCTCCACTCTCCACCATCACCACCACCACCTAACAGGTGCGAGATTTAAGCTCCGATTACAAAAACATAGTTCCAAAAATAAAATAAAACCCTAATTTTCCACCGCAAATCTTTGGAGATTACTTTCCTTGAAATACACGCTTCTTCTCTTTTGGTTCAAAAGGTTTTATTCATCTCTTTGATCTCAAGGTATATCTTCTTCTTCTTCTTGTAATAATTCATGTCTGAATTGATACTCTTAAGCCTCGCTGATACATATTTGATAGTCTTCTGAAATGTTTCTCCAAATTGTGGGTTGTTCCGTATCATCTCAGGTTGATATTTTTGATCTCTGAATATATAATGGCAACGACGTCTAGGACAACGACAACCAAACCGGACACTCGAAACCTAACCAGAGAAGGGTCTCTAGGCAGAAAGGCAAAGCCGTCACCGTCATCAAAGCCCGAAACGAACGCAGATGGATCTGATCGTGGTAAAGCCAAAGAGAAGAAGCCTTTACCCAATTATCTGAAACCCACAATCAGCTCGAGACCTGACCCGGTCAAGTTCTTGAGGAAGAACAACGCTCACGAAGACAATCACAAGATTCTTCGTAGACGATCCTTTGATCGTCCTCTTTCATCTTTGACTTCTCCATCAATTTCATCGTCCCAGAAATATCTCAATATCTCTCCTCCTGCACGCCCACGAGACAGAACCGTGGTTCCAAGAGAGAAGTCTGTCACTGGTCTGCGTTCTACATCTTTCCATGGAAGCAGCGGAGGCGGTCTCAGAGGAGTAAAGAAGAGCGGTCTGACCGGTGGCAGTGGTCCTTCCAAGAGCAAAAAGGAAGGTTCTGAGAACGTTCCAAAGGAATCTTCTCCTCTGGCTCCTGCGCACAAAGGTGAAGAGGAAATTTTCAAGGTTGAAACCGTTGGACAAGTTTCCGATCACGGAGAAGAAACGAAAGAAGAAGATGAAGATCAGGTTGTACAACCCGTGGAAGAGAAGGAGACCAGTCCAGTGGATGCTTCCAAGGAAGAAGAAAGAAGACAACTTATCATGGAGGATACAACGGAAGAAAACAAGAGTGAAGACAATGAAAATGTTGAAAACAAGGTTGATGATGAGGAAAATAGCGAGATAGTTGTTACGGAAATGAAAGAAACTGCGAATTTCAAAGAAAGTAAGGAGGATGAGGAGGAGGATGAGGAGGAGGAGAAGGAGGAGGAGGAGGAAGAGGAGGAAGAGGAAGAGGCGGAGAAGGAGGAGGAGGAGGAGGAGAAAGAGGAAGAGGCGGAGAAGGAGGAGGAGGAGGAGGAAGAAGAAACAGTTGTTAACAAAGATGAGAGCGAAGGCAACAAAGTCGAACAAGGAACAACAGAAACAAAAGCCCAAGAAGAAGAAGCATCAGGAGAGGAAGGAAGAAAGAAGGAATCTCCATCAGCCTACAACGATGTAATAGCAAGTAAGATGCAAGAGAACTCAAGGAAGAACAAGGTCTTGGCTCTTGCTGGAGCCTTTCAAACTGTTATTGACTACGAAACTGCTGCATCTAAGTGATTTATCACATACATCTGCGTCTTACTAGTTTTTCTAATATTTAAATTCTTTTATTTTGTTTTCTCGTGTGAGTTTTGTTTCTTGATTTTGGCATAGCATCAAATGTTGGACAGTTGAATTTATTTTTCACAGGAACTAGCACAATTGAACTACACAAAGAGATTTCTATATGCAAAAACGTTAACTAAGAACCCTAATTATTATTTATGCCAGAAAACTTCTAATTATTATTTTGTCTTTAATAAAATCTAAATAAGTAACAAATAAATTTATGAGAAGTCCTTTCAAATACCATATTTCAAATGTTACTTTTTAAAATACGAGTACTAGTATTTTTTTGGGTAATTGACTAAAATAGCACTATTTCAAGGTTTTGTTCCAAATATAACATTAATAATTTAAATTTTTAAAAATAGTATAAATTTAATACTAAAATAATTAAAAACTTCTTTCTAATAAAAAAAAATTAAACCCTAAATTAGAAAAAGTGAATCCAAACATTATGTTTTAAATTTATTTATAGTTTATTTAAAGTAAATAATTATTTTTACATAATAATTTATGCTATTTTTGGAATTTTAGTTTTATTGTGCTAAATTTAGAACATAAACTTAAAATGATGCTATTTTAGGGTATTACTCTATTTTTTTTTCTAAAAAACATAAATCATTGTCTAAAATATTTGTATTTGTCTACATTAAATAAATTATAACAAAAAAAAATATCTAACACGACTCTTTTCAAAGATTCTTTATATTATTTTGCAACTTTATAAGGGAACAACACAATGGTTTATGAATTCAACGGCATAACCAAGCCGGTTAATCTTTCGCTTCAAGAGTCGAAACCAATTAGTGTTAAATACATTTTGTTCAGAAAATGTTAAATTCATCTGATTCTCTCCAAGAGTAAACCAACGTCCCGACGCGGGTCTTGAATCTGTTCCTCCGTCCGTACATAAGCCGTCTCAGCGATCGTTCTTTGCATCTTGCCGCCAATCCGACCTGTTTTCTTATTTACTCGCCGGCGTCGGTAAGCTATCATATTATTCTTCGGTCTCGGTTTCTGTCTGCTGCGCCAAATCAACTGCTAATCCCTGAAACAAGCTCTGCATAGCCATCTTAGGGTTTCTAGTTCAGCCTTGTTTCTGTTTACTGTGGTTTCCCGTCTGATCAACTGAGCAGAAATCGGGATTTCGTACGATTTCGTGAGTATAACTCTTGTTTATTTGGTGGCATTAGGATTTTGCTCCTCAGTCGTTTTTTGCTGTTGCAATTGCTTTGAACCCTGGGTCTTGACAATTCCTCCTTCGTGGAGATACTAGTTTAAGGTCTGAGAGCTTCGGGACTCTTTTCACCTCGTGTTTACTTTTATATGGTGGTGGATTGTATGTTATAGCTGATGAGCTATTCCTTTTAAACGATTCTCCGCTGCACAAGTTTGGGATATGTTATTTTATTGCATGTGATGAAGTATGCCTAAATGATCCCTTGGAAACACTTACTGCTTTGTATATGATGTGCAGAATCCGAAGATATGGTGTAGAGATTGATGATCAACTTCTCTGCTTTTTAGTAGGGGCGTGTTCAACTAAAAGCAAAGATGGGAGAAATGGTAGGTAACAGACCCTTTGTAGTGTTTACTTCCTATTGTTACCGATACCACAATATTTGCTTTTGCTGTAAATAGATTGTTTCGCTGGATGAAGAGATCCGGCTGGATACAACACGAGCAAGATGTGAGTAATATTTTTTCTTTAGGTTCAATATCTTTTTTTTTGCTTTAAGACTGTTAGTATTAGTTCAGTACTCCTATTCTTTGAAAAACCTAATTATGTGCTCTTTTCATAGTCACAAATCTTCTCAAGAGGCATCGAGAATTGACAGACCGTCTTTCTAGGTAGGAAATACTCTTCAGAGTTCTATACTTCATTTAATCTTCTTGAAGTTAACTTTTTTATTCGGTGATCATTTATGTTAGGGATTCTGATAAGACGATATTTGATCGGTTAAGCAAAGAATTTGAAGCTGCAGCTACATCCCAAAGTCAGGGTGGGTATGGATAGCTTTATTGCAAAATTGTTCACTAGCATATTAAAACTCTTTGCTTGTACTATATATGTGACTGTATTGTTGCTTTATTAGTACATGCTCATCCGTGTATCTGTCTTATCAATTGCTGTCTTCTCTTCTCTCCTCTGCAGAAGTCTGCTTAAATGGGGAAGAGTGGAATGATGGTTTGTTGGCTACACTAAGGGAGCGGGTATGGCATCCATCATTGTGTACTTTAAAAAGTGGGGTTCCAGGTCTCTTGATATCTGGTTGAGGGATTAGTAGACACCTATTTAACTTTTCTTTGCGGAATATAATCTTGTATGCCATCTTTTTCTGTTCCTCTGTTTATCTTGTTGACTTTTTCTTGAACTTGACCATGAACTGTGTAGGTGCATATGGAGGCTGACAGAAAGGCAGATAGCGGTAATGCAGGTTTTGCACTAGTATCTCATCCTGAAGAACGAGTTGCTTACAGAGTGGGAAATAAGGTAACTCTTAGGTCTTCATTTCTTACAAAATTCTCTTGTTGAGAAATTGGTTTTGTTTGTAAACGAGGTCTTTTGGCATCAGCTTAAAGTCTGGATAGCACAGATTTACCATGATCGTTTCAGGATACCCACAAAAAAGACTACGTCACTAAAGATATACCAAAAACACATTATAAAACCATATGCAATAAAACAACAAGATAAACAGAAAGCTCTTTGTAGTCCAAGGGAAACCTGTGATTTTGCTCATTCATCTGGCCTGATGCAATATTTGTCTAATTGATAAATCTAATTAGACCAATATTGGTTGTATATCATTGTTGAAGAATGTTGATTGGTATGTATTTCCCAAATCCTGAATTGCTTTAATTTTTTATGATTTCACTATTTTGACTGACAATGGGGTAGTCTTAAGGTTGGAGGTATGTCTCACTTTGAATGGGTACCAAGGTCATTTTAGCTTATATGTTTGACGTATTTATTAAACAGGTGATCTATTGCTTAGAGGGAGCGAGAATTGGTATACAGTACGAAACATCTTTTGCAGGTATTTTGAACTATAAATGGTATTCTTTTCATGAGATTGGTTAATGGCAGTTATGTGAAAACATAGCGATTTTCTCTTGATTTACCTCCTGGTGTGTCACTGAAAGAGAGTTAGGTGTTTCTTCTTCATATTTCTATCTAAAAGATGACACTGGGACTTTTCCTGATCATTCTTCTTCTAGTGTGATAATTTTTTTTCTTTTTTATCCATAGGAGAAACTTACGAGATTTACCACTGTGTGCTTGAGAGCAAGTCGTTTTTGGAGAAGATGACTGTACATGAGCACACAATTCCTTTCTTTTTGCCGTTGCGTGACCTGGAAAATGATCTTCTTTGTTCAAATGCTAAGGTAAGCATGGTTTCTGTATTTATGGCTGAGATTCCACTTGGTCTGGCGTTATTGTACGGTACCTGATCTTCAGTTTATCTTTTTTACTTTTTTTATTGAATCTGTATTTTGGGTTTATAATTTGTGTTGATGCCAGAAATTCATTGATAATGTTGGGGATCTCCTGCAAGCATTTGTGGACCGGAGGGAACAGGTTTGTCAACAATCAGGAACATGAGTAGTTGATTAAACTTAAAATGTGCTTGTCGGATTAGCCTTTTACATTGGTCTTTTGGGTCATGACTATTAAACTACTTTTTTAACCTGCTGGTGTCTTGTTCTAGTTGTGTCGCAGTAAAAAAGCGTCAATATCATCTCTAGATAGAAATGAAGATGGTACTGAAATCATATGACATTGTTACCTGTTAACTTGGAGTAAGGGAAATTAATTTAGCAGTAAAATATCATAAAACTTGTTAGGTTAGGATATGAAATGACTTTTTAGATGGATTCTTTTAGAACTAAACTTAAAAGCTGACCCAGATAATCTGGTGTGGGCATGGTGTGTTATTATTAAAATAATTTGTTGGTGAAATATGCACTAAAAGTGCTAGGAAACTCGAGGGAAGTTGTAAGTTTCGACAAGTTAACCAAGTTGCTTCTCCTGATGGAATTGTAGGTCCGGCTTATCAAAGAGCTATATGGAAATCAGATCAGAGAGCTTTATCACAGTCTTCCTTATCACATGATTGAATTTGCCATAGATGATTGTGACTGGTAAGCAATTTTTCATGGATCCATATATTGATGTGATCTTCTCGAAAATTAAATAATGTTTTTTGCATTGAAGCAAGGTGATGGTGAGCCTAAGATACGGAGATCTTTTGTGTGAACTTCCTACAAAAGTAAGAGTTCTAGTATGGCCAATGCATCAGCTGAAAAAACAGTGTAAAAGCCCTAGATTAGGTAGACTTGGAAGTCAAGCAATCCCTGTGCGTTTATCTTTCGCTGAGGATGCATTACGAATCCAATCACTACCTCAAGGTATTTCTAGATTACATATAAATATTTTTTAATTGTTGTTTTCATGGTTTATACATTTCATTTTCTATTTTCCTTTGTTTTCCGTTGCAGCATATGCAGAGATTGTAGTGAACATGCCACACGAGATTGAACAAATATTTCTGCAGAGGAGTCCCAGCTAACATCTGAAGCTGTGTCCAAACTTTCTATTCTCTCTCGCTGCTTCGTTGTATGATGTGTTTGATTTTGAACCCACTTCCAAAATATTAATACTCCCAATGTAATTTGCTGTTAGCAAATTAAAAAATAGACCAAGTTTAACTACAATTAGTCCAGTTCAGTAACAAGAGACATGATGTAATCATATGAAATTACGATGATGATAAGAAATCTCGGAGATGTGTTACCCATTTTGAATTATTCTTCACAAACCCATCCTTAACAAAAACTTTAGGTTCACTCCATTGATTTTCTTTTGTTCAGATCAAGCCCCCATTGATATATAACAAATTAAGAGATTATGTTCCTAAAAAATATAATATTGATGATTTCTTGAAAAAAAAAGCTAGTTATAGTATGTGCAAAGTAAAACCATTTTATATACTAATTTTAAAAGGTAGTTATATTTTTATTCTTTTTCATTGGTTCCGGTTGAATATGTCAAATTATGCCAAAAAATGAAATTGGTAACTGTTAGTCTAAATTAAAAGTTAGAAAATATGAAATGTACTTTTACAAAACAGGATTTTTAATCAATAATGACCGGTTTTTGGATTTTTTCAATAGATTTCTCTCCTTAATTCTTAAACACTGAACTATAAAAAATATCGAATTAACGACAAACAACCACAAAATGTTCAATTCTTTCCTAGATTATGGCCGGACTATAAGATTTAAGATAATTTTAAGGGCGTTCTCTTTTGATACAAGACAAAGAACAGTACTAAGATTAAGACATTATATTATTTGTATTTGAGATTTCAGAGTTGTGCTGATTAGTAGATTTAAGTGTATGTGTTGTGTTTAAAAAATGTAAGAAAAAGTTTCGTTACAAAGTAGCTTGCTCGCTTAGAGATGAATAGTATCAATAAAATCTCGTCTTCTTTATTTATTTGTGGGAAATTTTTTTTGACGAGAGAAACGAGACAACATTTCTGTTCCCACCACTGAAATCAAACAGAGTAAAGCATAATCAAAACTCTACAAATCGACAGAAAGCATTCTCGAGCTTTTTCAAGACGGACTCATCTCGATTTCTGTTGGCTGTAACGCTGTATTCCGTCAACATCCACAATGCCTGGAGGGAACACCGGATCCGTAGCTGCCCTAACCGCAACTTTTGCAACCGATTCAACATTCACCGGAGGTGTCAACAAAGGTCCGACTAACGGGAGCTGGTTCAGTGGTTTTGCTTGTCGAAGAACCTACAAAAAGCCACAAGCATTATGAATAAAGAGGCAATCTTGAGAGGTATTGCAATGAACAGGGAACCCCCTAACCATCTCCATGGGTGAACCAAATACTCCCAATGGGATCTTCATGCTCCCAACGCTGCGAGTTCCATATATAAAACCAGGGCGCAAGATTATCCCTGCACAACATTCACCAAAGCCTCAAATTTATAATACGGAAAAGATTCAGAGAGAGTTTTGTAGTTGTAACATCAAGCTTTACCTCCATAAGCAAATCTTGTGAGCAGCTCGGTTTCAGCAGCTCGCTGTAATGATCAAAATAAAAAAGTCTTGAAGACAACGTACATTGACCAAAAAGGGCTATGCAATAGCTGTTAAATACGGTCTTATCATTTTCAATGACTGCAATTTGAGAAGTATATGAACACCTTTCCCTCATAGTATCCTCTCAACAAGTAGTTGGCTAATCCAAAATCCGCAGCAGAAATATAGACAAATCTTTTAACACCTGGTCAACAAAGGGAACCCAATTAGACTGCTGATAAACTATTGCAAACCCAATACATTTCCTGCCAATTTATTTTCCAAGAAGCCATGGTTAGCTGTAGCAGATTGATTCACATAACTTATGTTTCCTAGCTCCACTAATCCTTAAGATAAAATCGAATTGTATTATAACACAACTGGGCTCTCAATGTCCTCTGGTCCCTCAGTGTCCTTCTGAGATGGATATCTTAAAAGTCTTACATGTTGACCATTAATATTTAGTATTCTGTAAGCATTTATACAGCCCTCCGCTATGCAAATTAAAATAAATATCATACCTTTTTCTGAGGCAGCTCTAATGGCATTGATGTTTGCAGTCCCGTTAATCTTATACATATACGAGTTCGAACCAAAACCACCAACACAAGAGATCTGCAATAACTCATTCCGAAGTACTTTCAAATACATACATTTGACAGAACCTGTACTGCCTCGGTATGTAAAAGTTTGTAGCAGGCATCAAATTTAGACATCATTCCTGAAAATGGAAAAAAAAACATACCACAGAAGTCACCCCATCAAGAGCATCTTTCAGTAAATCAGATGATAGAAGGTTTCCTGGAAACAAAGGTAAAATATAAGAAGAATATAAACATCCAGGTAAATTAAGGTTCCTAAAATATGTCTGAGGATTTAACAGAACCTTGATGCCATGTTACTCTGGTAGCCCATGATTCTTGTAAAGACGACCTACCTGATCTAAAACACATACAAATGGTTAATCACAAACCCATAAATTGAATAGGAACATCAAACGAGCGCCAAAAAATTGAATTTGATCTATTTTGAGACATGGTTATTAACTTCCTACTACAATCGAAGTCATAATGGCGTTCATCGGGTACCTGCTAAGGCTAGAGACAGATAAGCCACGATCTAAAGCTTCCTTACAGACATGTGATCCCACAAAACCATTTCCACCAAGGACAAGCAGCTGATAAAAACAATAGATAAGTTCCAAGATCATGAACACCGCTGCATTATGTATGCAGATAATCACTATGCAAAATCCGCAAGAAGCTCATAAAACTTATACCTTCTCGGTTGGAGGTGGAGGCACACGTACAGTCTCTGCTTCTTCCACATTGAAGGGCTCATCAATTTTGTTAGAGTCTGTCGAGAGATACCTCCCGCCATTGTATGCAGAAAAGAACCTATGCAACGCAATCCAGAAGCACAGAGCACGAAAGCTAAGTCGAGAAACTAAATTTCACAAAATATCTATAGAGGAAGAGAAACTTCTTGAATCCGTTAGCTGTCAAATAAAGAGTAAATCTGACGCTCGAGATAGAACTACATCTCCTAGGAAACTCCTCCACTGTCTTATAGGGAGAATCTCCCCATCGGAATGTAAATAAATTCATCCCAAGCAAAGTTCGAACCTGAAGTTCCTTCCTTTGGAGGTCAGTCAAAGACCGCTGGAGCTACTACATTGTGACGACGTTGAATAACAATATTATCTACTACACAAACTCTATTGCAACGAAGAAGTAACAATGAATTATACCAATCACCTAAGAGTCTCAATCATGACACCAACTCAGCCTCGAGAATTTACCAACACAGATACCGCATTTCCCTCAACACCCTACCGACACAAGATGCTTAAATACTTCCAAATTCCCAGTAAACTCCAAAAAAAACTAAAAAGCGAAAAGGCCTAGAATACGATTGTGTGGAATCAATTAAGATGCGAATTACGGAGAAGAACATTCACCGTATCTGGGCAAGAGACGATTTGTAACGGATCAAACGCGAGACGATCGTCCTCATTTATGATTAGGAGTAGGAGAGAAAAGCAATACGATGCAGAAATGAGCAAACAAAATAAAATTTTCTAAGAGAAGAGAGTCCGACGGCGATGGAGACAGAGAAGTATCGGCCAAATAACAGAGCAAAAATGTCGAAAAGAGCGCTACAACAGAGAACACGTCGCTCCTTAGCAAGATTCCACGTAGACCCTTACCCAAGGATCCGACTACTGCCTGGATCCGAGCTCAGGGAGGCCACGAGATTCGCGCGTGGCAGGAACGCTATATCATTACATACTAAATTGGGCCAAAAGTAATTTGGGGTTGTCCAATGGACATCAGGTAGATTGCCTAACTCGCTCGGCTTACAGGACCCAACTTAAGTACAAAGATGTGCCCATTCCAGAGTATATTTGATCTTATGTTGAGCCTCGGGGGTAGATGATGCCTTAATCCCCACGAATTATGCTTTTCCTCTCTGTGGGGACTAGATTTTGGAGGCCACACAAATTTGTCTTCGTTTTTCATATAATAATCGTTGGGTCATATTTTTGCAGGAAGCAGTTACAGTAGTTAAGGAAGTTGAAGACCCAGAGGAGTCTGCTAAGAAACTTGTGGGAGAAGCAATAAAGAGAGGAAGTGCATGCTGATCATCATGATATTGGATGTAACGAGATAATCAACGAGAAGACATTCTCACAAAAAAAAATAGTATTATATAATTCTAAGATGAAGCAATTAACAATATGTTTCTGGATCATTAAATAAACAAAATAGATGGATCGCATACAAAAAAAAAACAATTCTAGCTTTGAACTGAACTAGAATAGAGCAACTCGATTTCTTCTTCATTGAAAAAAAATCTCCAATTTCGAACATGCAACTGGAGTCGAGACCAATGTCGTTGTTAAGACGTTATAGAGATGATCTCATCTTAACCACTGACATTGACCATCATCGGCTCTGTTTTGTGGTTGTTGGATTAGTAGAATTATTTGACTTAATTTTGCAATATTTTAGAAATTGAGCCCATGGGCCAGATTTTATCAATTTAGATGGACTAAGAATAAGTCTGTCCCTACTTCCAAACAGCGGTGTAAACTTTTAATCGGAGAAGAACGAGATGGGATCAGTAATCAGTCGACCGTACTGTTTGCTGCTTCTCTTTTTTTTCGTCTTTCATGGCAAAGGACCAACACTTGCGGCCTTGGTTTCTGGATCTCGTACCGGCTTTGGTTGTTTTTCTCGCCGGAGCTCATGTCATCGCCTTGGTACCTCTCGTGATCTTATCGCGTCTTTTATTTCTTGTCTTTTATACGTTCTAACCTCCAATCGTTGATCTCTTGTGGTTCTCAGGGCTACTGGATTTACAGATTGGCAACTGATCGTCGCCCTCAGAGAGGGAAATTTCACTAAGGAAACGTTCAATAGGTTCGTAATCTGAACTAAGGTGGTACTTAAGTTTCAGAAACTGGTGTGTTTTGCTTTCCGGTCTGATATTTGCGATTACGGGGGTTTTAGTGATCATTAATTTTGTCGCTTATGAGTATTTCGAAAATGTTTGCTTCAATTTCCGCTTAATTCCAGGGTAGTTTGTACCGAATTTTATGCATTCTTCTGGTTGTTCTATCTAGTTTTTGTAACACTCTGTTCCAATCTTTGTTTCATTACACTGCTGTACTGTTTTTTTGAGCACGACGCCTCTGTTTTTTGTTCTTGGCTCCTTTCGATATCAAATTTGAGCATCATTCAGCGTCAAAGACTAGTTCAGTCCTGTGATAAGTATTCAGAAAGAAGATAGAAAGAGAGATCAGATATTTCCTAATATTAATACTGTGTTTTTGTGTTAACATATTAATTGATCTTTGAATGACTATTTAAGTATCGTGTGGAACAGAGTCATGGGAGTCTTTGGTATTGGATTCTTTGGGAGCCTTAGGAATCTGAGGGAGTAGGGGATGCTCTAGCATTCATTCTTAGGTTTTGTTTTGGTGTTTCTTGTATGTTCATTGATTCCCAGTGAGAAAATAAAAGCAGGAATCAGTTTGGTTCTTATCATCCTGCTTTTCTGGATCAATGTTTCTGTTTGAGTCTCTTACTATTCTCGCAAACATATCATTGAATTCGTGGTTTGTACATATCAGGTATCCTCCAGTGATGTTTCACACATTGTCTTAAATAAGGCCAAATTTCAGTGTTTATCAATAGAGAGTTGCAGTCTCTCTATTTGTTGCTAAGATTCCAAGATCTCTAACCAAAGATCATTTGCAGAGTGCGAGAGATTTGACTAGAAGATGTCACCATGAGTAGACACTGTCTAGGAAAACCATTTTGTTTGGCTGGAAGTTAAATTGAGTAGCAAGCTTCTAAAACAAAGATGGAATTGTATAGGAGAGCTAATTATCACTTCACCAAAGTCTTTTCCTTTCCTTAATTTTTACTCATTTCATGTTTCTTAACAAGTTCACTGACTGACTCCTTGTCTCTTGACTTTTGGAATGTACATTTCCCTTTTGCTTTTTAAAGCTTGTCTTTTTAACTACATCTCCAATGTTTGGTCGTCTAACTTCCATACATTTCCTGCGTCATATGTGCCATGTCGGTGTAAATACCGACTTGTTCGCATTTTAATTTTTCCACTTGCTAGTTTTATCCCTTCTTAACGGTTTTTTACGCGGAACGTTTGTTTGTACCTTTGGAGGCAATTTTTGTGATGAAAGGCAACAAAAAAGTAAAGAGAGGTAAGTAATTCCTAATTGCATATTTTATTTGATTACCATGTACAAATGCCAATGTATGCCAATTCCACTAACTAATTACCTTTTGTTTTTCTCTATATTTCCTATATTTATATCTATTAAACATTACTAATTTGAATGTTTATGCATTATATTGATTTATAATTATTGTAAAATGTCCATCGTGAGATAAGATAGTATAAGCAAACTGAAGATAATATGCCCATACAAAACAAATGTCGTATCTCCTGCCAGGTGCAATAATTAGGATTAGTTGGTATCACGTGATTGTACCACCTGTTAATTTTTTTTTTAATTACTATTCCATCAAAAGAAAATTAACATAAAATTTTAGAACCTAAAAAGAGAAACTTTTCTGTGGGAAAATATTCTTAATGCTCCATTATATAAGTTTTTTAGTCAAAAACAAGAAATTCTAAAATTATATAAATTTATATTTAAACATTGCTTAATATATAGCTAATGTGATCAATCAATAAAATATAAGTGGTCACAAATATTAATTAAAATTAAACTTTTCTGTAATTTTATAAGTTTAGTGATTGGTTTTGAATTTATTGATATTTTACATTAAATCCAGAGTTTAATTTTCATAAAAAAACTAAATAACATAATTTAATTAAATCCGTGTAGTCTAAATCAAACTTCTAAATGTATTCCATTTCATAAAAATATCATTTTGATGTATTATTTGTTTTGAGTGCCATATTGTATTTCTATTATAAAATTTTCAGCAAAATTTCTGTTTTATTTTTATTGTTTTATTGTAAAAAAGAAATTTATTTAATTTATTAATAAAGATTAAAAGATAGGTTTAATAAAAAAAATTGTAAAATGGTACCCTTTCAAGCGATTTATTAGGAATAACATCGATATATATATATATATATATTTCAGATGATTGTCATTAATTGAGAAAACACATGAAATCCAGAGAAGCAAATGACACTTTTGGAGTTTCATATAAAACTCCGAAGCCATTTCCTGCCATTCCTCTTTTTTTCACAGCGCACAAGTCGCCTTTGGGGAGAGAGAGAGAGAGAAATAGAAGGGCCAACGACCACGCCAATACACCATGACCCCTCCTCCCAAGCAGCGACATCGAATTCCCACCGGCGAAAACAAGTCAAAATCGGTCAGATCCGGCTTTTCCTCCGCCGTACCGGAATGGATTGCCGAAGCAACCAACGGGGGATCTCTTCGTCGCGTAGATCCCGACACAGGTACGGACGGCTGGGCTTCTCCTCCTGGCAACGTGTTCTCTCTCCGCTCCAATTCTTACTTGATCAAAAAACATAAATCTCCCGCTGGAGATTACCTTCTTTCTCCCGCCGGCATGGACTGGCTCAAATCAAGTACGAGACTCGACAACGTGCTTGCTCGTCCCGATAACCGTGTGGCTCACGCGCTTAGAAAAGCTCAATCCCGCGGCCAATCTCTGAAGAGCTTCATCTTCGCTGTGAATCTCCAGGTTCCAGGTAAGGACAACCACAGCGCCGTGTTCTACTTCGCAACGGAGGAACCGATCCCCTCCGGCTCGATTCTCCACCGGTTCATCAACGGCGACGACTCGTTCCGGAATCAGAGACTCAAAATCGTGAACCGGATCGTGAAAGGGCCCTGGGTAGTGAAAGCGGCGGTTGGGAATTATAGTGCGTGCCTTCTAGGTAAAGCCTTGACGTGCAATTACCACAGAGGTCCTAACTACTTCGAGATCGATGTGGATATAAGCAGCTCGGCGATCGCAACGGCGATTCTGCGGCTGGCTTTAGGGTACGTGACGAGCGTGACCATTGACATGGGGTTCCTTGCGGAGGCGCAGACGGATGAGGAGCTGCCAGAGAGATTAATCGGAGCTGTTAGAGTTTGTCAAATGGAGATGTCGTCGGCGTTTGTGGTGGATGCACCACCGCTGCAGCAACCGCCATCACAACCTTGTAGAACGTTGAGTTCGGCAAAAGTTAACCACGACGAGAACGAGGATTGAGATTAAAATTGAGCACAGACAATCATCAAAACCAGATCAATGATTATCGAATACATTTCTCTCCTCGCTCTTTTCAAGAATCTGAAACAGTTTTTATTGCTCTCAATGGAATCTATATTACTTACATTTTTTATGGAAACTAAGCTTTTGTTCATCGAGAGTTTTCATGAGATATTAAATGGAATTAAATTAAAATTCGGCGAATTCTTCTTTGTTATTTTTGTTGGATCTGCTTCGTCTTGATGAAGCAGAATATAGGGAATAACGTCCACTTTCGTCGAAGAAAAAGCGTGTGATGATGTTCTGTTTTTTTTTTTTTACCTACGTGTGATGATATTAGATACAGTCGTGGTACAGGCATGTGACATATGTTCAATGTGAGAATGTTGAAAACTTGGGAAAGGTTTCGTATCTCGAAACCCTAAAATTGTTCGTGTAAAATGAATTTTGTTTTGTTCGTGTAAAAGATTGCAATGAAGGTAAAAATTATCTGATAAGTGTGATAGCTTATCAATTGGACTTGGAGATAAAGCAAATCGTGAAGCATATTTGACGTAACTCAGACTTAGGTACTTCCAAGTCGGGATGAAGAATATATGACTATCTCTCGTTTAAAAATACATGTATATATATTTTATTTGTGCTAACATATATTTCTTTCAAACACACAACTTTCATTGCGTTGGCTCTGATTTGGACTTATAAACAAAGTATTACATAGCCCATTTTACTGTCTTGTTTCGTTAAGCATGACAATAAAATTGTACAAGTGAACAGTTTGCTTATAAAATAAAAAAGTAATTTTTGTATCCCACACACAAACGTAATACTGTACAATTATTTCAGAGACCATATCGCTCTTACTGGAATTATACACTTTGATTAAGGATAAGAGCTAATTCGTGCCAAATCGAGACATTAAACTTCTTAAAGTTCATCCATTTTTCTTTTCATTAACTACACCCATTCGGAGCAAACCCGACCCTCCCGCCTGCACCATCATACACAACTTCTAGCGTTTGCTGCTGAACGTTTCCAAATATCGCCGCGTTGTAGTCGTCGCCGTTCCCTGCAAACGCCAAACAAACCTGCGATATCTTGAACGGATACAACAGCCCTTTCGATCCAAGCTCCACAACGGCGCCACCGCTGAAGAAAAACGCCACCTTCGGAATCGTCACCGTCTTGAATTTGCTGAGATCGAAACACGTGTCAAGGATCGAGACAGCTGACGTAGTCGGATACGCTGACATCTTCGCCTTGAACGCGCTTCGCAGTGCCGCGTAGGCTTTCGAGGGAAGACGAGTAATGACGGTTCCGGAATCGATTAGAGCTCCCGGGGTAGAGAATACGGTTAAAGGAATCGCCAATTTCTGACCGCCGACGCTGATCCCGACGATATCGAGACCATAGAAGGATGTGCCATCTGTGATTGTAGAAATCGGAGTGAATTTGACGGATCTGGAGATTCCGGCAGATCCGAAGGTGAGATGTCCGGTGTAGCTAGCGGATGAAGGGAGACAATAGGAAAATATCTTATTGTAAGTTGTCGCAGTCTGCGACGGAAATGAGAGTTTATCACGGCCAAGACCGAGAAGTCCGGCGACACCGGTGAAAAGTCCTTGATTGTTCTCGCCGCAGCCGAAGTAAACGTCATTAAAGACATCAGAGCTCGTTAGCGTAAATTTCTCCTTGGCGAGAAATCCAACAGAGAATGATTGATCGCCGTATTGAATTCCATAGACACAATTCGAAGCCGAACAACTTCCAGCGTTTCCTAATAGGCGAAAAAACCGGTTAACGTAACCGGATCTAAATAGGAAAACTGAAAGAAAAACCAAAAATCGAACCTGTAGCAGAAGAGAGAGCGCCACACGCGGCCGATGAACAAGAAACGTTGTAGTAAGAAGAAGAGGAAGAAGGGTTAAAGATGGGTTCCTTCTGGGAATAGCAAGATTTAACACATGGCTCGCACTGAGTCCACGTCAGATCGCTGCCGGTGTCGAAGATCAGAGAAAGATCGTGCTTCGGTGTCCCGATTCCGACCGTAACTACGTAGTTTCCTGATCCGAATGTGCTTCCGTCTTTTGCCGGTAGGTCCGTCGACTGGCTTTGCCTGACTCGGTCTGTGAGTTTCTTCGACAGTTTTGAATGGATGGATTTTACGCGCGCCTGGTCGAGTCTGAGGATCTCGTCATGGTCTGGACTCGTGGCTGGGCCACTGGTTAAATGCGAGCACGTGCCGTGCCTGTGCGTCACGTGCAGTGAAGACTTTGTATTAGACGCTGAGTAGAATAGTTGACGTCAGTAAAAAAAAAGGTCGTTGATGTATTAATATCTAACAGTGAGAAAAAAGTATGTTAATTTCAACTAATTGGAATTAAACAGTGTTAAATTAAATCACTGAACAAGCTAAACGATGTATTGATTACTGCTAGCTTTCTTAATTAGTCCTGTGAACAGTAAGATAGTAAGGAAATTACCTCTGGTGGAAAGAACACAAGATGATGATGATGAAGGGAAGAGAGAGCTGAGTTGAATCGTATGAGAATCAATCTCTATATTCTCTCTTTCTTGAGCTCCTTCATTACAGTCCCAATTGAGACATACACAAAGGATTATTATGATATTTAACAAATTCTTATTAAAGCTCATTTTTCTCTCTTCTCCCTCCCTCACAATAATAAAAATGTCATTCAATAACATGAAAATGGTTGGTCCTTTATAACCAAGCTTTGTGCTCAACAAAGTCTAGTGGAAGTTGTTAAACTTTGGAAGCAATCCAGTCATCTACGAATCATATCGATTGTTTTCGTTTAACCAGTTATATAGGGACACATCAGATCACGCAAATGGAGTATTATTGCTCTTTGGGGTTATTTAGTTTTGTATTTTGTCTACTACCATGTGTTTAATTTTTCTTTCACACCTCAATTTCAGCACAATGAAATGGGAATAATATGCCACTAAATGATTGATCCACTCAATTATATATTATTTTGTAAAATAAAGGTAAGGTTTCATTTAGTCAAATGTCTAATGAGAACACATGTATGTTTCTTATGTTAACTCATTATTGTAGTTTCCAAGTAATGGAAGAGTACATTAGTCACAAGTCACAAATTAAATTCAAGGAACTTAGAGTACAGATATATCTAACCAAATAAAAGAAATGTCTTTAGGCAATTAATTCACATCCTACGTAAATATCGACCATAGTTATACGGATGAAAGTAAATTTACCATAACAAATATATGTAGTATATGGAAAAAACTTACTTTAGCATATTCATGTAAGTTGTAACTAACATACCATATGTTTGTATTAACTGTGAAAACATGTGTTGCGTCACGATATCCATCTCAAACAATCCATTTTGTATAATTTTAAACGAGCAATTGGTAGATTAACAGATCAAACAATTTATTGTAATTTTGTTTGTGAAGTTAGAGGATATATATTCATTTCTATATAACGTGTTCCTTAACTGATAAGTATACACTATATATACATATATATGACTATCAAAAAGTCTAATCCACTTTGTTCGATATCTTTTTTAAAAAAGTTGAACTGTGTTCAATATTTAATCTTAACAAACTAAATTGTTTTATTGTTTTCTATAAATGCTTACTTGTTTATCTGTATTCTTTTCGAAGAAACAGCATTACGCATTTTCTTTTCGTCAATATTTTGGGTTTTATAACATTTTTATATAAGAAATCTATACTGATTGATTGTAATTTGTAACCGAAATCATCCACATGCATGATTGAAGTGATAAGTCCACAAGAAGTTCAATTAATCGAATGTGTGGGACCAATATAATGAGTGCAAGTGGGAAGAAAAGAGATTCTTTTTATAAGAATCTTTGTGTAGTTGAGGTGGGAGAAAGCTGGAATTTGTACCCTAATTTTTAGAATCTTTGAAAACGACTAATCGCCTAATTATGTAGGTTTTGGATTTTCAATTTTAATTTAGCAAACTAGCATGTCACTAATTGTTTATAATGGTTAGGAAATATGCTTTATATCTGTAAATCAGATTAAAGATAGCGACATTGAGTGTTTTGTATATATAAAAAAATTAAACTAATTCGAATCGTGACTTTTTAGGTGTTTTAAAAAAGAAAAATTCCTATTTTTATATGTGGCGGCTATCAAATTCCCTATTTTTAAATGTTGTTTTCGTGGTAAGACTTGAAAATATAAAAAAACATAACTGTTGATAAAGTCAACTATTGCGGCTGAAGAAAATGATTATTTATGAACGTTTACGTTTGTCGACTTTAGTAAGTCGGCAAACTTTCTCTATAAATATGTATGTTACTTCATTCATATGAAGGAACTTTCTCTCTTCCTTCTTTCTCTCTTCTTCCTCTGTAAAATTTATAAGATTAATAAAATCAGTATAATAATAAAATCTCTATATCTCTATTATTATTCAACACGTTATCAGCACGAGTGTTTCTACCATCTACCTGAGATACTAAAATAAGTTATAATGTCAAATTTGGCAAAACTCGAGATAGCTGCCCTTGATATATCTGGAAAAAAATTACATGACATGGGCAGTAGCTGCAAAAATGTATTTAAAGGCAAAAGACCTTCTTGGCACCATCGATAGGTCGGAAACAACATCCGATGAGAAAAAAACAAAAGTCATGATATTTTTATGCCACCATATCCATGATGGTTTAAAAGATGAATATATCACAAAAGAAGATCCAGCAGATCTTTGGCAATCACTCAAAGATAGGTTTGATCACCAGAAATATGTGATCTTACCAAAAGCCAAACATGAGTGGTTAAACCTCCGGTTTCAGGATTATAAAAGTGTAAGTGAATATAATTCCGCGTTGTTCGGAATCACTTCTAAGATGATATTATGTGGAGAAAAAGTAAGTGATTATGATATGATTGAAAAAACTCTCCAAACATTTCATCCTGGAAATGTAATCCTGCAACAACAATATCGAGCAAAGGGATATACTCGTTATTCGGAGTTAATGCAAGTTCTCCTTGTTGCTGAACAAAATAATGAACTTGTGATGATGAACCATCAATCTCGTCCCACTGGATCAGCTCCATTCCCAGAAGTGAATGTTGCATCATCCAGTTACAATAATTGGCAAGGACATGGACGTGGTCGAGGCCATGGTCGTGGTCGTGGACGTGGACGAGGAGGTGGACGTGGACGTGGAAAATGAAGATTTTTTCGTCCTAATGAATTCAAATTCGGGAGAAAGAATAAAGTCCACGAAAATAAAGTTGGTCGCGTACCTGCTGTACGCCAAAATATACAATATGAAAATGTTTGTTACACATGTGGCATGAAAGGTCATTGGTCTCGTACCTGTCGTACACCAAAACATTTGGCTAATCTGTATCAAGAATCACAGAAACAAAAAGGAAAGAAAGTGAAACCAACTTTATCTCGGATGAACACGGACTTTCCTTCGATGGAAATGCATATCTCGATGTTGCTGATTTTTTGGTTGATTCCGAGAATACCAAAGAACAAGATAATTAAGTTTAATGTTATATATATATAAAGTTGTATTTAATTTCCTTACGAACAAAAACAAAACTTAATGTCTTTTTAAAAAATATATGTAAATTTGAACTTTAATTACTTAATGTAAAATAGTTTTATTATAATATAAGTTGATTTTGAAATATGTGTGTTTAACATTTATTAATACATCTTTATCAATATTTTAATACAGAAAATGTATCATTTTGAGAGTGAGAATGAAGATATATGCCTAGCAGACAGTGCTACAACGCATACAATACTTAAAGATAAAAAGTTTTTCTCCTACCTCAAAATGCAAGTATTATCATAGGCTCCGGAAGAGCTAGTTTTTCAATGCCAATGGGAACGAAATTTGAAATAAATGATGCTTTATATTCCCCAAGTCTCATAGAAACTTATTAAGTTTCAAAGACATCCGTACAAATGGATATCACATAGAGACAATGAGCAAAAATAACATTGAATATCTTTGCATTACATGGGAGCAGAAACAAATATTAGAAGAATTACCAATGATGTCCTCTGGATTATATTACACAAAAATAAATATAACTGAATCGTATATTACGGTAAACCAGAAGTTTACGAGTACATTCAAAGTCTGGCATGAAAGACTAGGACATCCTGGATCAGTTATGATGAGAAAAATTGTGTAGAATTCTAATGGCCACCCATTGAAAAACCAGAAGATTTTTCAATCATGCGAGTTTTTGTGTAAAGCATGTTCTCAAGGAAAACTTATTACTCGGCCATCACCAGCCTAAATTAGTAATGAATCCCTAGTATTCTTAGAAAGAATACATGGTGATATATGCGGGCCTATTCACCCATCATATGGGCCATTTCGATATTTTATGGTTTTAATTGACGCATCTAGTAGATGGTCACATGTGTATTTGTTAACCACATGAAATATGGCTTTCGCAAGATTCATTGCCCAAATAATCAGGTTAAGAGCTCAATTCCCTGATTATACTATAAAGAAAGTAAGACTTGACAACGCTGGTGAATTCACGTCACAAGCCTTTAATGATTATTGTATGGCTCTCGGAATCGATGTTGAACATCCGGTTCCGTATGTTCATATACAAAATGGTATGGCTGAGTCTTTGATAAAACGGTTACAACTCATTGCGAGACCGTTAATATTGAGAACAAATCTCCCAATTTCAGTATGGGGTCATGCTATATTGCATGCGACAGCATTGGTCCAAATAAGACCAAGTGCATATCATGAATATTTCTCATTACAATTAATATCTGGCCAGAAGCCTGATGTATCTCATCTCCGAGTTTTTGGGTGTGCGGTTTATGTTCCTATAGCCCCACCACAAAGGACAAAGATGGGGCCACAGAGAAGATTAGGAATATATATTAGATTTATATCATCAAGTATTATTCGGTATCTTGAACCACAAACTGGTGACATGTTTACGGCACGATTTACCGATTGTCATTTTGATGAAGAAGAATTTCCTACGTTAGGGGGAGGAATTAAACAACTGCAAAAAGATATTAAATGGTGTACGCCATCTTTGTTGTATCTTGATCCTCCCACAAAACAACGTGAAATGGAAGTTCAGAAAATCATACATTTGCAAAATATTACAAACCAGTTGCTAGATGCATTCACAGATACAAAACGAGTGACGAAATCATATATACCCGCTGTGAATGTCCCATCAAGAATTAATGTTCCTGTAGAACATGTTGATGGCGATAAAATAAATGAACCTAGAGTTCAGTTAAAAAGGGGGAGACCGATGGGCTCAAAAGATAAAAATCCCGGTAAGAAAAAGTATTTTGGAGAACAAAATCAAAAGGTTATAGAAGAACCTTACAAAAAGCGTCTCGAAAATACTTGTGAAAAGGTTATAGAGGAACCAACTCAAACGAAATATCCGGAAGACATGTGCAAACAGGTTTTTGAAAACCATGAAGTGGAACTCCGTCCAGAAGACGAATGCAATATAGAAACATATGAGATTTCAATTAACTATACCCAAAATAGAAAATTATGGGTTAGAAATGAAATGGAGGATTTTAATGGAATATTCTCCTTTTCTGTATCCAAAGAAATTGAAAATGAAAATGATGATGCAGAACCAATGTCTATAACAGAATGTCAAAAAAGATCTGATTGGGAAAAATGGCAAATAGCCATGAGAAATAAATTATTCTCTCTACAAAAAAGAAATGTTTTCGGACCCATTGTCATTACACCTAAAGATGTAGTGCCAGTTGGGTGCAAGTGGGTTTTTGTAAGAAAAAGGAATGAGAAAAACGAGGTCACTAGATATAAAGCACGTCTTGTTGCACAAGGATTTTCTCAAAGGTCGGAAATAGATTATGAAGAAACATATTCTCCGGTCATGGATGCAATTACATTTAGATATTTAATGAGTTTATCATCATCCAAAAGGTTAGAAATGCACCTTATGGATGTCGTGACTGCATACCTGTATGGAACCCTTGATAGTGATATATACATGAGAATCCCAGAAGGATTCAAGATCCGAGAAGGATCAAAGATCTCTAAAGGACCCAAAGAACTATATTTAGTCAAATTACAACGATCATTATATGGGTTAAAACAATCCGGACGCATGTGGTATAATCGCTTAAGTGAATATTTGTTGAAAAAAGGATATATTAATAATACGATATGTCCTTGCGTATTTATAAATAAATTCCCATCAGGCTTTGTGATCATTGCTGTTTATGTAGATGACCTAAATATAATTGGAACTCAAAAGAAAGTTGATAATGCAAGAACTCATATGAAAGAAGATTTTGTCTAGGACTCCAAATTGAACATTTCCAAGATAGAATATTTGTGCATCAATCAAATTATACGAAAAGAATATTGAAACGATTTAATATGGATAAAACGAATCCTTTGAGTACTCCAATGGTTAATCGATCGCTTAATATAAACAAGGATCCATTTCGACCTTGTGAAGATAATGAAGACATATTAGGTCCTGAAGTACCTTATATGAGTGCTATCGGTGGACTTATGTATCTCGCAAATTGCACTCGACCAGATATAGCATTTGCTATAAATTTACTTGCGAGATATAGTTCATCACCTACACGAAGACATTGGAGTGGAATAAAATATATTTTCCGCTATCTCTAAGGTACGATTGATTTGGGATTATTTTATTCTAGAAACCCCGAGTTTGGTTTAGTTGGTTTTGCAGATGCTAGATATTTATCGGATCCACACAAAGCTCGGTCCCAAACCGGTTATGTTTTTACACTTGGTGGAACTGCAATCTCGTGGCGATCTCAAAAACAAACTTTGGTTGCCACTTCTTCAAATTACGCCGAAATCATTGCCCTTCATGAAGCTTGCAGAGAATGTGTATGGCTCAGATCTATGACTCAACATATAGAAGGAGCAAGTGGATTAATCAACAATAAGGAGCCAACAAAATTATTCGAAGATAATGCTGCATGTGTGACCCAAATCAAAGAAGGTTATATCAAGAGTGACCGAACAAAACATATTCCTCCGCGATTTTTCTCCTATATCCAAGAACTTGAGAAAAATCAAGAACTTGACGTCGAGTACATTCGTTCAAGTGATAACGCAGCAGATTTGTTTACAAAGGCGCTTCCTACGACAACGTTCAGAAAACACGTTCAGAATATTGGAATGCGTCATTTGCGAGATTTATGAAGGAAAACATATCTATCTTTTTGAGGGGGAGATTGCGTATATGTACTCTTTTTCTCTTATCATGATTTTTATCTCGTTGGGTTTTTACATGATAAGGTTTTTAACGAGGCAGTACGTAATATCTCAACAATAATAAATAATTAAGGGGGAGTGTTGAGAAAGTCAACTATTGCTGCTGAAAAAGTGATTATTTATGAACGTTTACGTTTGTCGACTTTAGTAAGTCGGCAAACTTTCTCTATAAATATGTATGTTACTTCATTCATATGAAGGAACTTTCTCTCTTCCTTCTTTCTCTCTTCTTCCTTTATAAAATTTATAAGATTAATAAAATCAGTATAATAATAAAATCTCTATCTATCTATTATTATTCAACAATAACAAAGATTAATAATTTTGTTTTGTATAATTGAATATCAATTATTGAGTATTAGAAAGATGATGTAGAAACGTGTAGTTGTCACATTCCACCATGGATTATATATGTTTTCATCCGATGAGTTTTCCACTAAGATTTTTGATCCAATATTGAAACTAAATACGATTTCCACTCATAATTTATAGTGGGGAGATGTAAAGGGATGAATTAATGGAATATCTTATTTAAATCAATTGATTTTAGATATGCTTATAATAACATTGGATGGTCTATTAGTCAGTCTTGCGTGTGCATATATTGCTGTTTTTGGCATTGGACGCAAGCTCCTTAAACGCCGCGTTTTAATCAGACGCTCAGACCAACTAATTCATTCACATACTGGGCTGGTAAAAGGCCCATTAAACAATTTTGAGCCTGCAAAAAGCCTAATAATGGAGCCCGAGATTCGGATAAAATAGATGTATCCAGGTCAAAAGGCTCCGAACCCGACTTAGAAAAACGGGTTTGGATTGTGCGAGTAAGATAATTGTAGCTTTCCTTCTCAGTTTCTAAGAAAACAAAATTATTAGAAGGAAAAAATCTAAAGCGTATGAAGAAAAATCCGATCTAGGTCTCTTCTTCCCCGATATCCCTCGGTTTTGTAGATCGAAGAACTAAGGCAATGGACAAAGGCAAAGCAGTGATGGGTACTGGTAGGAGATGGGCTGTCGACTTCTCAGATCAATCTACTGTTCCATCTTCCCGTGACATCCTCGATCCCCCTGGCTTCTCTCGTGCTTCTCCGGAACAGGTTTAGTTTGTTTTGAAGTTTCGGCATTGAACTTATTCGATTTTCTGTTGTTACTCGATTGATTCGAGTTTCAATTTTATTATTTCATAGGGAATTGAATTGTATTCATATGGGTATGTCCTTTGTGGGTTAACCTTTGGATATTTGGTTTTCAGGATGATTCAGCAAACAGCCGACAAAAGAAAGACGCTGAAGCTAATTGGAAACTTCAGGTATTTTATTCACGTTAAATAAGAAAGTTGTATCTTAAATTTTACGGAATCGATCTTGGTCTTGCTATGTAAATCAGTAGATCAGCCATTGACTTTCCTGTATTGGATTGTGCCTTGATGAGTTTAGAAAAGGAAATTTTTTGGTTCAGCTGATCCAAGACTGGGTTTGATATGAATAGAGTTTAAAACAGATTTGTTTCTTTGATGAACAGAAAGCATGGGAAGTGGCACAATCCCCATTTAAGAATTTGATGATGATGGGTTTCATGATGTGGATGGCTGGAAACACAGTGCATCTATTTAGCATTGGTATCACATTCTCGGCTCTTTGGCAGCCTATTAGCGCTCTCCAGAGTGTTGGAAAGAGTAAGAATCCTTCTCTACATTTATTCATCTTTGCCTATTATGCAATTAGACTTCCTATGGTCAAATTAGATGTCTTTTTATCCCATTTGAACTTGCAGTATCATCCAAAGAGTTAGATTGACTTACTTGATTAACATTATGCCTTTTCCTTTACTTTGGATACCATGCTTTCAAAATGTCTATCATCATCTCCTTCTCACATCATGTGCTTGAAACGTAAGTGAAACAAAAGAGAACCGTTCTTTTTTAGTCCACTTACTCAAAAGCACTAACAGACCAGACAGACGTCACATACTTGAAATGGTTAGTAATTAGGGTGGAAAAACAAAACACAATCATATATGTTTTATAGCATTTTCTACTTCGGAATAAGAGAAAAATAGGACCACCACTAAGAGAGGGAAGAGCTGCATCTCTAGAATTTCACAAAACCAAACAATTTATTATGAAAGGATATCTTACTACAAACATATCTCGCTGTTGTCAACAGTTTGATAATTTGAGTTAAAAATTTGGTTTATGATTCCAATTTTAGTATCTTTCATCCTTATATTCAACTTTTACCCTTGTCTACAGTTTTTGAGCCATTCAAGGATAACAAGGTGGAACTACTTATGCCGAAATTAGTGTTTCTTGCCCTAAACCTTGGAGGGTTAGCTTTGGGTATCTGGAAGGTGAGAAATTATTCTCTTTCCTCAGTGTTGTTTCTTTCTCTTTTCCTCAAGGCAACACTTACTAAGAAATATCAAATATGAAATACTGTTTTCTCATACAAAATGTTATCTTTTTTAGCTCAACACTTTGGGGCTTCTTCCAACACATGCATCAGATTGGGTTTCATCCCTACCACCTCCTCAGGTTGGTAATTTGTATCCGAAGCAAAATCTTGTTTTCATGAGTTTCTGCGCATCTTGATGCATCATCTCTAAGCTACGCATTTTTCTTCTCCTCTTTTTCAGGAAGTTGAACACTCTGGAGGAGGATTCGTTTTCCACTGATGAATTTGAGTTTCTTGTTTAGATCCTGTCATGAAGGGAACAGATACTCAAGTGATTTGTTTAATCCTGTCATGAAGGGAAGATTCATGTGGACCATTCTCATCTTGTGATTTTCTTGTAGCATTTTCAAAACTCAAAAACCATTAGCTTTTTTCACTTTTCAGTATGATTTTCATTGTTCATCATAAATATGAAATGTATTATTGGCAGATTTTGTCTTCGCATTTTTTTTGACAATAATGGATGACGTTTCAGACCAGAGTTTTGCTCTATATGTCTCTCTTGTGTTTCTAAATTAACCAATCGGAGCCTGATGTGTTTTTCGTGATGTAACTCAGAGACCTTCCACTAGAATCAGAAGGTAACAAACTAGGTCAAGTTTGATAAGCATAAGACGTGGAACAAAGTGCAGTCTTTAGAATCATGTAAGTCGGTCTACTCAAACAAAATCTCGACGACAAAAATGTTTACTTTAATGATTATAAGATTGCGAGAAATAAAAGCTTTACAGGAAAACCCAGAAAAAAAGAAAAGAAAAGGAAAAAAGAAAAGGGAAATAGATATTTTCTTCTATCTTCTTCCGTTCTTCTAGTGATTCATAAACGAACAGATGAATCTCATGCTAACTTCATCCGAAATTTTCTTTCTTTTTCTTTGTTATACATCACAGGAGATTTTGATTGTTTGATCTCAAATACTATATACTTCGTTACTGTTTTTTCTGAGATTTTCTTTTTTTAATCTGATTACATTTCTTTTTAAATTCTTTCATGTCCGCGAGGATTTCATTTCTGAAAAATCCCGATCTCTGCAATCACTTATCTGATTATAAGCTTAGATATGGTACTGATGGTTACGATTCTTTCCAGAACTTGTTCAGATGCTTAAACGATGGGAGGAATAAGATCAAACTACAAGAAATAGAGATACCAAGATGCAGTTATTGTTCGGTTTATCACAGTAGACTCTATATCTGTTTGATCTGTCGTTCGATATGTTGTTCAAGCCATAACCTTTTGCATACCCGATCAAATAAAGGACATGATATCGCCATTGATATCGAAAGATCTGAGCTTTATTGCTGCTCTTGCATCGATCAAGTCTACGATCCTGAATTCGACGAGGTTGTCGTCTCTATGCAGCTTATTGGTCTGGGTATGTCTATTAAATCCGGAGCTGATGTGGTTGCGGTTAAATCGAACAAGAAGAGGAGATTGGACTCGCAACTTATGATAGGATCGAAGTTTATGGTCTCACCTAGAGATCGAAGGGAAAAATGGTCGTATCCTCAGGGATTAAGAGGTTTGAACAATCTGGGAAGCACTTGTTTCATGAATGCTGTGTTGCAAGCACTAGTTCATGCTCCTCCTTTGAAGAACTTTTGGTTGAGTGGTCAGCATAATCGTGATCTTTGTCCAAGAAGATCAATGGGTTTGTTGTGTTTGCCTTGTGATCTTGATGTTATCTTCTCTGCAATGTTTTCTGGTGATCGAACCCCATATAGCCCAGCTCATTTGCTTTACAGGTTTGATTTCGATTTCTTCATTTGTCTGTACTAGGTTTTCTATAATTGATATCTTAGTAGTAGACATCATTGAAATGCTGATTTGATCTTGTTGTGGGTTTTCTTTTGCGGCTGAAGTTGGTGGAAGCATTCAACCAATCTAGCTACGTATGAGCAGCAAGATTCGCATGAGTTCTTTATATCGCTATTGGATTGTATCCATGAGAACGAGGGGAAGTCAAAATGTCTGTATAAAGGTAAGGGATCGTCATGTATTGTACAACTTTATATAATTTGGGAACACTGTGAGTTGATGGAACTTTTAAGATGGTATTGATTTGATGTTTTCCCCTTTTGATACTGAAAAGTTTATTTGTTTGCAGATCATGAAGAGTGTCAGTGTATCACTCACAGAGCATTCTCTGGTCTATTAAGATCAGATGTCACCTGCACAACCTGCGGATCCACATCAACGACTTATGATCCATTTATCGACATTTCACTTACTTTAGATTCAGCGAAGGTATTCTCGGCCACAGATTGCAGAAAGAACAGAACCAGTGGTGAACCAAGCATTAAACCAACCATGCCAACTCTCTCGGGTTGCTTAGACTTCTTCACTCGGTCAGAGAAACTCGGTCCGGATCAGAAACTAAACTGCCAAAGTTGTGGAGAAAAGAGAGAATCTTCGAAACAAATGTCCATAAGAAGACTTCCTCTGCTTCTATGCTTGCACGTAAAGCGTTTTGAGCATTCTCTTACCCGTAAAACCTCTAGAAAAATCGATAGCTACTTGCAGTATCCATTCCGCCTAAACATGTCTCCTTACCTCTCTTCCTCCATCACTGGAAAACGGTTTGGGAACAGAATCTTTGCCTTTGATGGAGAAGGAGAGTATGACGGTTCATCATCAGCGGAATTTGAGATATTTGCAGTTGTAACTCACTCGGGGATGTTGGCATCAGGTCACTATGTGACTTATCTGAGGCTTAAAGGATTGTGGTATAAATGTGATGATGCATGGATCAATGAGGTTGAAGAGGAAGTTGTTAGATCATGTGAGTGTTATATGTTGTTCTATGCGCAAGAGAGAGTGATTCAAAAGGCCCATAAGGAATTGAGTTATCAAGTTATCTCCATGTCTGATGCATTTCCCTTTGCTGATTGCTGACTCTTCTTACTTGGCAATGATTTCTTAAGCATTTTCCCTTAAAACTTTTTTATTGATTTAAGGTTAATGCCAAAATTTATGAAAGCCAAGTTTAATGATTAAATTTCTTTTTCACTACATCCTCTGTTTCTCTAAAAAAAAAATTCGTTTGTTTCGTTTCGTTTCGTTATTTGATATCATTTGTAAGGTTTTACCAAACATGGCGTCACACTCCTACGTCAGCATCATCTTCTTATGCTTAGCAAGTGGTTCCCACGTGGAAATTCTGTAGAAATCCCTGAATCCTCTGAAACAGGGACGACAGTAAGACATAAAATACAGTTGTGTTGTTCGATAATTTTCAGACAATCAAGAAAGAAACAAAAGAGATCTTCGCAGAGACAACATTCCACATGTGTTGCAGAGACCAAGCAAACAATAATCTCATCTCATGCCTCCTCGTCTGCGCCAATCGCTGTCTCGCTCTCTGCTTCTATCATGACATGAGCTCTTTGCTCTTCGTTCTCGATCCTTGTCAAGATCATGTTGTTGCATATCTGTGTTTCTGTCCAAATTTTGATCTTTCACCGTTTCTCTGGTTGATGATTTCGTATGTGGTGGTGGACTTTGGCTTCGACTCTGGATCAGATTAAAGAGTATTTATAAAAAAGGGAATGATATCAGATTATTTGAATGTTTTATTTTGAAACTTGAAGAAAGATGTTGATAACAAAACAATTTATAGCGATAGAGAACGATCACTTCTGTTTCAACTATGGAAGAAAACATTTGAAACAAATAGGTGCAGATGTGCAGGTTTAAGTTTAGGTTTGGATAGCAAAGTTCATTTATATTACAAACACATCATAAGGACACAATTAGGAAATACATATATTGAATGGCCTCTCTCGGTCGTACGTTTTATATCTTCTCCTTCATCTGGCTCCATTGGCAAGTCTCTTGAGATGGTTAAATGCCTTCTGCTTAATCCACTGCCTGTCATATGGCAGATACGCATTCATCGAGTGCTCATAGCTGCAAAAAGAAAAATGTCAGACAAAATTCACTAGAGGCTTTGTTAGAATCATTGGAACATTGACAAAACCCTTACGATTCTCTTGCAATAAACTATTTTTAAGCATACCATGAAACTAAAAAACTGGCGATTGGTAGTTTAAACTGGCGATGCTTCTTAACTTGTTTAGCAAAAACCAAGAGTAGCAGTTAACTTAGTGGCAACGAAAGGGGTCAAGCAATGTTAGTTTTGTTATACAACTTGGGAATCTTAATGATCTCCGTATGCATTACTTGCAAAAGATCAAGCTATTTTTTTTCTATAATATCTACTGTCGATTCAAAAAGAATTTCAACTCCTCAGCAAACGTCACGGTAGTAATGAATAACTAACTGACTACAAAATACAGGTAGTAAGAAAGTTTCGTTTATGTAAATGTGAGCAGGTGATGTGAATTTGATAGTGTCTTGCTACTGCACAGTATTTGGGGAAAAGGTTAAACACATGGAGCATACTGATGGGCGAAGAAAGAACATAAGCATCTAAGAGAGAAAAGGGCAAGACTTACACCAAAGCGCTCATGTCAGCAAGACCATCGATAAAATTGTAAAGATCAGCAATGTCATAACTAAGATTTCTGAGAGATGGGTTAATTTCCTTCAGTTTCCTTTCGTATAAACCACAAACACCTGTTCAGAACCAGAGTTCAGCATATGAGGAAAGCATTCAAAATTTACAGGTTTATTGGCAAAAAAACCCAGAAAATATCTTTCTTCTTCATGCTATAGGCCTCTATCACATACTGTTACAACAAAGATAAATCTCAACATAAAGTCAACAATGAGTAATCATAGGTCCATAGCTAGAACCTAGTGAGACAATGGTAATCCGAATTAATAGTTACCATCCATAGCTTGGCTTATAGAGTCATAATCCATAAACGTCCTGGTAGCTCTGTTGGGAGAAGTTTGCAACAAGATGATGGTATGTCTACTGTTGTGATTAGCCTAAGAAACAAAGAGAAAGCTGAGCATAGTCAGCTAATAAGAACTGAGAGAATCAAAAGGGGTATTTTTCACTCATTTCTGTAAACGAAAGACCAATTACCATTCACCGAGAATTAACAGAGTGATGAAAAAATAATCGAAAAACCTAGTTTACATAAAAACGAAATCGAAATCGATCAAATGAAAAGCTAGGGTAAAATATCTACGCAATTGACTAAGGAATCCCTAAAGCTACATCATAGAAACTTAGTAGAAGAAATCGATTACCATCCTCCACTGATAGTTTCGCTTCGAAAGCAGAGTTGAGGGTCGCGAAGACGACGAACGGACAAGTTTCACTGTTTCAGAAAGAAAGAAAACAATAAACAAGAATCAAGGGGCAAAAGCATAAAAGAACAGAGTTTATGTCTCTGTAACATGTGACATCTCATAATGGGATAAAGCAAAACAGCGTGTATTCGATTTTAAGGTTTGAAAACTACAAGCTTTTTCCATTCAATAGATGGGTGCGCTTGGCCATGCGATAAATCCAAACAACGCGTATTCTCTTCTAAGACCACATGTAGATCTCAACTGTACGTTGAAGCACTACAAATTCTCGTTTTGGTTTTCTCCTTTACAGACGCAAAAGTATTAACAGAAAGAAGAGTGTGTTCCTAAAGGAATAGCCTTTGAGATTCTTGTGGCATATCAGAACTCCAAACATCGATGTCAATTATCCCCACAAACTCCTGCATTCAGAGACAAAATAAAACAAGAGAGTTTGAAAGTAGCTCATAAATCGCATGCTTGGTTGAACAAATCTTGGCATGTTACTAAAAGAACTCATTGCTCCGGTTCAGCAAATAAAGACAAGGAAATATCTGTTTGATTTATTCTGTTGGGATGCAAATGCTTGGTTTGGACAGTTTCTTCTTCATGCTTTTGTCTAGTTGTCAAAGTGATCTGAAGTTGGTTTTCAGCAGATGTTTTTCCACTGAGAAGAATTTCCCAGTTTCTAGTGTCTCCATGGTGTTTACTCTTGAACATTGGATCTGGTCTGCTTCAATTGTCTTGATAAATTAACGTTTTCTTCTTCTTTTTTTTACAAAAAACAATTATGGAATTCTATTTGGTTACGGTTTCGATCGGGAAGTTAAGAGAACGATGAAAACATTTATATAAAAAATATTTAAAGAGGATCGAATGATAAAATATTCTCACTAAAGTCACATGCAAAGATTCTCAAAAGTGTGTTATTAGACAAATCAAACAAAATACACTATTTATAACGTTCACATATATTAAAAAACCTCTTGTTCTGCAACACAATAGACCTATAAAATGCAACAAAACCATTTTGGAAAAAGAAAGAAGGAAGACAAACTATAATCACTTTTCTTTTTCTGTTCCTTAACGATCATCATCAATCATCCTCTAATCGATCTTAACAGAGGAATAGATGAGCCGTGTGAACCACAGACAAGCATAGAACCCAATTGTGCCAGTGAGCACAAAAAATGCGTAAGACGCGATGAGCATGTACCCAAAGTAAAGCATCGCCGATACCAATTTGGTGATCTGAAGCTTTGTGAAGAAGTAGAACGTTGCATACAGGAAGAGATAGAGAGCTGATGAGCCTGATGTGAGGTAAGATCTCCACCACCAGAGGTAGTCCTCACTGCAAAGCTGGAAGTAGCAGAGTACTACTGTTATCTCAGCACAAGTAACGATGAGGATTACAAATACTAGGAAGAGGAACCCAAAGATGTAGTAGAACTGGTTGAGCCAGATGGATGTGAGGATGAAGAATAGCTCAATGAAGACTGCACCAAACGGTAATATTCCTCCAATAAGGATTGAAAAAACCGGGTTCATGTACCAAGCCTGCTCTGGGATTTGTCTCGGGATTTTGTTGGTTTTCACTGGATCATCCACTGCTGGTTTCTTGAAACCGATGTATGCGCCAACAAAGACAAGTGGAACCGAGATGCCAAACCAGAGGAAGATCAAGGCAAACATTGTCCCGAAAGGAACTGCCCCGGATGACTTCTGTCCCCAGATGAGAGCGTTTAGGACAAAGAAGATGGCTGAGACAACTGCTGGGAACAAGAAGGCTGTTCTGAAGGCAATTCTCTTCCATTCTGTTCCTTTGAACATTTTGTAGAGACGTGAAGAGGCGTAACCAGCAAAGAGGCCCATGAAAACCCAGAGCAGGAGCATGGCCGTCATCAAACCACCTCGATTAGAAGGGGAGAGAAATCCGAGCATGGCAAAGATCATCGTGACAAGTACCATGCCTAAACACTGGACCCCTGTACCAACATAGACGCAGAGCAGATCCGAATTGGTTGGAATCCTAAAAACATCACCATGGACAAGCTTCCATCCTGTCTCTTCTTGTGCCTCTTCTTGAGTCTCAAGCTCGTTGTATCGTGAAATGTCACGGTAAAGAGTCCTCAGCATTATCATCGCCACCATACCAGACAGGAACAAGACGATCATCAGAGAATTCACGATAGAGAACCAGTGAATTTGGTTGTCACTCATCAGAAGATAAGCATCCCATCTAGATGCCCACTTCACATCACTCTCCTGGATAGCACAGCAACAGCAGCAGCAAAAAATCAGAAATATATTGTAAACAGGAGCAGCATTTATTAATGGCAAACCGCAGAGTAATTAAAAGAAAAGCTTGCCTGGAAGTCGACATCATATGTAAAGATAATCTCTTTCTTTTGTTCAACTTCTTGAGGGGTGGCTGAGCTAACGACTAGACGTTTTGTGTGAGGATCACATGTCGTCAGGCGGGTCTTCTCACTCCACTGTCCCTCATATTCATGCTTAACACTGCACGTGATTGGAAGGACTATCAGTACTGAAAGACATGATTTCCCTAGAGACGTTCAAATTATGGACAAGAAATGCACCTGTAAGGTTTGACCTCAAATCCCACAATCCTTGCAGCATCAGTTTGCATATCTCTGTGATACCGGACTGTAAATGCCAAATGATTGTGCATAAAGAACTTTTGTTCTTTGCTCTGCGTATATAAAAGGCAATTTAGAAAAGGAACTATTTCGCATGCATTTGAAATAGTATTGACAATCCAACTTACTTACCCCCTCATACTGGCCTTTAAGACCAACATGATAGCCAAGCTGATAAACAACAGCAGGAGAACCCTGATCCACTCTTTCAATTGGAACAACGAGAGGAAGATTATCGAGGATCCTAAACACACAAGAAAGACTTGTAAGAAAACTGACAGACGAAAGCATGTTCTTAATACAATTTTCCTACTTTTGGTCTTACATGTTGACCCGGTACTCATCATCAATCTTTTCTTTGAACGCTTTGGCTGTCTTCGCATCAAGTGTGACCCGGCAGAGAATATTGCACATCTGTGCCTCTCGCATTTTAAACTGCAGTTTGTCAACTCCGCAAGGATTAGAACCCAAGTACAGAACTTAAACAGTCTGATCACTTACAAATTTAAAATACAGCAAAGACTAACCGAATATGGGGCATTTTCTATCCGGTCACCCCGAAGCACTTCTCCGAGATTCTCAGTACTGTCCACTATCTTATTAGGGCGACAAAAAGGAAGAGAGTAATAAGAGTATGGAAGCTGAGTCTTTATGGACGTTAATTTATTCACTTTCACCTTCAGCTCATCACCCTGCATATATTAGGAAAACCCAGAAAATAAGACTTAGATCAGAGTTTGATCCGTCATTTCTGCTCAGTTTTTGAAAGTACATTATCCGACTTTTCTAGTAAAATATGCACTTTACTTTGATTTACGCATGCAGTGATCGACATTGCGTTCGTACCCAAAACTTGGAGTTTGTAGTTAGAGAGAGATCACTAAAGGCTAACAATGGCAATCATAATTAACAACGAATATAGCTAATCTAGAAGAACAAATATCGACGTAGCTAGGCTAAAATGCCGAAATTGTTTACGTAATAGTTTCATAAAGCGGAAATTAAGTGAAATAAAGCATCATTGGAAACCAACTACATATTCTCTGAGTAAAAAAAAGAAGCTAAACGAAAAGTCGGTGCATAAGCACAATGACTATCGTTTTCTGTAGCTAAGGGAAATCAAAACCATGCCATAACGAAACGCAGATCTAGGAGAACTAATTCAGATCTAAAAGCCTAGGAGCACAAATTAGTACGTTAACCTTCTCGAAATCCTGAGGAGCGACACCTGGGAGATAAAAAGAGTGAGCGGCATGGATGAAGAGCAGGAGAATCAAGGCGATCGCGGATCTAGAAGTTTCCGATATTCTCCGAAACTCCATCGAATCCATGTATGTTATGTGGCACAAAGGAAGAAGGAAGAAAAGAAATGACCAGATCTGAGGCAACGGAACAGTTGCTTACTCTCTTATACGATTAGAGACGAAGACCCCGCTTGTCCCGGTTTATCTCTCCGTACCAGATCGCTACGGTTTGATGAAATCCTTATCAACAATTCACAAATGGCCACGTGTTTACTAATGAAGCCTTCCACAAGCTATAATGGGCCTAAATTGATGAAGCCCAACATATCATAAACCATGACTAATTAATCATTTAGTCAATCGAAGCATTGCCAATGAATCATTGAATCTATAAGAAGCATTGATTTCCATATATTTTTCATTTACATTCGTCTGCATAAAATGATTATATATAAACTGTGAAAAACAATATGATTAAACTCAAATTTACTCAAAGAAGAAGAAGCAAGAACACTATCAAAGACACTCTCTAAACTAGAAGGTTTATAAAACAAGAAGGAAGAACAAAGACTTGTTCTTATTCAGAAGGTTTCAAGAAGTTGACATATGTCGACTTAGAAACCTTCAGACAGAACTTAAAATGCCCATCACTCATTCTCTTGGAAATTACATCTGCAATGTTTGTCGAACAAACATGGAAGACAAAGAGAAAGTGGATTCGACAGTTGTTATACTTGAAGGATTAATGTCGACTTATAGCAACTGCATAGTTCTCTGTTTTTTAAAAGGTATAAACAGTAGAATGTTGAGTATAGAAGAGCAAGTGAGAGTTGTATACTGAGAAAGAAAAACTCAGTAAGATAAGAGAGTTTGAGTGTGTTTTAATCGACTGTAAAGAGCTCTAGTTTAAGAGCAAGTGTTCTTAGTGGATTCCGAGAAATTCCTCGGCGAGACGTAGGGATCCAAGTTAGGATCCTGAACTCGTAAACATCGAGTGTCTAAATTTTCTTCTCTCTTATTCAAACTAATCAAACACAAACCAAACTGTTCTAATCCATTTCTTTCAGAATTAAGTGAAAACACTTAATTCACAAGGGAAGAAAACGTACAAATTGGTATCAGAGCTCTGTCTGTTTGTCATTTGAAGAAGTGATAAACTATCAGCAAGATGACCTCTGGGAGAACAGACATGGAGAAGTTTGATGGAGGAGGCGACTACATTCTGTGGAAAGAGAAACTCCTTGCTCACCTCGAGATGCTTGGACTGTTAGAAGGACTTGAGGAGGATGAGCACACAGAAGAAGGAGAATCAACTTCAGCCACAGGGGAACAAGCATCTGCAACAATGCAACCACAGGAGGAAACTCACAGTAAAACAGTAGACAAGAGTCTAAAAGAAAAAAGGGGAAAAGCCAGATCGACAATCATACTTAGCGTGACAGACAACGTCCTGAGAAAAATAGTAAAAGAAAGGACTGCAGCAGGTATGATCAAGATTCTAGATCAACAGTACATGGCTAAGTCTCTTCCCAACAGGATCTACTTGAAACAGAGACTATACAGCTATAAAATGAGCGATGCAATGACCATTGAAGAGAATACAGATGATTTTTCAAAGCTTATAGCTGATTTGGAGAATGTGAAAGTTTCTGTTTCTGAAGAAGATCAAGCGATCATACTGCTAATGTCACTTCCAAAGCAATTTGATCAGGTAAAGGAGACCCTGAAATATTGCAAAACGACCTTATCTCTGGAAGACATCCATATTGCCATACGATCCAAAGTTTTGGAACTAGGAGCAAGTGGAAAAACAGTCAAGAATGGTTCAGAAGGTCTGTTTGTACAAGACAGAGGAAGGACTGATAAAAGACAGAAGCAGAATGAAAAAGGTAAAAGTAAGAGTAGGTCTAAATCTCGAGGAGGAGCTAAGACTTGTTGGATTTGTGGAAAAGAAGGGCACTTCAAGAAACAGTGCACAGTTTGGAAAGAAAGAAATAAAACAAGGGATGCAAGGTTTGAAAGAGGGGAAGCATCAACGGTTACCTCAAGTATAACAGATGTGGAAGCATTAGTGGCCTCTGATGCACTCATCTGCCTTCCAGAGATCACACCAGACACCTGGATACTCGACACAGGGTGCTCCTTCCACATGACCTGCAACAAACAGTGGCTGTTAGACTTCAAGGACACTGAAGTGGGCAAAGTCAGAATGGGAAATGACACATACTCAACAGTCAAAGGAATAGGGAATATCAGAATAAAAAGGCATGATGGATCTACGATTCTACTTACCCAAGTGAGGTATGTTCCTGAACTGTCTAAGAATCTGATATCTCTTGGAACCTTAGAAGATAAAGGATGTTGGTTCAAATCAAAAGGAGGTGTGCTTAATGTTAGTAAGGATGACAGAACATTACTAACAGGTAAGAAAATAGACACTCTATATTTCTTACAAGGCATAGCAATTGTAGGAGAAACACACACTGCACAGAAAGTAGTTGATGAAACAAAACTGTGGCACAGTCGATTGGGACACATTGGTTCAAAAGGACTAGATACATTGGTTCGAAGAGGTCTTCTGGACAGAAACAAAGTAACAGAGGTAAAGTTCTGTGAAGATTGCATATTTGGAAAGACTCATAGAGTCAGTTTTGGTTCTGCAAAGCATGTCACAAGGGATAAGTTAGAGTACATTCACTCTGATTTGTGGGGATCACCGACAGTACCATTGTCTCTGGGTAAATGTCAATACTTCATAACATTTATTGATGATTTTACTAGGAAGACATGGATATACTTCATCAAGACTAAAGATGAAGCATTCAGACAGTTCAAGGAGTGGAAAATTCTCACTGAAAATCAGCAGAATAGGAAACTCAAGGCCTTAAGAACAGACAATGGCCTTGAGTACTGTAATTCAGAATTTGATGGCTACTGCAGAGGTGAAGGAATCATCAGACATCGTACTTGTGCATACACACCACAACAGAATGGTGTTGCAGAAAGAATGAACAGGTCAATCATGAACAAAGTAAGGTGCATGCTCAGTGAATCAGGATTGGGAAAGCAATTTTGGGCTGAAGCAGCAGCTACGGCAGTTTTTCTGATAAACAAAAGTCCTAGTTCATCAATAGAATTCATGATACCTGATGAGAAATGGACAGGTCAACTTCCAAACTATAATAATCTGAAAAGGTTTGGTTCAATAGCCTATGTACACACGGATCAAGGAAAGCTTAATCCACGAGCAAAAAGAGGAGTGTTTGTAGGCTACCCAGCTGGTGTAAAAGGATTCAGAGTCTGGTTACTGGAAGATAAGAAATGTGTAATTTCTAAAGACGTGATATTTCAAGAAGACACAATGTTCAAAGAAGCTCAAGGACAGAAATCATCTCAACCATCAGAACAAGAGACACACAAAGAAAAGCTTAGTATAAATCTAAGAGAACAGTTAGCAGAAACTCTGCAACAAACTGATGGGACTGAACCAGAAGCACAAGTTGATCCAGGCACCAGCTCACAAGGAGAACGTGTACAAGAGACAGAAATTACATCAGACAGTGAGTCAGAGGAAGATAACCTCAAAGATTATCTTCTTGCAAGAGATAGATCAAGAAGGGATATCAAAGCTCCTAAGAGGTTTGATGAGCAGATAAATCTGGTTGGTCTAGCATTATTAGCTACAGAAGATGGTGATACGAATGAACCACAGTCGTATCAGGAAGCCATCTCAGGTCCCAACAGGAAAGAATGGGAAAATGCTATGAAGGAGGAGATGAAGTCCTTATTGAAAAACAACACATGGGAACTTCAGGACAGAACTGCATCGACAAGAACCATTGGATGCAAATGGATATTCAAAAGGAAATCAAGCATACCTGGTGTTGAAACACCAAGATATAAGGCAAGACTGGTTGCTAAGGGATATTCACAGAAGGAAGGGATAGACTACCAAGAGATTTTCTCTCCGGTAGTCAAACACACATCAATCAGAGTTCTACTATCAATAGTGGTTCACCATGACCTGGAATTGGAGCAATTGGATGTCAAAACAGCCTTTCTCCATGGAGATTTGACAGAGCACATTTTCATGGTTCAACCAGAGGGTTATATAGTTGAAGGAAAAGAGGAAAAAGTTTGTTGTCTGAAGAAATCATTGTATGGTCTTAAACAATCACCAAGGCAATGGAATCTTCGATTTGATTCATTCATGACAACCTCAAATTACAAAAGAAGCAGGTATGATTCATGTGTATATTTCAAGAAGCTATCTAACCAGACATACATCTACCTACTCTTGTATGTAGACGATATGCTGATTGCCTCAAAAGACAAGGAAGAAATCAGAAAGCTTAAATCACAACTTAGTAAAGAATTTGAGATGAAGGACTTGGGTCCGGCTAAGAAAATTCTTGGTATTGACATCAAGAGGGATAGAATCAGAGGACTTTTAGAGCTATCTCAAGAAGACTATATCAGGAAGGTACTTAAGGTATTCAATATGGATGAAAGTAAAGCTGTTAAAACTCCTTTGGGAGCTCATTTCAAACTTAAGTCTGCAACAGAAACAGAGAAGCTGCAGCAGTGTGAATTCATGAGGTCAGTTCCATATTCCAATGCCATAGGTAGTATCATGTACTTGATGATTGGCACACGGCCTGATTTGGCGTACACAGTAGGAGTTATAAGTAGGTTTATGACAAATCCAACAAAGAACCACTGGTATGCAGTGAAGTGGGTTTTGAGATATATGCAGGGAACTAGTCAGGTTGGTCTTCAGTTCAGAAGAGAAGGAGAGACAAAGATTAAGGGCTACTGTGATGCTGACTATGCAACTGATCCTGACAAGAGAAGATCAGTTTCTGGTCGAGTTTTCACTTTTGGTGGAAACACAATCAGTTGGAAGTCAGGACTCCAATCTGTTGTAGCTCTCTCCACCACTGAATCTGAATATATGTCACTAACTGAGGCAGCAAAAGAAGCAATCTGGTTGCAGGGACTATTAGAGGAAATGGGATTCAGTCAAGAGAAGGTGGAAATACTATGTGATTCTCAAAGTGCAATTGCACTCTCTAAGAATTCGGTATTTCATGAAAGGACGAAGCACATTGAAGTGAAAGTGCATTTCATCCGAGAAAAAGTGCTAGAAGGAAGGATTGAAGTGGTTAAGATATCCACAAGCTGGAATCCTGTAGACATCATGACAAAAATCGTTCCAGTGAGCAAACTTCAGGAAGCAATGAAGTTGCTCAGGCTGTCCAACATTTGAGACAGCACCAGTTTCTGAGGAAGCGAATCATCACACTAAGAACTAAGTATGACAGTCAAGGAGGAGTAATGTGAGTTTAACCAAGGAGGAGTTTTGTGAAAAACAATATGATTAAACTCAAATTTACTCAAAGAAGAAGAAGCAAGAACACTATCAAAGACACTCTCTAAACTAGAAGGTTTATAAAACAAGAAGGAAGAACAAAGACTTGTTCTTATTCAGAAGGTTTCAAGAAGTTGACATATGTCGACTTAGAAACCTTCAGACAGAACTTAAAATGCCCATCACTCATTCTCTTGGAAATTACATCTGCAATGTTTGTCGAACAAACATGGAAGACAAAGAGAAAGTGGATTCGACAGTTGTTATACTTGAAGGATTAATGTCGACTTATAGCAACTGCATAGTTCTCTGTTTTTTAAAGTATAAACAGTAGAATGTTGAGTATAGAAGAGCAAGTGAGAGTTGTATACTGAGAAAGAAAAACTCAGTAAGATAAGAGAGTTTGAGTGTGTTTTAATCGACTGTAAAGAGCTCTAGTTTAAGAGCAAGTGTTCTTAGTGGATTCCGAGAAATTCCTCGGCGAGACGTAGGGATCCAAGTTAGGATCCTGAACTCGTAAACATCGAGTGTCTAAATTTTCTTCTCTCTTATTCAAACTAATCAAACACAAACCAAACTGTTCTAATCCATTTCTTTCAGAATTAAGTGAAAACACTTAATTCACAAGGGAAGAAAACGTACATAAACCTTATAAGAATCTCAAATATTAGGAAAAACCTTTAAAAGTACACCAAATAGATAATATCTTCCAAAGGTATAAAGATTTTTTAACGGATTACATAATAACGAAAGCGTAAAATAGTGTTAAATTCATAAATATGTGATAAAAAAGATGTAAACAATTTCTTAAAAAGAAAACAGCTAAATAATAACGAAAAAAATCGTTAAAGTTATAGACTTTTTAATTGTTCAGTTAACTTTTTTCTTTGCTATCTAACTAATATTTACGAGAATTTTTCATAATTGTGTGGTTTAAATAATATACTTTTCCCTCAATATTATGTAGTTTAATTTTAAGGAGGTTTGAAAATGAAATTATAATGTTTGAAGTGAATATAAACAAAAGTCTTGTACCCGAATTTATAGTGTTGGGTACTATTTGTCAGCCCGACTTTGGTTAGTGCGATGTTATTATGGTAAATCCCCAAACAAGGTGATGAAGAGAAGATTCAATATTTTTTATATTAGATTTCGATTTTACAATGCAAACTAAATCATTTTGTTTGGGCCATTTTTCACCCCAAAAAAAGTGGCCACTAATTTCAGTTTTTAGAAGTCGATCACTAAATATCCAACACTAATTCAAATGTTTCGTATCACATAACATTAAGCACAATTCAGTATCATATGATCCTTATCTACAAAAGAAAGCTTTTTAAAACTCAAATACATTATTACAATCACAACTGATTCAATAATGACACACAGAAATTTTGTACCAAAATGGAATTTTCCTGAATAAAATCATCGAGGCGGTGAAGCTCCTCTCGATGCTCATTCCAAAATTGCACGGACCACGTCTCCTTTGGACACCATTCCCACCATACCCTTGTCTTTGATTACTGGAATATGCCTGATTCTGCTATCTGTTCAGTGTATGGTCACAAATCTGCTTTCTACTTGACTCATTACTTTTTAAATCCAAAATTTAGGATCTTTAATGGAGAACGTATAAGGTATGAAAAAACTACAAGATGAATGCGATAAATCCGAAAAACGCGTATTCTCTTCTAAATATGATAAGACCACATGTAGCTGTCATCTTTACCAATCGTACTGTTCGAAAAAGTTTAACGAAAGAGTAGCCTTTGAGCTTCTTGTGGTATATGAGAACTCCAAACATCAAAAGACAAGAAACTTTGAATGGAGCTTATAAATTGAATGCTTGGTTGAACAAATCTTGGCATGTTCAAACTCATTGTTCCGGTGGAAGCAAATGCTTGATTTGTACCGTTTCAACTTGCTTTTGTCTTGTTCTCAAAGTGATCTGAGAAGTTGGTTTTCAGCATTCCACTGAGAAGAGTTTCTCAGTTTCTAGTGCGTCTATGGTGTTTACTCTTGAACATTGGATCTGGTTTGCTTCCATTTTTTCGATAAATTAACTCCTTTTTTGTTGTACGGTTCGATCGCCAAGTTATGAACTATGGAATCATTTATATAAAAATATATAAAGAGGAACGAATGAATCAGATATTCTCACTAAAGTCACATGCAAAAATTCTCAAAAGTGAGTTATTATGATAAATCAGACAAAAATACACTATTTATAAACGTTCAAATATATTAAAAACCCTCTTGTTCTGCAACAAAATAGACCTAAAATGCAACAAAACCATTTTTGAAAAAGAAAAAAGGAAGACACAAACTATAATCACTTTTCTTTTTCTGTTCCGTATGATCATCATCAAGCATCCTCTAATCGATCTTAACCGATGAATAGATGAGCCGTGTGAACCACAGACAAGCATAGAACCCAATTGTGCCAGTGAGCACAAAAAATGCATAAGACGCGATGAGCATGTACCCAAAGTAAAGCATCGCTGAGACCACTTTGGTGATCTGAAGCTTTGTGAAGAAGTAGAACGTTGCATACAGGAAGAGATAGAGAGCTGATGAGCCTGATGTGAGGTAAGATCTCCACCACCAAAGGTAGTCCTCACTGCAAAGCTGGAAGTAGCAGAGTACTACTGTTATCTCAGCGCAAGTAACGATGAGGATTACAAATACTAGGAAGAGGAACCCAAAGATGTAGTAGAACTGGTTGAGCCAGATGGATGTGAGGATGAAGAATAGCTCAATGAAGACTGCACCAAACGGTAATATTCCTCCAATGAGGATTGAAAAAACCGAGTTCATGTACCAAGCTTGCTCTGGGATTTGCCTTGGGATTTTGTTGGTTTTCACTGGGTCATCTACCGCTGGTTTCTTGAAACCGATGTATGCGCCAACAAAGACAAGTGGAACCGAGATGCCAAACCAGAGGAAGATCAAGGCAAACATTGTCCCGAAGGGAACCGCCCCGGATGACTTCTGTCCCCAGATGAGAGCGTTTAGGACAAAGAAGATGGCTGAGACAACTGCTGGGAACAAGAAGGCTGTTCTGAAGGCAATTCTCTTCCACTCTGTTCCTTTGAACATTTTGTAGAGACGTGAAGAGGCGTAACCAGCAAAGAGGCCCATGAAAACCCAGAGCAGGAGCATGGCCGTCATCAAACCACCTCGATTAGAAGGGGAGAGAAATCCGAGCATGGCAAAGATCATCGTGACAAGTACCATGCCTAAACACTGGACCCCTGTACCAACATAGACGCAGAGCAGATCCGAATTGGTTGGAATCCTGAAAACATCACCATGGACAAGCTTCCATCCTGTCTCTTCTTGTGCCTCTTCTTGAGTTTCGAGCTCGTTGTATCGTGAAATGTCACGGTAAAGAGTCCTCAGCATTATCATCGCGACCATACCAGACAGGAACAAAACGATCATCAGAGAATTCACGATAGAGAACCAGTGAATTTGGTTGTCACTCATCAGAAGATAAGCATCCCATCTAGATGCCCACTTCACTTCACTCTCCTGGACAGCACAGCAGCAGCAGCAGCAGAAAATCAGAAATATATTGGAAAGAGGACCAGCATTTATTAACGGCAAACAACAAAGTATTAACAAAAGGAAAACTTGCCTGGAAGTCGACATCATATGTAAAGATAATCTCTTTCTTTTGTTCAACTTCTTGAGGGGTAGCCGAGCTAACGACCAGACGTTTTGTGTGAGGATCACAGGTCGTCAGGCGGGTCTTCTCACTCCACTCTCCCTCATATTCATGCTTAACACTGTACGTTATTGGAAGGACTATCAGTACTGAAAGACATGATTTCTCTAGAGACGTTCAAATTATGGACAAGAAATGCACCTGTAAGGTTTGACCTCAAATCCCACAATTCTTGCAGCATCAGTTTGCATATCTCTGTGATATCGGACTGTAAATGCCAAGTGATTGTGCATGAAGAACTTTTGTTCTTTGCTCTGCGTATACAAACGGCAATTTAAAAAAGGAACTATTTCGCATGCATTGAAGTAGTATTGACAATCCAACTTACTTACCCCTTCATACTGGCCTTTAAGACCAACATGATAGCCAAGCTGATAAACAACAGCAGGAGAACCCTGATCCACTCTTTCAATTGGAACAACGAGAGGAAGGTTGTCGAGGATCCTAAACACACAAGAAAGACTTGTAAGAAAAATGACAGACGATAGCATGTTCTTAATAAAATTTTCCTACTTTTGGTCTTACATGTTGACCCGGTACTCATCATCAATCTTTTCTTTGAACGCTTTGGCTGTCTTCGCATCAAGAGTGACCCGGCAGAGAATATTGCACATCTGTGCCTCTCGCATTTTAAACTGCAGTTTGTCAATTCCGCAAGGATTAGAACCGAAGTACAGAACTTAGACAGTCTGATCAATTACAAATATAAAATACAGCAAAGACTAACCGAATATGGGGCATTTTCTATCCGGTCACCCCGAAGCACTTCTCCGAGATTCTCAGTACTGTCCACTATCTTATTAGGGCGACAAAAAGGAAGAGAGTAATACGAGTATGGAAGCTGAGTCTTTATGGACGTTAATTTATTAACTTTCACCTTCAGCTCATCACCCTGCATACCAGGAAAAACCAGAAAATAAGAGTCATATCAGAGTCTGATCCGTCATTTCTGCTCAGTTTTTGGAAGTATATTATCCGTAATATCGCATGCAGGGATCGACATTGCGCTCGTACCCAAAACTTGGAGTTTGTAGTCAGAGATAGAGAGAGAGATCACTAAAGGCTAATCTAGAAGACCAAATGTCGACGTAGCTAGCCTAAAATGCCGACATTGTTCAGAAAAGAACTTCGTGAAGCGGAAATAAAGTGAAATTAAAGCGTCATCGGAAACCAACTACCTATCCTTTGAAAACAAAAAAAGCTTAACGAAAAGTCGGTGCATCAGCACACTGACTATCGTTTTCTGTAGCAAAAGGAAATCAAAACCATAACCATAACGAAACGTAGATCCAGGAGATCTAAGTCAGATCTAAAAGCCTAGGAGCACAAATTAGAACGTTTACCTTTTCGAAATCCTGAGGAGCGACACCTGGGAGATAAAAAGAGTGAGCGGCATGGATGAAGAGCAGGAGGATCAAGGCGATCGCGGATCTAGAAGTTTCCGATATTCTCCGAAACTCCATCGAATCCATGTATGTTATGTGGCACAAAGGAAGAAGGAAGAACAGAAATGACCAGATCTGAGGCAACGGTACAGTTGCTTATGCTCTTATATGATTAGAGACGAGGGCCCCGCTTGTCCCGGTTTATCTCTTCGGTCCAATTAGCTACGGTTTGATGATCCTTAACAACAATTCACAAATGGCCACGTGTTTACAAATGGGCCTAAATCGATGAAGCCGACCATATCATAAACCATGACTAATTAATCATTGAAGCATTGCCTAATGATGCTATCGTTGTACGAACAAGTATTTATTTCCATATATTACTAATTTACATTTGTCTGCATAAGATAATTATAAATCTTATAAGACGTCCGAATATTAGGAAAAGCCTTTAAATAAAAGTACACCAAAAATATCGTCTGATGAAAAAAAAAATCGATATATCTTCCAAAAGTAAATAGATTTTTTAATGGTTACAAAATAAAGAAAGCGTAAAATAGTGTTAAATTCAAAACACGTAAACATTTTATTAAAAAGAACAAACGTTATATTATAGGGTTTTTACTTGTTCAGTTAACATTTTGATTTACGATCTAAATAGTATTTTCCTGACATTTTTCATGATTGTGTGGTTAAATTTAAAATAATAGTTTTTTCTGTATATTATCTAATTTAGCTATGTAGAGGTAGGAAAATTAATTATAATGTTTGACTCAGAAGTCTTGTAACCCAAATTTATAGAATTGGGTACTATTTGTACTAAATTTCTTTCGAACTCATGAAACAAAACCACTGTTATGTTCTGCAAAAATACATTTAAAAAATAGTTATTGATTTAGAAGATGATGTAAAAAGCTCAAAACTTACTATTTAATAAAAAATTACGATCTAATAAGTTCTTAACTTAGCATGAATATTGGGAGTTCAATTTGATTTGATGCCATCGAATTAACTATATTATTTCATTCGAATTTGTTGCCTCTTTTTATTAAAAAAACCTAAATGTATGATCAAAATACATACAAATCGTTCTTAATATAAACGATGACTAGAAATTTCAATCTCCTATCTACTTTTGGCGCAGGATTTCTGAAAAATGCAAATCATCATAAATAATCATTCATAATAAAGAGAAGGAGTCTTTGGTTTTATTCTAGGGCAGGGTAGCACAATAAGAGAAGCACAAGAACATAGTCTTGACAAGTTAACAAATGAAACAAACATCAGACAACACAACAACAAAGACTCCATATTTACTTTGATCTGTAAAGGCTTTCGAGATTCATCAAGCACTACACCAGACACAATCTTACCAATCTTCAAGTTTTAGTAACCTCCCTGAATAAAAGCATTAAGGCGGTTAAGCTCCTCTCGATGCTCACTCACAACTGCACGGACCACGTCTCCTATGGACACCATTCCCACCATACCTTTGTCTTTGATTACTGGAATATGCCTGATTCGGTTTTCTGCTCACAAATCCGTTTTTTACTTGACTCATTATATTTTTAAATCCAAAAGTTAGGAACTTTAATGGAGAAAGTATAAGTTTTCTGCTTACCTGTCATCAGTTGCATAGCCCTCAAGACCTTAGTCTCCGGTGTCACGGTGATAAGTTTATTCTGCAAATGCCAAATGACAGATCTCGTCGGTTTTAATCCTCAATAGCAAGGAAATCATATAATGGTGCATTTTCAGTCACTAATTCAATACCTCTTCAGTCATAATGTCCCCTACTTTTGTAGATTTGGATGATCTCCCTTGCACTATGATCTTCCGCAGATAATCTAAAGAAATCGCAAAGAAAGAAACAGGTGAAGCATATCGAAAGACACAGAAAACAAAAACTTTCAATGACACACCAATTTGTCTTACCTCTCTCTGTAATGATTCCAGCAAGAGATTGTTGCTCGCCAGGTTTTACAACCACCAACGCACCAACGTTATGTTGTGTCATCTATCAAAGCAAACACATCAATTCCACAAAAAACACTTCGACACAGAGAGATATGACATCGAAAAGGCAAAGAAACATACGGATTTAACAGCATCGTAAACAGTGTCATCAGTAGTACACCAAAGCCAAGATCCATCAGCATTTTTGCCTTTGGCGTTCATAATGTCAGAAATGGTTGTGCTCTCGAACCCATGTTCCTCCATACGAGCAGATTGAGTGGATTCGGAGCGTGAACAAAACACAGAAGGTTTAATCGCCGGGTTAATCACACGGAGATGTTGCAGCAGAGAGGCTTTGACAACATTTCCACCGGAGACAAACGAACGAATCGCAGCTTGCATCTTTCCCTATCGGAATCAAATCAATCAGTGAAAAGATCACCATCATCATCAGAAGAACCAATAGCAGATCACTATTGAAAACAAGATCCAAAAAGGAAGCAATAAGAATCATCGGATATATCAAACTCAAAGAGCTCCAAGAAGAATCTAAATTTAATATCAACATGGGAATGATCTGCACCAAAAAGCTATACAAAGAAGCTTTTGAAGAACCCTAAAAATGAAAGCTTTTCAATCAGATTGTAAATAAGGAAACACCTTAGAGATAGCGAAGAAAGGAGAGATTCAAACCTGCGCTTAGAGAGGAAGAACGGATCGTTATCCAGAAAGAAAAAAGAAGAAGAAGAGATCAGAAAGAAAGCTTGAGAACCCTAGAGTAGGAGCAAGAGACAGCTGACGAAAGTTGAGTGGAGAGTTTGAAGGTTTCTAATGGATAATCATCAACTATAAATAACCTTTTTCGATAGCGAAACACTTACGACTTTTGCTTTCCTTAAAAAATATACTAAAAACATTTAATAGTGATGACTGTTTATTCAATTATCTATCATATCCAACAGTTTCAATAGGCCCACTTTAATAAACCAGTTTTGGGAACAAATCAATAATTATATTTTAGTCAAAGTTTAACACGATAATGCTGATGGTCAATCCGTACTTTCCATTTGTTTCGTTCAAAAAATGTAAAATCAAGTTTCCTTTAGGATTAGCTTTGCGTTTGTTGGTAATCTTAAAACTATAATTATTAATCCAATCTGAAAATATTACTCGGATGTTGAATTAAACCGGTTTTGGTTTATCAGGATTGAACATCTCTCATTGTGCTGTGAATATGGCCAGCCCGGTCTAATCTACAATAAAACAATCTTGGAATGGAAATACGATTGTAAGATTTTGTGGACAAAGACAATGGACTCATCATCCTCTGATTTGCTTTATTTCACAATGCTAGAATTCAAGGTCCTAAGATTCAATCGACACGACGTAGAAGATACTCAACTTCAACGAGCTTAGTGAGAGGGATAATCCATTCTTCATATATGCGAGAGACAAGCGATGGATCCACTTTATAGTTCTTCTCATTCTCATCACCAGACACGCACTTTACCTCTTGTCCAAACGTTTCTGCTTTCTTCTGGACTCTCCTTTTAACCATTTCTTCTACTTTCTCAAACGTCAAAAGCTTCATCAACGTCTCTCTATCCTACAGAAGTTTTCAGCAACCCAACACTTATGATCTGATCAGATCATTTCATATTAAAAAAAACAGTGAAACCAGATCCACATTGTGACATTAATGTTACCTTAGCGCGAATCGCTGGCTCGTAATCTTGTGGAGCATCTCTGAATTTGACCTCAGCAACAAATTTACCGTAGTGAATCCTCCTCGAAAGAGCCTTACACAAGATCAAACATCAAATCACAGATAAACCACATATAGACCGGATTTTATGAATCTGAAAATGATCTCCTTACTTGTAAACACGCGAGATCAGTAGCTGCAGTTTGTGGATAGTTTCCATCATCTCCTGGTTTGACAAACAAAGGAAGCAATTCTTTAAAGTAAATATCCCAAATTCGTTTGTTTATGTTAACGGTTAAGGCCGTAGGATGCAGAACCTAATCAAGAGAAAAGAAAAAGTATAGTTATATTCAAGAAAACGAGTTTAAAGGAGAATGTTTTTAGACTTTCTACAACATACCTGAGAATATCTGTGCGTAGGAAAAACCGAGGGAGGAGTATTCTCAAGGAAGAAAGGATTCTCTTCCGGGTTTTCATATCTTCCTACCTAATACACATACATCAGACTTTCCAGTGAAACAATCATCATGTAAGCTCATGATCAGAAATTTAGAATATAAACACATGAGATGAAATATGTCATGTAACAAGAGATCCACACAAAAGAAAATTATGACTTGTAGCTTGGTTTCTTCTAATTTCACAGCACAATCCATGAAAGTGCTATATAGCAAACCCAAACAAACAATACATTGATCTCCGTTTCTAATTTTTAAAAGAAGCATCAGTTTAACTGAGATGTGAACCTTGCCTTAGCTTGGAGGATTTCAATCTCTCGGACAAAGAACTCGGTCATAGAAGAGGAAATTCCAGAATCTATACAGCGAGACTCCTGGAATGCAGGGGAATTGAGAGGAAATTTAGCTCTCTCAATCAAGCTGAAGACGATGGTGTCTTCTTGCCTAATCAACGATTCCCTGATCGAGTCGAGACTCAGTTGTACATCGGATCCCGTAGAACCCAAATCCGACTCGACGACTCTTGCCATGCCGACGATGCTGTAACCAAAGAAAATCTCACGGGAGCTAGAGAGATGAGCAATTGTGAATGGAGACTTTCTAAAAGGCTTACCTGGAAAATCAGGCTTCCTCTTCTTCTTACTTACTCCCTTACTTCTTCCTTTTGACTTTTGAGAGCTTTTGGTTTAAACACCTTTACGCCTAGGAGAAATGCCATTTACTTTTCCAAGGAAAAATAAAATTAATAATGAGCAATTACGAAAATTAAACACGAGGCGTAGAAAACAAAACCAGATCGAGATCCATTTTCAGAAACACGAGGAAGAGATCGAATCGGGCTGATTTAGGCCCAACTATATTCACAAACTCTCACCATAAGTTACTATTTATAGAATATATATTATGCCCTCAGATTTTGCCTTTTTGACATCAAAACTATTGTGATTTGTTGTGTGCTTGAATTGTGATGATCTTATAAACGCATGCAATTTCTGAGCACTAGACTAGCGTAGATCTGAAGTTTATCTAGAAATTTCTTAACGATAAGGATTATAACAATATAAAACATACCGCCATAGATATTTTATACAAGTATTGGAGGGAAAATAAGGTTTGGAAGTTATCAAGTACGTAAAAATTACAGGAAAACTTAAGGTGGGTGGTGTTGCAGCTCTAAACCTCTAACTTTTTGTCTGTTTTGTGGACGGTTCATGGAAAAAGAGAAAGCTCATATTATGAGTTAGATAGATTGTTAAGTTAAAAGATGGATTAAATGACCTGTTAGCCATACGAGACACATATAGAGTACAATCTCTGTTACATACACAGTTTTTTAGAATTCGTTGGACGATAGCTAGCCTGCAAACGAGGCACAAATACTGTAAGAGATTTTATACGGATTCTACTGATTTAATTCAGTTAATCAACAATTTAAATAGACAGACAACTTTCACAACAAAGTTAGAGGAGTTCAAATCGCTCTTGTGATATTTCCCTTCGCTATTGTTAAGTATAGAGCAAATCTGTTTTTGTGAACTCAAGCTTGATGTGTTCTTATTTCATAGAGCTATAAATAGCTAAACCAAAACAACAATACCTCCTTATCATACGGAGGATTTTCTACCACTAAGAAAAATGAAATAGAACGATTCAACAGCAACTATCTCCTATAAGCATGGAGCTTTATTAAACTAATAAAGACTAAGTCAAATAAAACTAACAAATTCCTTCCCTAAACTGTTTGCTATAAGCAAGAACAGTTTACTTTGGTATCTCAACCAGTCCAAGCATCTTTCTCAGTTTAACAAACGTTTCCAGCTTCAAAGGTTTAGTCATGATGTCTGCTAGCTGGTCTTGAGTGCCACAATGCATTAACTTCACCTTTCCTTCTCCGGTTAACTCTCTTAAGTAATGAAAACGAACCTCAATATGTTTGCTGCGTCCATGGTGAATTGGATTCTTGGAGAGTTGAATGGCTGAACTATTATCACATTTGATTGTGATACATTCTTCAAGATTTTGTCCAATTTTACCAAGAATTTTTGTCATCCAAACCCCTTGTGTTGCACATGATACTGCAGCTATGTATTCAGCCTCCGTTGTTGATAATGCTACAATAGACTGCTTTTTTGAACTCCATGAGACTGCTCCTCCAGCTATTAAGAACACATAACCGGAAGTACTTTTCCGATCATCCAAGTCTCCCGCATAGTCACTATCTGTATAAGCCTGAAAATTTTTGTTCCCTCTACGTTTGTACATTATACCAAGCTCTGTAGTGTTCTTCACATACCTTAGAACTCGTTTGACCACTTGAAAGTGAGCTTCTGTGGGATTCTCCATGTAACGGCTCGCGAGACCCACCACAAATGTCAAATCCGGTCGAGTAACAGTGAGATACATTAAACTTCCAATCATTTGTTTGTAAAGAGTGGTGTCGAGAGCTGCTCCACCTCCCTTCTTTGAAAGTTTTATTCCTGGAACAATAGGATTGTTTACTCCATTGCTCACACTCATCTCAAACCTTTCTAAAACTTCTTTAGCAAACTTCCTCTGACAGATATAAATTCCTTCTTCTCTTTGCAATATCTCAACACCGAGAAAGTATCTCATTTTGCCAAGATCCGTCATGTCAAAATTCTTCTTCATTGATTCTTTGAAATTGTTAGTCAACTTCTCACAGTTTCCTGTAAAAATCAAGTCGTCAACGTACAAACTAACAATAAGGATTTGTCCTTGCTTCTCTCTCTTAACAAACAAAGTATGCTCTGATTCGTTCTTCTCGAATCCTTCCCTGATGAAATAACTCTCAATTCTGCTATACCAAGCCCGTGGAGCTTGTTTTAGTCCATAGAGAGCTTTCTTTAGTTTGTAAACCTTTCCTTCACTTCCTTTCTTCATGAACCCTTGTGGTTGATCAACATATACAGTTTCCTCTAGTTCCCCGTGTAAGAACGCACTTTTAACATCAAGTTGATAGATGTTCCAGTCCTGATATGCTGCAATTGCGATGATAATCCGAATTGTATCCCACCTCGCAACTGGCGCATAAACTTCATTGTAATCGACACCAATTCTCTGTGTGTATCCTTTCGCAACTAACCTTGCTTTGTGTTTATCTACCTCTCCATGCTCATTGTATTTCGTTTTGAACACCCATTTAACTCCGATGATGTTTGTACCTTCAGGTTGATCGACTAGCTCCCAAGTCTGGTTTTTTTCGATTGAATCTATATATTTCAGCTTTCATGGCTTTTCTCCAAAATTCATAAGTCACAGCTTCATCAAACGTTGCAGGATCTCCAATTGCAATAATTGCTTGTAGCACCATTGTATCACCAATAAAGTAAGCTAAAGCTTCTTCGTCAGAGGCTGTTTCACCGCATTCATAATCTTGCAAATAAGTGGGACGTCTAGTGTCACGTTTGATCCTGGCAGATGCGATTGTTGGTGCAACATCTTCTTCTGCTCTAGAAACTGTTGTAGGTGTTGGCACAACTTCTAGGGTAGTTTCATTTTGCTCATTTGCCACTACTTCGTCTTCGCTTCTAAATTCCTCATTCTCATCATTTTCTTCGTTCCAAAAGTATTCTTCCTCTCCAACCATGTTATCTCCATCATTCTCCCAACTAAGTATTTCTTGATTTGAGCTTACACCTTCTACATCATTCCTTCCCCAATCCCAATTCTTTGTTTCTTCAAATACAACATCTCTGCTCACCAAGATTTTCTTTGAAGTGGGATTGTACATACGATAGGCTTTTGATTCCTCACTAACACCAAGAAAGATACATTTACAACTCTTGTCATCTAGCTTGGTTCTCTTTGCTTCTGGTATGTGGACATGCCCAATACTCCCAAAAACTTTGAAATGTCTCACATCTGGCTTAACACCACTCCAAGCTTCTTCGGGGGTTTGATTCTCCAAAGCTGTAGTGGGACTACGATTGAGAACATATGTTATCCATTTAACTCCCTCAGCCCAAAACGTTTTTGGCATTATCTTCTCCGTAAGTGTGCTCCGAACTAGATTCATGATCGTTTGATTTCTCCGTTCTGCCACACCGTTTTGCTGCGGAGTATAGGCTACCGTTAGTTATCGTTTGATCCCATGAGTTTTACAAAACTCATCAAACTCCTTAGAGCAAAACTCTCCTCCTCGATCTGTTCTTAGGCAACAAATAGACAATCCAGATTCTTTTTCAACACTAGCTTTGTAAGTCTTAAATATTCCAAACGCTTCTGATTTTTCTGCAATTATATAGCTCCACATTTTTCTGCTACAATCATCTATAAAAGTGAGGATATATCTTTTGTGGCCAACTGATTCTGGGGTGATGGGACCACAAATGTCGGCATGAATTAACTGCAAATTCTTTGGTGCTCTCCATGTGCTCCTTTTTGGGAATGGTCCTCTCTTCTGTTTTCCCACAAGGCAATTTTCACATACTCTCTTGATTGCTTCAATACGTGGGAGATCTTTGACCATCTCTTTTTGACTTAAAGTGTGTAGACTGTTGTAACTTAGGTGAGCAAATCTGCAATGCCATAAATGAGCATCGTTTGTAGCTTCCACCTTGAAACATGAATCTGTTCCTACCACTTGTGCAAGAATTATGAACATTCGATTTGCACTCATCGTAGTCTCCATAATGAGTCCCTTTGCTGAGTGAAAGATCTTACATATGTTGTCTCGTATAAGAATTGCAAGGTTTCTTTCTTGCAGCTGTCCTAAGCTCAAGAGATTGTTACTTAATTCTGGAACGTAGTAGACATCTTGTATGACTTGAATCATACCATTCACCCTGATTTTTATACTTCCTTTTACTTGTACTGTCATTTGAGCACCATTTCCAAGCTTCACTGAGTGGCGAAAACCCTCGTCTATCTCAGAGAACCACTTCTTGTTTCCAGTCATGTGGTTGCTGCAACCACTATCCAAGAACCATAAATCTTCCATTCTTGATCCTTGCATCTCCATATGTGCCATAAGTAAGAGCTCTTCTTCTTCATCAAATTCTGCATAATTCGCACGCTTATCTTCTGGACATTCAAATTGAAAATGTCCTAACTTGTGGCAATTGTAACACTCCACCAAGGCTTTGTTGAAATCTCGTCTTCCTCTACCTCTGCCTCGTCCTCGGAATGGCCCTCCTCTTCCTCTTCCACGTGTTCCACTCCATTCATTGAACTCAGCAGTCACTTTTAGAACTTGGTCACTACTGCTGGATCCTTTGGAGTGTTTCATGATGTTCTGTTAACAGTGAGCTTTGCAGCGCATCCACCGAGAGATTGTCTATATCCTTAGATTCTTCGATTGAACACACGATGTAAGTGAATTTTTCAGAAAGTGTTCGCAAGATCTTTTCCACAATCTTATTGTCTGGCATATCCTCTCCAATGTTCCTCATGTCTGTTGCAACTATCAACACTCTTCCAAAATACTCTGTTATAGTTTCGGTTTCCTTCATTTCCAAAATTTCGAACTCTCTTCTTAGACGTTGAAGTTGTGCTCGCTTCACACGCTCGTTTCCCTGATATTTTGTCTTCAAGGAATCCCACAATTGTTTAGCAGTATCTTTCTGAATTATTGTCTTGAGGATGGACTTATCAATTGCTTGAAACAAGTAATTTTTCACCTTCAAATCTTTTAGCTTCTTCTCTGCTAGCTCTTGCCTCTGTGCTCCATTGAGTATCTCTCCTCTGGCTGGCTCAACATAGCCTTTTTCTATCAAGTCCCACCATTCTTTGGACCGTATGAGATTTTCCATCAACATGCTCCAATGTTCGAAATCACCATCGAACTTGGGTATTGTCGTCATCACCTTCATGTCTGCATCACTTGACATGCTTCACTCTCTTTTCTGTAACAAAGAAACACACCACTTAGATTAAAAGAATTTGGCTCTGATACCAATTTTGTTAAGTATAGAGCAAATCTGTTTTTGTGAACTCAAGCTTGATGTGTTCTTATTTCATAGAGCTATAAATAGCTAAACCAAAACAACAATACCTCCTTATCATACGGAGGATTTTCTACCACTAAGAAAAATGAAATAGAACGATTCAACAGCAACTATCTCCTATAAGCATGGAGCTTTATTAAACTAATAAAGACTAAGTCAAATAAAACTAACAGCTATTACCTACGAACCAAGAGAAAGAAACATCCAATCATACAGTGTATCCAAACAAACACATAAAATAAACACCATTTTCTCACACATCAGTACTTAAAAAAAAAAAGACTAGAGTAGATCCACAATGTAGAATTGCAATATTATTTACAGATTAAATCATGTTCCAATGAAACCTAGATTGACTTTTTTCTTCTATATCAGTGTTATATATTTGTACCGGAACTCTGAAACTGTAATGGATCTTATAAACGCATTTACTTGACAACCATACATCTAGCAGGAAAATGTAAAGAATTCAGAAAAGCATATTGAAACATTTATTTATAGAATAAGTATCCTCTCTATTCTTTTCTCTTTGCCGACCGAATAAGTATCCTCTCAGGAAATGTAAAATGTATTTACAAATTTTCAGCTCAGGAAGAGATTTGGATGATCGATCTACTCCATAGTAAATTGGAACGAATTGATAGCTTCTTCACAAACGACGGATATTTTTCTTTCTAAACAAACATGAAAGACCAAATTCTCTCTCGCCTAGAGAGAGGGGTAACGAGGAGTTACATATAAGCAGTGTCTTTCCACCTGGAAACTTGAGCCTCCTTCATATGAAGCCTTTGTTTAGCATCTTCTAGTGCAACTTCGAGCTCTTTTATCTTCTCTTCTTGTCTTGCCTCCATCAGCTCATGTAGCCTTCTCTCCAGCTCGTATGGACACACTCCTTGTTGTTCCTCCACTGGTCCTGAACACATGTGTCTGAACCTTAATCCTTCTGAATCTTCACTCTTCTCTGAAATGTCCTGTGGTCCATTGGAGAAGAGACTCAACATCAGTTCATTCAAAAGAAAAAAGAACAAATTCACATAATTGTGCATGTTTGTTTTTTAGGGTTTTCAATATCTTGTTTCTGTGTGCAAACTTCAAATAGAATCTGTCAATACGATTTTCTGTCATCAAAAACTTCGAGTTGAGACAAAGAATCAAAATCTTTAATCGCTTAAATTTCAAGAATTTAAAGTCAAGTACTTACCTGGTCTTGATCAATCTGTAGAAGCTCTAATTCAGCTTGAAGTTCTGCTTCAAGCTTATCCATTTCACCCCCCAAATCTTCTTCCCCTACCTTGAATACGTAATGGTTTAAAGACCCTTGACGTCCAATAGATAAAGATGTCTCGAGGAACTGTGGAGAGTAATAGTGATCAGTAGAAGATTCCGGGCCATCTACAACATCACTTGTGGTTTCACTCCGCTCTTGCTTCCCAAAGAGAAACTCTGGTTGTTTTTGCCTCAGTTCATCATTGTGATATGCTAAAAACTTCTCTACGTCGTTCCGTAACTCGACAAACTCTTGCTGTTTTCGCCTCAGTTCATCGTTCTTACACTTAAGAAACTTGTCTAAATCGCTCCGTAGCTCGACAATTCTGCGAATCTCTTCTCTACCCATAGCAATCAGATGTAACAGATAGCAACTCATTCCAATGCTAAACAAAAATTCCCTCCTTTGCAGTTCTAAAAAGCATAAAAAATACATCAAAGTTATCATTGAGAGGCAATTAGTGGTTTATCACTGATCGAATTCGACTAACACATTCCACATCACGCACTAAACCTGAACGATGGATAAATCTATATTCACATCACAATTCGTACTTTTTCAAAGCAGAAATCGATTTTGGGAAAAAAACAAACCATTGTTACCGGAAGCGATCGTCTGCGAAGGATAATCTGAAAATTCCCCGACTCCATTACCATCCTCCGACAAATTCAAGACGCCCACCGCGTCACAGTCTCTCACCTTTCCTTCTGCCATAGCCTTATTCTTCTTCCCCTGTGAGGAAAACCACCGAGCCATGATTCTCCGTGGCGACGGGAACTTAATACGAATACATCTTGCTCTCACTCCTCCACCGTCATCCATCGGGGAAACCAAATTTCCGGAAGAACCCATCTCCAAAAGAGAAGATAAGAGTACTGAAGGGATGAGAGATTTAAACGAGGAATCAAAATTCAGAACTGTGGAGAGAGAGAAAAAGGTATTAATGAGAATCACGAGAACGCAGAGTGATGTTTCGATTTGATGATCGACAAAAGCGTTTGGACTCTGGAGGGAAACTTTTGAATGTTTTGGAATCTCTTTTAATGCAAAAATCACCTTTCATTTTCTCCAATTACTCTTACAATATTGGCATGGAAAAAAATCTATAACAATTGGTAACAATCTATTCACTAATTTTCTTTTTCTTTTCTTGGTCAAAATAAAATCATTGTTTTTCTTTTGCTTAATATAGCGTAGTTAAATAAATTAGAAAACCCATAATATGTACTATTATGGTCAAAAGTATGTTTGAAGATCCAAGGAGTAGAAATTGATAATTACTTAGCCTTAAATTAAAGTTGACCAAAAAATGCAATTATAGACCATTTATGATTGCAAATGTCGTTGATTAAAGACCATCATTAAGTTTGACACAAATGGTGATGTTTATTTTTTGGAATTAGAAATTTTCAATTTTGAATGTTCTTTTTCCGTTCCGATAAAGAATTTCGAAAGCTGTGTTTAATTATTTGTTTTTTTCCAAATGAGTCTATATCAATAACGAAAAGCTACAGTGCAATAACATGTAAATGATTTAGACATCAATAGTAAACGAGTAACTCAAACTGAATAAGATATAAGTAAAGAATAGGGTTAAGAGTATGTTTGAAGATCCAAAGAGTATAGAAATTGAGAATTATTTTGGCATCAACAGTAAAACGAGTAACGTTTACCAAAGAAATTGTAATGCAGTAACACCATTCACTAAGATTGTCGTTATTTATAAATTATTTACATTTTCTTAAGTAAGGGAGTATAAAAATACGAGACAAGTGGGATTTTCAAAAAAGATATTTAAATTTTAATTTGCATACTTAAATTCTCATAAGAAACTAGTAAACTGATAAATTGATATATACAGTAAACATAAAAGAACTCAGCAAAAAAAATAAAAATCTTGTAAGAAAAGAAGACGTTTAGGTGGAAGCTAAGACATATGGAGATAAATATGGAGACCTGTAATCCTTCACCTCCAAAAGACAAGTAGGTAATTGAATATACCCTTGCAACAGAAGATCAACTTTCTCCACTACATTTTCTGGAACTGGAGTGATCACATATAGGATTCCTCTCTCAATGTCAATACCCCTAACGATTCCTATTCACATCCAAAACTCACTTGAATTAATTAACCATAATTCCAGATTCAATAAGCTTTTTACTAATTCCAATGGATAAGAGCAACTTACCAAGACCTACACATGAAGGTAAATCTTCAAATACATCGGAACTAATGCCCAAGCCAACAATGGAAGCATTCAAACTATAATACACTTCAGAACTTGGGATCTGCCGTGAAAAAAAAGAAAAGAGAAACCCATTACTGGCATCAAACATAATACAGTTTAGAAACATATGAAGCTTTCTATTGTTTTTTACCTGACAATGGAGATGATTGATTGTTAAGCTGGATATTGGAACTTCATATGGAATATGGGAAGCGAGCTCATGGGTTAGCTCTTTGATCGTGTTTACTTCTTTTCCTTTAATGCATTGCCTGAAGTAGGCGATTATACGCATATCCCTCATCAAACGAGCATCCTTTTGTATTAAAACGCTGTACAAACAGAATACATTAACATGTAATCACATGAACAAAATCGATGAGATTGTTTGATAAGTAGCTTTTGTACAGGACTTACGATCGATTAAAATTGTCTTGATAAGCAGATTGGATCTCTATCAAATGTGTTGCCTCATCATCATTACCGTCTAACCAGAACAACCCAGGCGGTAGGTTCTTGCTGTGAACAGAGATGTTGATTTTCACAACTTGGGAGGGAGAAACATATCTCAACACGTCAACCAATAAATCATAGCCAATACCTAAAGATGGTAATCACAATATTAATGGAAAAAGCATTTGTTTGTTCTATTAAACATCACACACAAAGATAAAAAGATCAATCCTTTTAGTTTCTTTTTGAAAGAGTTACCTTTTACCCAGCCTGGAGTGTTGATGACAAGGGGTAATTCAATTTTGTTCTCGCTGGACCGGCAGAAGTGTAGCTGGTAGTAATCAAATAAAGTGTATACATATCTTAAATAAGCCTTTGGATCCCTCTTTGAAGAAACATCGCCGAAGAAGAAACATCTGCATCATCAGATAAAAGAGAAAAGAGTATAATTTTAAAATCAAAGACGATGTGCTACTGAATCCGTGAAAACTTGCTCTCATCAAACTACCTCTCTGGTGTCTTTACACATGGAACTGTCCAATCCGAGTCTAGAAAATAGAAAATGTAAACCAATAAACATAAGTGACATTCAGAAAGACCATGATAAAAACAAGTTTTTCGAATGTAAGCAGCACGATTCCACAATTCAAATGATTTACCTAGAATTGTTCTGTCAACAATTGTGAGAGAAAGAAAACCAGGTGCAGTGAATTCAGGCTGGCCAACATCAATGTCCAAAAAAGCAACTCTTTTGTATCTGTAAACCATTGGTTAATTTTCAGCAAACTCATTCAGACAAAGCAGTCATGATATGAAAAAAATATTCCATTCAAATGAATCTGTTTCCAACTTAGATGTCAAATTTCAGTCCAATTGGAAAATTTCAAGAAACTGAAGACATTATAGATGTCATTTTTCCTCCCAAAACAGATTTCTTAAGGGTCTCAAACAATACAAGGCAAAAGAAGTGACCTTTGGAGAAGAACTTCAACAAGATAGCGAGAAAATGTACTTTTGCCACTGTTTTTAGGGCCACAGACCAAAGCTACAACCGGTTGCAACGAGGTGATTGAACTACAGGAAACATAACTTGCTGCATCCGACCATTCCTCTGGTATGAAAGGCGATTTCTTTTCTGCTTCCGACATTGCAGACACAGGGACACACTACACTCCTCCTTCCTATGTGTACAGCTCGGTTTTACCTTTCCTCTACGTGTAAACTAAACAGCCAGCAAATTATTACCATTCCAACCGATTACCAATTTACCATACTAACTAAACTCGATTTCCGTTAACTAAAACATCACAACAAATTCTATTTCCATTACCAGATTTTACGACTAAGGTAACTATTTAGAAGACGGCGGGCTAGGCTAGGTTTACAATGTAAGATATCGAAAAAGAGGAAAAGCTAACCGGCGAAGTTGGTTTTTAAATAGGGTAGTTAGGGTTAGGACTTTTCGGTAATTGCGAATTGGGGATATTCCGAAGCTTTATCCATTTGCCTTTTTGGTGCTTTTGGCCTTTTGGGAACGTTTCCTTTTTTTTGTTGACGTGTTTCGCTGTAAATCAATGCCAGAGTATAAACTATAAAATAAATAAAAATAGAAATTACAATAAGAGATGGTTCAATGCATTCGCACATTTAAAAAATAGAATTGGTTGGAGAAAAAAATAGAGAAATATCTTAAAATAATTCGTTCGATAATATCTAAATTCTTGCAATAAAAAATGAAGAAAGAAACGTTCGCAACTACTCACTTGTTAGATTAATCAAAAACTTTCTTATAGAAAATGTATTTAAAAAAAAAAGTTGAAAGGAGAATCTAAGAATTGGGAAAGTATAAGAAAATGAAGGACGAGATTCCAAACAGGTTAAGTTGAATAGTAAACTGACTTGGTCTTAGTCTTCTTCTGCTATTCTACATGAGAAACTTTAGTTTGTTGTTTGTTGTTTCAAACTGACTTGGTCTTAATCTTCTTCTACTATTCTACATGAGAAACTTTAGTCAACTATTTTATTACTGCATGCATGCATAATGCATTGAAGTTTTCCAAACTATTATCATCGTTAACATCTAAAATTATTAGTTTCAAGTATATATAAATAGATATACCAATGTTTTCTAGTTACATGGTGAGATTTTAAATAATATTTTTTATCATCAACTCCGGTTGGTGAAACCATAGCTTGTAATGGGCTGATATAGATATAGCTAATTATATAATAACGTAAAAGAGTTTAGCTGTCTTGCAGTTTCAATTGATTGAAATGAAAAGTTTGAAAACTTCATAATATAAGATATACAGATATAATCCAATATCAAATTAATAATGTGGATATGTCTTTTGAATGAGTACTTTGTCCACCTCCTTTTAGCTGTCTGCCAACGTATCCTAATAACTCGAGAAATTAATAAAAATATGACTTTATACAAAATAATTAAATAAAATGAAAACGATGTGATAAAATATTTATTCGACCTAACCAATTATTTGCTTTTATTTTCCGGCAGTAGAAGCCAGAAGGGATGCATCTTATACTGCCTTCCGAAATGAGACTATTAGAGAATAGTGATCAGATTAATGTTACACAAAAAGATAATTTAAGATTAAATGTTTGGTTATTTGTAAATATACACAGTATCAACAACAACCAGTATTAATTATTAGTATTATATCTTTAGACTATAAAGAAATGGGAACTTTTAAAAGTTAATATGATATTCTATAACTTGAAATTATTGGCTCCCTATTGTTTGTGTTCTACAATGAAGTATCAAGTGTGCAGACAGTTATTATGTCATGTTCCTCTCAGTCGAACAGTTAACAATGTTTAGGGTTCCTAAAGAACACACACGCCTTTTTAAGTTTCCACTGTACTTTTTTATAAAAAAAATCTCTATTTGTTTTATTTTGTAAGATGTTTTTTAAAAATTGATTATGGTTATTTTCGTTTGTCATCCATAATTTCTTATATTTACGGTTGCGGTAGATTGTTACTATTTATCTATCGCAACTACATGCGGTAAATGCAGCGATCAGACGTTTCGTATTTTATCGCAATTTTTTCGATCGTTAATTAAAAAAGCGGTACAATTAAAAATATGCAAACAATCTTAACTGTAACCACTGACAGCATACAAACAAATAATATATGTCGTAGTCATATCTACAATATTGACCGCAACTACAATGTCGACCGTAATCATAGTCATCTGTGCGATCAAACGAACAAAACTATTATAAATTTTTATACCAAAATTAAATTTATTTGATGTTATGTGATCATTTTATGTAATATTTTTATAATCGATTAAACAAATACGAACCAAATTTTTTTTTTTTTTCCATAAACCAAAACATAATTATAATAAGTTAATAAGCCATTCTGAATTAACAAAGTTCTTTAAATAAAATTCCATTCGGGAAAAGGAAAAAACGAAAAAGAAAAACCCATTTAAAAACCTCCCGACACCACACCTCCGGGAAAAAAGTCTCCATCTTTTTTTTTTCTTCTTTTTTCTTCCCCAAATATAAAGAATTTAGAAGAACATAAAAATACAGAAAGACAAATGTCTCCTCGCCACATCCCTGCTTGGCTCCGCCCTACCTCCGATCATAATCATCCTCCGCCGCCGTCTTCTTTAGTCTCCGGTGATCCGAATCTCACAACTTGCCTTTACCAAACAGATCACGGCGTCTTCTATTTGACATGGTCTCGCACTTTCTTAGGCGGCCATTCTCTTAATCTTTTTCTCCATTCTCAAGATTACTACAACCACTCTTCTCCTCTATCTTTCTCCTCCGCTGATCTCTCGCTCTCCTCCGCCGTCTCCTTCCACCTCAACTTAAACACATTGGCGTTTTGGAGAAAACGCGGATCAACGTTCGTTTCCCCTAAAATTCAAGTTTTCTGGGACTTGACCCGGGCCAAATTCGACTCCGGATCCGAACCCAGATCCGGATTCTACATCGCTGTGGTTGTCGACGGAGAGATGGGACTCTTAGTCGGAGATTCTGTCAAAGAAGCATACGCTCGCGCCAAAGCGGCGAAACCGCCGACGAATCCACAAGCACTGCTGTTGAGGAAAGAGCACGTGTTCGGAGCTAGGTTTTTCTCCACGAAGGCGAGATTTGGAGGTAAGAGCAGAGATATTTCAATCGATTGTCGTGTCGACGAAGACGCGAAACTCTGTTTCAGCGTCGATTCGAAGCAGGTATTGCAGATCAAGCGACTGAGATGGAAATTCAGGGGAAATGAGAAAGTAGAAATCGACGGAGTTGCTGTTCAGATCTCTTGGGACGTTTACAATTGGCTGTTCCAGAGCAAGAATTCCTGCGACGGACACGCCGTGTTTATGTTCAGATTCGAGAGCGATCCAGAAGCAGAGGAGCTTTGCGTGACAAAGAGGAAAGAAGAAGAGGAGAGAAAAGGAAACGGAAACGGAAACGGCGTCGTGTTATGGAAGCCAAAGCAGTGTGGAAGCAGCCTGGGGATTAAAGGGATCGTGGAGTGGAGGAAGATGAGGAAGAGATTCATTAAGAGCAAGAGGAGTTCGTCGTCGTCGTCGATCTCGATGTCCTCAGCTTCTTCGGCTTGTAGCTCATCGGTTTTGGAATGGGCTAGTAGCGCCGATGAGGCAGATTACGGCGTAGGAGGATCTTCAGCTTCTGGCTCCGGCAATGGTCTTGGATTCTCCTTGCTGGTTTACGCGTGGATTAAGTGAGTTTTTTTTCTTTAAAAAAGGAATTTTTCTTGTTTTAAAAAAAATATTATTTCCCCTTTCTTTCAATCACGGACGAAAAGAGAAAATATTGGAGTAAATTTTATAAATTCACTTTTCGTATATCTAACATGAGTAATTAGAAATTTAATTATTGAATTTAAGGAAACTCGAGTAGAATATGCAGAGAAAAGGTTTCGATATTTTATGACAGTGTTTTTGTTGTATTAGTTAAGAAGATTAGTTATTACATGTTGACTCTTGTGGCTTTGGATACTAGTGAGGTAATAGGTTTAGATTTGGTACGATTTTTTATAATATTTGGTCCGAATATTTTTCTTTTACTTTTCTAGTGGTCCCTTTAACTAAATTATGTAAGATTTGTATGTGTATTTCCGTAATATTTAAGTTAAACTGAAACTTCTGTCTTTGCTCTTGTAAATGGATAGAAAAAATTGACGGATAGTGGAAATTCAATAAAGAAAGGGTGCAATTGGATTAAAAGTAAAAGTTAAAGGAGGGGAATAGTGAAACGAAAGTAATATATGGATAGTACACAAAGAGGTTAATGGGGAAATAATTCAAATGGTCTGAAAATATATTGAATGGAAAAAATGAATAATAAAATTAAAAAATTGAAGAACAAGTTTCCAGCCAAATAACAGCAAAACGTAATCACAAATTTCCTCTTGAAAGTAACCCGGGACGACTCAGGTGGAACCACTCCCCACCTTTCACAGCCATCTCCTGCGTATCCGCCACCATGTACCTACCTTAATCACATTACCCGAACCCGATACAAATGGTTCACCAAATGATAGCCTTCTTGGAGACTCCGTGAAGCAACGGCCGAGATTCGATCAAAAGATCCAGCTTGCTCCTAATGCCCTCGTGGCGGTTCTTCTTTAGATTGTCGGTACAGGTAAACCGACATGACCGGGTTATATACCGAATCGATTCCTCGAAAACCGATTCTTCACACGGGATAAACAACGGGCCGTGGTTCACAAAACCGAACTCCTCTTCGGCCTTAACCAAGAGATTCATGAGGATGGGGTGGTTCAGATGCGTCGCGCGCACAACGAATCTCCTGCAATTGCTTCCAACGTATACAGCCACGTGTCCTGACGGCACATCCGAAGGCACGTAGCGTCTGACAGACGACATTCTCGCTTTGTTCCGCCATTGCCGCAGCATCTGCCTCAGTCTCACAATGTACCGGATCTTGCTGCATTTTCCGACACCTCCAGCCATGTTTTCCTGTTTGATAGTTTGACGAGAGAGAATGAGAAAGGGAAAGAAACTGAGTTTTAGATTTCAAGAGGGATAAAGCTTTTATAGTAAGAACAGTAACAGAAGGCCATCATATGTCTGAGATAACTACGAGAGTGCCACAGTCATTTTTTACTCTTGGCGTTTTGCGTTAGATAAAACATGATTAGTAGTGTATGTTGGTATGGCTTATAGATTAGATTAAATATTCTGGAGATTAGTTTTAATTATTTTGTTAGAAGAAAGATTAGATACGATTCTTAGAGGAGGAGCAATAGAGATCTTTGTATGTTTTTTTCTTCTTGATACATTGGATGTGTTTATATGCTACAAATGATTAACTCGACATGTGAAATTTTTAGCGGTTGATTGGTTTACATAAAATCCAAGGTTTTAAATAATTATACTAATGACCCTATCATGGAAACAAATGATAAACTGGTAGTCATTAAAGACAACTATTCGATAATAATATCATTTAACTAAATTTGTCATGGAACGTTTAATAAAAGGAGAAGTGACTAGCAAACAAATTTTGTGTTGGTGAAGAAGACAAGTCTTTGGAAAGACTTAACAGTTAAAACACCAACTTGGGATTTAAAGATATGAAGAGTCGTGTCTCTTTTAATTCATTATCCTATTTGATTTATAATAAAAGTCTTCTTAATGAGAAATGGAAAATAATGTAATGCGGCGTCCAAAGCACTAATTTATGTGGTTTACGGATTGTGCCACCCATGTGCGCGAGCATCTCCAATTGTTTTATCACCAACAAGAACCCAAAACATTTCTCGTTTTATATCTGAGAAAAATGTAAATTTGATTCTGTTGTCTCTGAAATCAACGTTGTTCATCACTTTTTCATGCTTCTTTTTTTGTGAAATAATTTTGAATAGGATGGATTCATTGCCACAAACACTGTTAGATAGTAAATTTATATGTCAAAATCAGATTCAGTTTAAATGAGAAATAGGCTATTTGAAAATTTAGTTTTAAGTGTTATTTGTTCGTCAATCACTGACAGGTGGCAACAAGCGACCAAAATGTCTAAATCTTGTGATTGAAAAAATCTTCGTCGGTCGAAGGACTGGCCGATTGGGCTTTAACAATTACTAATAGGCCTACTTGAGCACCTTAGTTATTGAATAACATGACCAGGCCCAGATCGATGACTCCATGGAAACCATGGAGGCCGATGAACTCAGACGGGAAGCTGGACGCGAGTCCTTGCTGTTGAACGGAGAAGCGTCATGAGTCACCGGAGCAGCTCGCCGGGACGGTGGAACAGGAACAAAACGCAACTGAAGGTGAGTGCAAACTCCTCCGAAGACCCGCCGGTAGAGGACAACTTTCGTACGGCGGAGCCTGGACGGAAGTAGAGGGTAAATAAAAATAGAAAATCCGATATTTGGCTTGGCATGTATGTTGATACGGAGGGTGTTTGATGGAGATCTCATAGCCCGCCGGTGAGAAAAAGACGCATGAGCAAGGTGAAATCTCGCCGGGATACGACTAGAGGTGAGCTCGACAGAGCAGAGACGAGGCTGGAAACAATGAAGAAGACGTCCGGAAGATATCTCGCCGGCGAAGGGACGGCCGAAGGAAGTTGAGCACGGTTCTCGGGCGACGTGGCTGAACCAGGAGGAAGCAAACACCGGTCAGGGTGGGTAAGGACGGAGCTCAAATGTCGGTGAGGTGAAGCCATGTTGATGTTGATGTGCGGCTGACTCCTAATTCTTGCCTAGGAGCGATAGAAATTGGGAGACATCATACATTAGCTACGTCTATGAATCTTAATCTTCTCTACCATTTGCTACACAGAGTACGTTAGAATTGGAGTAGTACAATACTGTTAAAACAGCATATTGATTGTATTTAGAATGCTACTTTTTACTATATGCATAACATAATCGATGACAAAAAATTGGTTCTTGAAGTGATTACCAAACGCAGCACACATGATCCTCCTCCAGGCGACGCGAAATATATAATACATAAGCCATCATCCATTGCTCTTCTTATCAACCGATGTCAAAAAGAGAATTAATGAATCCGATAAGAATAAAACTTACCCGTTTGCATCATTTTGCAAATTGTTGTCGAATCCTTAGAGACTGATCCACATGGTTACAAAGAATTACACAGTACCTGCAAGCTTGGACAAGCAAACGCTACAAGAACGCCCTGTTAAGTTAAAATGTCAATATTAAGAGCAAGAAAGTGAACAAATTATAATTGGAGAATATTTTATTAATGAAATGGGTAGCAGAAATGATATACACTCAGAAATTCAAAGCTAAACAAAGTCCCTCATTTGATCAGAAGGGCTTTCCTGAAAGAAAAACAACAAGACACAACAGTCACTTACTAAAACCAATTTTGCCAATTTACATAAAGACAAGTCTAATTGGTCTCACACTCACAAAGACTAAAGAAAAATCTAATGCATTCCGCTGGAGATTATAATGGCTATCCGTTTTCTTTCATTCTTAATTACCAACAGTAGAAGTACCATCTTCCACACCTAGACCATACAAGACACCGGCATGTTTCTCACTCGATCCGGGGAAATAAAGTTCCTTCAACTTCCTAAACGAGCCTAATGTGAGCAAGCTATCTGACCCGGCTTGATGACAAATCCCAACTCTTTCCACTCCCATGAGCTCAGCGAGTCTGTTTAATCCCCCAAAGAGTCCGTTGCAGAACGTCATCAAGTATTTGATATCGTAAACCGTAGGGAAATACACATCGAGTAGCTTGAAGAAATCAGCTTGCTTGACAGGCAATTCCTTGCAAGTCAATAGTTTTACCAAATATCCAAAATCATATCCGCCATGGAAAGTAACCCATGAGATATCATCGTTCAAAACAATCCCAGACGACATCATGAGCTCTCCAAATCGAACAACATCGATACCTTTCTCAATGTTCTTCTTGAAATCAATCCCACACTGACGCAACAGCTCGATGGACTCGCTGGCGTAGATATCCTCCCCGATATTGAACTCACGGAAATTGAATTGCCAGATGCAGAACTTATCCGTCCCACAAGTTGGGAGGTTGCCATTTTCATCAGAAAATGTTAACCCTACTTGGATCAATTTGAGCAAATCCACGTTCTCCTTGAGAGTCCGATAGTTGAGATCGCTATTGTGCTTGAAAGTAGCGACCGGCTTCAATACCACACCTGGAAACTCAGTATCCATAGCGATATAGCTGTATTTGTCAACAATTTCACGGATCAATACGAATTCTTCAACTAGATTGTCATTCCAAACCTCTCGAATCATGATCGAATCTTTTTTTAGAGTCTCCGCCATCTCCAATTTCCGGTACAACAATCAGAAATACAAACAACCCAGATCTGAAAACACAGCATACGTCAACTCAGAGTCGCAAAACTTGTACGGTGAACGACAGATCTGAGAACGAAAGCTTCCGATCTGGAAAAACAAGCCGAGGAAGATCAGAAAAACGCATTATCTGGGAAAAGGAACGAAACCAAACCCTAGGTGTAACTAAATTGGATTAAGAAAATGAAACAGGCAAGAAGTGGAAATTACCTCAGATATCTCAATACAAATGTACGAAAACGAACAGATCTAGCAGATTCGAAGAGAGATCAGTGCGTCTGCGAGAGAAATTCTCGGGTCAACAAGGGAGGGAGCGAGAAGAGAGAGACATGCTTTGGGGATAATGAAGTGATAAATAAAGAAGGCGATGGAGACGAGTATGAACCAGAAACGATGACGTTTTCTTCAACAATAGAAGATTCATACGACGACGTTTTACTTTTCGCCTTCTTACACATCAATCATTACGCCAGATACCAATTATTATATCCGAATTGTCCGCTCTAAAATTTATAGTATATTAAATAATGCAGATGTGATAGGACAGTATCATATTACGACCATTTTCTATTCAATGTTCCATCACGGAAATTCCGTTCGTTTGTAACTGCCATGATTTGTTTCTCTCCCTTTCTAAACCTACCTCCATTTTTATTATTTTCTACATTTTATGTAACTTATATAGTGTGTTGGATCCTAAATTCTGGGATCGTAATGCAGCCGAAGATCAATTTTGATATTTGTCTAGATCGAATAGAGAAATAGGCAGAGGACTAAAGAGAATAAAGTATTATGAATATCGATTTATTGAAATTGGCTACAAATAGTTAGTGTTCGTTACGAGTTTGAGATATTAAAATACGTCTCCATTAATTATCGCATGAGACTCTCATTTTATACTCTTAATCTTACTGTAATCATTACTAGTTATGAATGCTCATAAATATCATTTAATGCTGACACTAGAGGCTTGCCGCCGTCATCGATAGTCGGTGAGATCGGACGAGTCTCTGACCTACCCGGTGGCTCCTCGATAAAATTGCACATATTCTTCTAGAGAATGGACCTTCGTCATACTGGGTTGAACCCGCATTGGGCAGAGCTCGGGCTCACCAAGAGGGCGTACATAGCCCATCTCCAACAGTAGCCCCCCCCTCCACCTCCTCCCTCCTCCAACACTATCTTTTGCTCGTTCGTTTAGCTCTCTTCCTTATCTTTAGGTCGTCATGGTGCTAAGCAGCCATCCACTCCAATTCAGTGGTATTCAAACTATGTCTCTCTCTCTCTCTCTCTATCTCTTCAGTTTGTCATCACGTTGAAGACTTGCTGTTATCGAACTATTTTTCCCCTCCAATAATATTTTTTTTCTGGAGTTGGTATATATCCAATGTCGATATGTGATCAACTATTAGATATTCGAGAGACAATAATTATTTATAATTTCAGACATCCTCGCGTTCGTGTAGAAAGTAATAATTTTTTGTTCAGAGAAAAATCAATTATACAATGCTCCAACTCAAACGGGGACCAACAAACTCTAAAAAAATACAATTATTGATAAGAAACAAAAGAATACTGATTCTGATCATTATTACATAGTCAAAGGCATCATCGATTGTGCTTCCCACTTACGCCTAAAGCACAATATGCAGCTTTAAAGTAACTATTTCATACAAACTAATGTATGCAATCTAATTTATATTCAATAATGTGTAGTTGTAATTCATTAAAAAAACAAGTAATGTTTTGTCACAACATAAAATACTAAATGATGGTTCATGATCATCTACGACCATTTTCTTAAGATATTCTCTTGTTGGAATCCAACACTTGCACCACAATCAAAGATTCTGCTTCTTGTTGTCAATGTGTAATTGCTTGCTCGTCTAGATTTAGAATAATATCAAACTAGAAACACAAATGATCGATGTTGATGATAACAGACAGTAAAAGATTATACGAGCTCTATATTACTCTTTTTTTTTTATAACTTGGATATGAGTATTATTTGCCTAAAACAATGTCATAGGAGTGAACATATTTCTGAAATTCCTAAAATTTGAGGATACTCAAAATATTAATATTTAGAATATGGCAAGTTATAGCACGTCGTCATAACATATAACGTGAATGCCATCATACAAAAGTTGTATATATTCAAAAATTAGGTTTTCAAGACTTAAATTATATATTCCTTTATTGATTAGCGAAATTATAAATCATGTACTAGTAACTAATGATTAGCAAAATTATTTAAGAGTTATGTACTTGCTAACTAATGATTAGCAAAACTAATGACTAGCACAAATGTAAGAGTAAATACACTATTTGTTTTATGAGTAATATACTAAAATAACATTATTCATATGTTTGTTTTAAATATAATATTTTAAAATTAAATTAAAACATTATGTTTGACTTCTTTTTCTAATTTATGATTTAGATTTTCATATTATAACTAAGTTTTAATATATTTTAATATTAAATTTATGTTATTTTTGAAAATTTAAATTAATAGTGATACATTTAGAATAAAAATCTAAAATAATGATGTTATGAAGATTTATATATGCACATAAACATATATAACTATAATTATATCATGAGTAATATTTTAAAATAGCAAATTTTAAAAAATTTATTTCAAATCTATCACTATAAAATTAAAATTATAAAATAGCAAATAATCATGTAAAATACTTATTTGTTCTAAAATAAATTATATATAAACTTAAGAAATTATAGTTGTTTTTTTTCAATTTATGATTTAATTTTTATATTAAGATACAAAATTAATATATTTTAATATTAAATTTCTGTTATTATTAAAAATTTAAACTAATGATACTATTTTTAAAACAAAATTTTAAAAAGTGTTATTTAAGAAAATCCCTTTTATATAATCTCTCCATAAGAGATGACGATTTATTTCCCCTTTCAAATTATAGTTAGCACCAAATACCCGTAGAACTAATCTAATGGTTTGTATATTTCGACGGAGAAGTGGAAAACATATTTTTTTCAATTGAAAGTTTGAAACCAATTTACCCGAACATCTAAGTTACTTATTTTACGATAGGAACCACGGTCATTTATAATTAATTTTTGAATTTTCAATAGAGAGAAAAATATATTTCAATTTTTAATTGAGGAAAACATATATTTTCAATTTTTTTGACGTGGATATATAACATGTAACATTAGTTTTAAAACTATTTAATACTTACGATGAAAGAAAAATAGATCATTTAATACATACGATGAAAGAAAAAAAGATCCTGAGCCCTAATTTTAAATTTTACCATTCCGTTTCCAATACCTCTTATTGCAACATTAACCGATAAAATCTTTGTGGAAAAAAATAGCTTACAAATCCTTTTTTTACTAAATCCTTAAAAGCTGTAGTTGTTATTCATTAATATTTTTTGTTCAGCAATTGGCTAAACATTTTTACAAAACACAAAGAAAAACAATTTGCCGAAGGTCAACAGTACACAGCTAAACATGTGGTCAATAACATTCACGTGATCGATAAATCTCTATTTGTAAAGTCACGTGCCTCTTTTGAGTTGGTTCGTTCTACATCTTCAGGGGATTTCGCACCCTTTCGAACCCTAAAAACTCTCAATTTAACTGTTCCTTCTTCAGCCTCTGTATTCATCCATTCTTCGGCGTTGTAAGGGAACTCCTTCACCAGCCTCAGAAGATGGTGACTTCGAAGAACCATTCATCCGCCAAAGACAAACCTTCGAGTCTTTCTGGAAAGGATAAGGTTTTCAATCAATCGCTTCAACTTCGAATCTTCCGTTTCTGCTTTCTGCTATTAGTTTTCATGTTTTTATGAGCATAAATTGATTCGAATTTTCTGATTTTACCAGGTTTGTAGTGGTCGACAATATGGTGAAAGCTTGGTGGGTTCAAGGATTAAAGTTTGGTGGCCGATAGACCGCAAGTGAGTATTCAATCTTTTATGCAAAATTAGGGTTTTTTCACTTCTAGTTCTTGTGATGAATCTTACACATCTCTTGGTTTTCAGATTCTATAAGGGAGTGGTAGATTCATTTAATTCTTCCAAGAAGAAACATTGGGTAATAATTCATATAATCATTGTTGTTCCTGGTTTTTATGGCTCTGCTTGAATATTGATTTATTTCATACTTATGGGTTCTGAATTGCATCTTCATAAATGAATATTGATATGGATGATCTAGGTTATCACTTGTATTATAGGATCCTTTATTTATGTTTATACTTATGTGGATGATTTATGTTTTCACGGGAAATGGAAATTCAATTTTCATTTTATTGATTCTTTGTAATTCTATGTGTTACTCAATATTGCTGTCATCTTGTGATAATTAGGTTCTGTATGATGATGGTGACAAAGAGAACTTGGATATGAATAAGGAGAGATGGGAGGTGATTGAGGAAGATGATGATGCTAAGGCGGATGAGGTAGAGGTATCATTTATTGTTGATTTTCTGCTGTGGATTACTAGATTTTAATGGTTTAATATTCCCCTTTTAGATCTCCCTACAGGACGAATCTGGCAATGAGAGCTCTGATGCCATCCCAGAACCGTAAGTTTTGCCCTTATCCTCATGCCCGTTTTGGAAATTGCAGAGTGGAGTTTCTTCTTATACATGATCATTACGTCTTGATTCAGATCTTTTTGCCGTGTTAGGTAGTACCCATATTTAATAATCCCTAATAACCATAATTTAGGATAATGAGCCTGTCTAATACACGTATGTTCACGTCTGTGCATTGTATCTCTCAGCTTTAAAACTCAGTGGTAAGTTATTCTCAGTGGTCTTTGTTACATAATGTCTTAAACTCTTTACAGGCTTACCATAAAGGAAGCTAAGAGCGGTGGTAAGTCATCTGCAAAAGGAAGGAGAGATGAAGCTATGCCGAAAAAGAAGCAGAAGATAGATTCTTCAGTAAAGAGGTCGGTTTTGTTTACGTATACATACTTAAATTAATGCATGTACACATGCACGTGCGTGCAGACACATTGAAATCTCCCTGTCTCTGGTTCACACATGATGTAGGTGTATTCATAACATAACATAAAGGCAACTTTAGGAATTACATTATTATTCTCTTGCTTTGATTCTAACGGCTTAAGTTGTTGACAGTAAGGCCAAAGCCAAATCTTATAAGAAATCAGAGGATGGTGAAGGAGAAATTGAGAAACCAAAGGGTGGTTTGGATAAAGCTGAAAAATCAAAAAATGAGGTGAAGCAAACCTCAAAGGGAAGCAAAGCTGAAACTGAGAGAAACGGGAAATTGGGTGATATTGGTGGTAAGATTGTAGCAGCAGCCTCACGCATGAATGGAAGGTTCCAAAGCAAGCAGATTGGTCAGGAAAAAGAGACGACACTAAAGTCCATGAAATCCAGCAAGAACATTTCTGAATCAAACAACCCAAAACAGAAAAGGTCTTCTTCATCTTCATCAGAGGCTGTCTCTGAGAAAGTGAAAAAACCAAGGACTTCCTCCAAAAAGATCAAGAGCAACAATACCGATGTTGAAGATGGTGATAGGGATGGGGATGTTGATGGGGATGGGGATGTTGATGGGGATGGGGATGTTGATGGGGATGATGATGCTGATGATGATGATGCCGATGCTGATGCTGATGTTGATGCTGATGCTGCTGATGCTGATGATGATGCTGATGATGATGATGCTGATGATGATGATGCTGATGATGATGATGATGAGTCCAAACCTTTGCTGAGTTTTTTGAAGAAATCTCCAGAGGCCATTGAAGCGTTGATGGAGAAACTGAAGAGGAAGAAGGAAAAAGAGGCTGGAGAAAAAAAGTCCGGAAATGAAGCAGAAGCGGTACAAGAGTCTTAGCCATAGACTTGCCGGAAAAAGAAATTCCTTAAAACAGAAGAATCTCAAAAAAGATTAAGACTAGAGTTTCGTAGTCTCTCCATGTGCAGGTGGCATAGAAGACAGTTAAAGCGAATTGTCGGAGGCCATTCTTGTGGCTTTTAAATTTATACAGTGAACTCTTATTTAGTTAAATATAGGGTTCTTAGAGTTTAGGCTATGTTGCTTAGAAATGTGCAGCCATATTATATAGGAGTTGAGATTGGAGAACTAATCTCTTGAACTATGAATGTGAAATAATGCCTTCCATTTTTTTAATCTTTATTCGTGTTTTAAAAAGACCTCGTACTGAAGACACATCCAACGGCTCATAACGTCATCTCTTAAGTCAAATCAACGACCAAAGACAAAAAACACAAAAGTGAAAAGTTTCTGTTTCCCACAAACGGGAAAATCGCATAAAAAATCTCGAACTTGGCAGTCACTGACACTTTAAATCTTAATCTTTTTTCAGTGATATTTTAAATCCTTAAATTTGTATATTTGGCAGTATAAACCGTGATGTTGTCTTTCGTTTACAATCCGTGAAATATCTATAACAGACCTTATAACACCGTTTAACTTAAACTAACTCCGTAATACATAACATAACTCCGTTTAACTTAACACATATCGTAGGGGGAAAACGAAAAAGGGATTTTAGGGTTCTTCGACATTTCGAAAGGGAAAGATTCTCGGGTTCGTTTGTTTTCGTTGAATCTGTTAGAAGGTTCTTTTTCATTAGCAAAACAAATTCGACAAGTAAAAGAGAGAGAGAGAGGGAGAAAGAATAGAGAAGAGCATATACTTTTCCAATTATAAGTATTTAACTTTCGAGTCGTTTGCATCTGAAATTGCACATTTCCAACAAAATGTGTACAAAGTAACACACAAGACAGCTGAGAAAATAAGTCTTAACTTAGATTTGTTCTTCAAATTCAACTCCCTCGAAGACTGGCTTTCCTTGGGACTTGGGAGAGCATTCAGTAATGGCGGCACCTCGGAATTTTACAGGTGACGGCGGTGGGAGGCAGCTCGTGAAGGACGAGGAAAGCGCTGCCGCGTCGTCTGCAGCTAAGGGTCTCCTCAACGATGACTTGCGGACGGGAAAACGCACAAAATCGGAATGATTTCCGCTTTCGCGGTGGGAATTCGTCGTTTTTTTCACCGTCTTCCTTGTCTTCACCACTGGACTTCACCACTCAACGACATCAAAACAAAACCCGAAACCCAGAAATTTAAAAAGAAAATGAAAACCTGAAATCATGAAACTCAAATCACATCAAACGAAAAAAAAAACGAAATCGAGCCCCTTTAAATCGCAAGCAAATTCGGACCAATTAACATCGTTTTGCCCCATTCTTACCTTGTTCTTTCTTCAATTTTGGCCAATTCACTCTTCCTTCAATTTTCCCCAATTTTTCTCTTCTCACAAACCCTAATGCATTATGCCTTTCGACAAATCCCTCATTTGAAGTAAGTAAAATCCACATATTAAATTAAACGGAGTTAAATCCCACTTAACGGAGGTTATATCCCTCTTAACGTCTGTTAAATTCCGTTTATGTTCTGTTAGTTTTATTTAACGGATAATAATCGGGTTTAAATTTCAGTGTTAAAAATGATAAATTTTTTATTTTTAAGGTTTAAAATATCACTAAAAAAAGATTAAAGTTTAAAGTGTTAGAGGTTTTTTATGCGATTTTCCCTCCCACAAACCATAACCAATCGTTTAACATCCGTACTTATCGCTCTCCTTCCTCTCTGTTTCTCATTTTATCTTCTTCTTTCGATTAATCTTTGGAAAACGTTTTCTGATTTGATTCATTCTAGGGTTTTAATTTTCTCTTTTCTTTCAAGGGAGAGAAAGAGGCAGCCCATACATATGGATACTTTGCGTGAAAGCGAGGGAGAAAAAATAAAACCCTAATTTGCATTTTTATATTGTCCATACTTTCCTTTTATGGATCCATCGATCAATGTCTCGTTAGTTGTAATATTACCAGATTTATCTTCGATCTGTACTTGTATATTTCTTTAATCTTTTCCTGTTTTATTCCTTTTTATCATCAGTTTCTGGACGAAGAATGTCATGGCTATATATGTAACATCTATCGTTTGTTTTTCAGCATATTACATGCTTATATATATATATATTATATTGATGGGGAAAAGAAGTTGACAGAAAAGAGTGAGCACATAAAGGGGAAGTTGTACATAATATGTATACGGTTGCTTTTGCGTGCTTACTCTCTTCTTGTCATAACTTCTCCATCTTTCTTGTTCATTCAATTTAGTGGTTTTGTTGACCATATCTGTCTATGCATACCAACTTATGTACATATGTTTGCATTTATCGATCTTTATATATATATATGCTTTTATTATAATCCCAATCTGATTGGCATACACATATAAATAGTTGTAGTTTCAAAACTTGGAATATGTATATTCTATTTGCTAGATTTCTCATAGAATCATTTTTTCTATTTGGTTTAGGTTTCCGTTGACCCATTATGATTCTTAGACGCATAAACAATAGGATGTTTGTATTCTAAAACTTTTTTTTTGCAGACTATAGCTTGTAACAAATTTATTTTGAATGGTCCCAACTATAAAAGGTTATCCTAAACCAAAGTTTGGAGTTGTTGAGCTCAAAAATCTGAGGAATTGTGGTAACTGTTCTGCTATTAAAGTCTAGCTAGTTGAAGAAAATGATTAATTATGCATATGTGTTATCTATATATATAGTTTATGACTTTTTTATAAGTATGAAGTTGATAACTATATCACATGTCTTAAAAAGATATGGGTGTATATTTTGTTTAGATGAACACAATTAGAACCGAGCATCATGTTGATTAATATTCTTTTATATACAAATTTGTAATTTAATTGAATTATAAGTTAGAAAATAAAATTAAACCAGTTATATAAAGAAAAAGTACGATTGAAGTCTTTCATAGGTTTCTTGAAGATATTTTAATTAAAAACATTATGGCTTTTTAAAGTATGACACTTTGACTTGAAGGAGTTTTGTCGTCTTTATGTCCATTTGTAATAAAACTATAAGGTCCTTCAATTTTCACTTTTTTCATCTCATCACTTAATTCTTTATTGGATATTCTTTTACAATGGCTGTGTGTACTCTTTTTGTGTCATTTTGTTAGAAAATACTTTCAAATATAGAAACCAACGTCAAGGCTATTCTTGCCACTAGAAATTGCAAGTTTTGGAGTATTTTATGCTCTTTGTATATTGTTTATATGACATCCTGTCTTAGCACTATATCTATGACATATTTCATTTACTCTATTTACAAGTTACAACACATGCATGGAGAGGACCTTTGCCTTAACATGTAAATCTACTGGGTACTACTAGTAAATGGTAATATAAAAAGTCGAGTTTTGTGAAAAACAAGTAGAACACACCGGTTTTCACTAATGTCTTAACGTTATGACTTTTTTGTTGTGATACTTTGGTCCTATCTTAGTGTGTGACGCTGGTTTAGTGGTCTTGGTTGAGTTCTTGTAAATAGGTTAAGTTAATCTTCATCCCCTTGAATATCAAAACGTTGATATGGTACTACTGTGTATTTTAAATGACAAACATGGTAAAAACTTGAACAAAGTCTCGGTTTCATAGGAAACTTCAACAATGTATCTGTCTTGTTCACAGACCACTGCATCAATTTGCCTGATGGTTTGGTCCACATCAGGTGGTTGTAAAGTTCAGCTTGTTGACCCAGTAGCCCAGTTGCTCCGCAACGCAATTAGATCCAGTCGACCCGTAGGAACTGAACTTATTGACTGAATTTTCGACGCCTAAAAATCCAAACACATCTTCTTCAAACACAGGGCTCATCTTTTTCATCTCTTCAAGACTTAGGTTCTGAAGTTCACAGCCTCTTGAGACACAAACTCCAACTAGTTTCCCTACTATGTCATGAGATGACCTAAAAGGCATTCCCTGTGAAGCAAAACAAACAAAAATGCATTATCCTCTTCATTGATTTTTAGCTACAAAAATGGAAAGTTTTCATCAATAAAAACAGCATTACCTTCTTCACAAGGTAGTCTGCAAGAGTAGTAGCATCAAGGTGTCCAGCGGGGAGACTTTTCTTAATTCTGTCTTGATTGAATGTGACATTCTGGGCAAATTCCGTAGAAACATCGATCATTCCCATTATTGTCTTGGTGCTATCGAACATTGGTTCTTTATCTTCTTGGAAATCTCGGTTGTAAGCAAGGGGAAGTCCCTTGCATAGTGTTAGGACAGTGACCAGATCGCCTATGACTCGAGCAGATTTTCCTCTGACAAGCTCCATTGGGTCTGGATTCTTCTTCTGTGGCATTATACTGCTTCCGGTAGAGACCGAATCGTTTGGAGTCATGAAACCAAATTCCTCAGATGCCCAGAGTACCCATTCTTCTCCAAGCCGTGATAGATGAATGGCTGTGTTGGAATTTGCATATAAAAACTCCAACACAAAATCTCGGTCTGAAACTGCATCGATGCTAATTGAAATAGAGGAGAAAAAGACTTAATAAATGAGAAATTCGCAAGACGAAAAAGCAAAATGTAATAATGAAAGTACGGAGCGTTGATGCATGTAACCAATACAAGAACTAGGAACAAACCTGTTTCTCATTGGTTCGGTAAATCCAAGAGCACTTGCAGTCATAAACCTATCAATAGGTAGACCAGTTCCAGCCAAAGCACAAGCTCCTAAAGGGCAGAAATTTAGCCTCTCTCGACAGTCAATATAACGACCAGCATCACGTTCGAGCTGCCACACATGAACCAAACACCAGTCAAAAAGTAGAATCCTAAGTGAAACACACAAACGTATAAGATGATAGAGACAGAGATCTCAGTAAATGTAAGAACCTATGATGTTTAAAGGCCCAAACTACCAATGCAGACAACAAAGGAAGCCATAATAATCAGAAGATGAAATCTCGCTACTAAACTTTATGACATAGCCTAACCAGAAAACTAAACGAAAAAACAGCACAAAAGAATGTTGAAACTTGTGCAAAGGAGAAATTCCAAACCTGCTCTACATAAGTTAAGAGGACATGTGGTAGCAAAACCGGCTGAGCCCTTTGAAGATGAGTATAACCAGGAACAATCAGAGCCTCGTTCTTCAAAGCAAGCTGAACTAGTGCTGTCTGAAGATGTTTGATTTTGACAATAATTGTATCGATAGCATCACGACACCAAAGCCTGAAATCAGTAGCAATTTGGTCATTTCTGCTCCGTGCTGTGTGAAGCTTCTTTGCAGGTTCACCAATTAGATCAGTAAGGGCTGCTTCAATGTTCATGTGCACATCCTCTCGATCAGTCCTCCATTCAAATTTATCTGCTTCAATCTTTCTCTCGATATCATCAAGACCTCTCAAAATGCTATCCCTGTCGCTATCAGTTATAAGACCCTGTAGCAAGAAAACTGACAAAATCATTTTAAATTTACAATTTTTTGCATTACTTGGACGTAAGCAGATCAGACACAAAGCAGTCAATAGCATCTAAAACAAATTATGATATTAACTTGAACAGAATAAAGCTTCCATCCATCTCGAAGATCATTAGGAACAAACAATCACCTCTGATATCAATCCAAAATCTTGAAATCCGAATATTCAAACAATGCACCAAGTAATGAAAGCAAAATAAAACCTGGTGAGCGAGCATTGTAGCATGAGCTTTGCTGCCCATAATGTCCTGCTTGTAGAGAATCTTATCAAAGGAAATCGACTCAGTGAACTTCTCCACCTTCTCTGTGACACTCTCCTCAAACCTTCCGCCCCATAGCTTCGCCTCCTTTGAGGCCGTCTCGTCGTCGTGGCTCATTGAACGCAACGGTGGCAGACACCGTGACTTTCTTCCCATTTGTAAATATGAGACGGAACGGTGAGTGGAGGAGAGAGCATTGGAACGCGGCAGAGAGAAGAGTAGACTCTGTGAGAAAGAAAGATCAAGTGCTCCCATTGGTAAGGTGGAGGAGAAGAAAGGGTTTCAAGTCAGACTGTCAGAGATACTTATTTGGTGTGGTCAAAGGATCAAAATCGAAAAATCATCCCGTTTGGTTTATTACGATTTCGGTTTCGGTTCAAATATGATTCTTCAGTTTTTTTCTTCTAATTACATTCGATCTGATTTCAATTTTCAATTTCCATTTTACTATATCTTACTTTGGGCCTTAAAAGTATGGGCCATTCCCAAAAACAATATCCATTTCGCTTTCTACGTTTGAGCTTGCAATTAATTTGGTTTCACCTCTTCTGATTCCGAAAAGCGGAGCCGACCTCAATTTAAGATGTACGGAAGCCGAAAAAAATAATAGATTATTTGAGAACAATACTCTAAAATAGCATTTTTTTTAATTTTTCTTCCAAATTTAGCATTATAAAATTAAATTTTTAAAAATAGCACAAATATTTATGTGAAAAATACTTATTTATTTTAAATAAATTATACATAAACTTAAAGTATTGTGTTTGAGTTCATTATTTCTAATTTAGAGTTTAATTTTTTTCTATTAAAATATAGTTTTAATGCATTTTAATCTTAAATTTGTACTAATATTGGAAATTTAAACTAATGATGCTATTTTTGGAACAAAAACTTAAAAAGATATTATTTTAGACATTTGCCCATTATTTTATAATAAAAAAATAGATTATTTTAATTTTTTAAAAATTACGTTGTTATAAGTATTCAAACCGAATAACTTAAAGTAACCGTTTATTTTTTATTTGGTATTGTGTTAATAGTACTTTTGAAATAAGGATCGATTTTTTTGTATCGAAAACACGAATTTGTTTTAATTGGGCTCAAAACCGACCTTGCCGAGAAGCAAGGTATAGTAATACAAATCAAAATGTTGTCACATTGGATTCCGAGGGTAATGTGAAGAAAGAGATAACTATGCTATTTCAGATTGGCCTAAGATTCCCAAAGAAATATCAAATGCATATCTAAAAGTAAGCAAACATTGTGGAGAGATATAGACAACACAAGAAAACATTGAAGATGAACACACAATAGTGGAGAAGTGGTCCATTACAGAATTTAATTTCATTGAAAATGCTTCCTTTTTTGTTTGTCTGTGGTCCAAATTTGGAAGTGAACAAAGCCTAACTTTGGGGTTTAATAAGAGATGCACAAAAATACGCCTCTCTCTCTTATTTTAACGTTACGTGATGATAACAATTTTTTTAATATTTCATTTAAATAACTAATACTTAAAATTCACTTTTCGAAAATCATATAGTTTGCATAACTCTTATTTATTTATTTATATAATTGGTTTGTTCAATTTTCTTGTATACATATATAGAAGGCTTAGTTATAACATTCAGCATTTACGTTTCATTATCAAAAGAATTTAAAAAAATAGCTTTCTTCATTATCAAATTTACAAGGTTTTCCGAAATATATAAAGACATATAAAATCAACTTTCCACCAGTCAACTCTATATATTCTTTTGGAACAATATTAGTAAACCAAAACCAAAGAATTTTGAGTAAGAAAAAGAGCCAAATAGTTATTGAACAATTTGGATAAGCCTTGACCAATTCAATCTCTTTTCTTCTTCGTTTTGTCTACTTTGAAACGTTTCTATCTTCTTCTTTTTTCGTTGGATCGTTTCTACCTTTTTCCTTACTTTCTCTATTATTTGATATGATCAATTTCAATTCTTTTTACGATTCCTTTTGGTTTTTTTAGCAGAGATCAGATTATTATAGGTTTTTGATAACTCCTATAACATGCTTGAAAAAACATAAGTTTCTAAATCATTCAATTTGCCAAATTAATGTGTAATCTATTAGCAAAAGTGTTACAATGTTCTTTCTAAAAGCTTCCGATGTTCTTTCTCTATTATTTTTATAATATAATAAAGTATTTATGCTTTTTAATTCATAATGTAACTCACGATGTTATTATATTGATAGGCTTCTTTTAATCTTAATTTATCACTAAACAAGTGTACAATTAACAAATTAGCACAATTTATAATGTGCGACTGTTTAATAGAGATTGCAATCCAATAATTTCCTCTAACAAAGAGATAATATAATATTTCAATTTTCAAATTTTTTAAAGATAACAACCTCGATTTGATTTTGACATTTTTATATGATTCAGAAGTTTTTTATTGTCTTTTTTAAGTAGTGGCATAATTGTTGAAAAAACAAATTCCACCATAATTAATTATGTTCATTTTCTGAGATGACATTTTTGTCTTGTGTTCGATAAATATAATTAAATAGCGAAAGTTGACATATCACCAAATACAATATATGTGATCAGCACATACAAATGGGCTTATTAGTCTATATGATCTAAATTCCACATATAAGTTCCCTATTATATATTGTTTATAAGATTGGAAAATACGTGGTTTATAGTAATATTGTTAGTGATATTATCAATCTGTAGGAACCATTATATTAGTTATCTATTTGTCAGATTTTAGTGTTTCCATGTAGACTCATAGACTTTTGGGGTTAATGTACGTAGAAAATTCATAGACTTTTTTGAAAAATAGTAAAATAAAACAAACAAAAACGAAGAGCAGACAAATGATTTTGTTAACAACCCCAATTGACATTTATTAAATTAATTAACTACTATTAGTTAATGATTTTGTTTCTGTCGCTAATAAGGACAGCACAAGTCGCTGATTAAGATTTTCTGTACCAGGGTACCACCCCACTCTTGTCTTGATCCCAGACTTATATAATTATGTCCAAATCCAACTTTGAACAAATACTTAAGATTGTTTATATAAACATGAAAATTTAATAATCGGTGATGGTCGTTCAATCAATCATCTGAGAACTTCACCGCTGTTGATTAATTAATTAGTTAGAGCCGTGGGACGTAGGACAGTTGTTGTGGGGACGAGAGTCGTTGTGAAATGGATGAATCTGATCGTTAACGTGACTTTCTTCGTCCAATCATGTGTTTACCTGATTACACACGAAACGAAGACCTTACCACGCCGCATGTTTTCTCGACACATGGCTTTACTCTTTAGTCTTTACTAACCATCACTCCTTAAAACCCAAACTAACAAACAAAAATACATCATTCACTTCACTATTTTTATATTTTGGTGTGTTGTGGTTGATGTTCTAAAACACACTCTAGAAAAAAAATAGCTTTTTAGGTATAAACATATACAATATTCCTTTTATGTAGTGAGTAAATCCATATAATTTATCTTTCATAAAGAAAAGTGTGAACTTATTTAATAAATAAATTAGATTTAATATGTTATACTAGCTTTTAATTTGGTTGTTAAGGTATTGGACATATGAATCTTTGTTTATTTGGTCAAATCATCACATAACGTGAAATCGGTATAAAACCTAAAAATTTCTAAGTGTTCATCTAAATTATGTCTTCGAACACTGGCTCTAGTTTAATCTCGTTCATCAATTATTGTGTAAGCTACAAAAGTCTATCTCATAATATATTAATGCTAAATTTTGGAAACGGTTTAAACACTCATCATTGGATAATTTTTTTAAACTAGTACACCTACTTCCTCTATTTCTTATAGATTGATACTTTACGTAATATTGATTTTATAGGTTTTCTATATATATATATATATATATATATTAACTATTATATGGTAACTTCAAATAAAATTAATAGAAAATATTTGAATATTTAATGGCCTAAAAAGTATTAAGAAATGTGCAGGATGATTAGATTTACATCGTCGTGACCTAGCTAACCTCGACGAGAAGTCTCTGACCACTAAAAATCAATCTTCAAACATCGTTACAGTCAAAAGAAGAAACTAGTTGAGTTAGGGATGCGATGATGAGAACAGCAAACTGTCGTGAGTCTCCTTAACCGCTTAAGCCGCCACTAAGCTACCATCACGAACCTCCTTCGACGCGCAGTGCTACCCACTGAGCCTCTTCAGTGATTTCCGCCGCGACTTCTAGATGCTTTGCCATGAAACCACCGATTCTCCTTCAAGAGATTCTTCCGGCGTCCTCTAGCAAAACAGATCTGAAGAAAAGCCTTCATCGAGATCTTGTCGCTAAAAGTTCTCCATGTGCATCAGCAACGTTGAGGGCGAGAAGAAACGAGCGTCCACGTCCAATATTTTTGAACAGTCAAATTGCTATTAATTTTTTGTGATTTCATGTCTGTCAAGTTATTTTAGCAGAAGTCATGAGTTCATGTCAAAGTTAATATACCAATTTAACACCAAAACATGTTACTATTCCATTTCTAATTTGTTTTTTTTTTTCTGAAGGGACTGAATTTGTAGTATTGTTCGGTTAAAATTTTTTGTTTTAACGAGATGGTCTTCTTACAAACAACAATGTAAATTTAAATCTAAGGTTGGATTCTCTTATCCGATCGCATGCCATGGAAAAGGGGACCACAGTTAGTGGAAACGCTATCACGACACGTGTCCATTGGCAAGAGACATGACGTCATCAATGGTCCCCCTCTCTCGCCGAGTCCCTTGCCTTCGTTTACTTTTAATTTCCCTCCGATTACAACTATGAACTATTCATGATCTTTAACAAATATATTTCCCTCAATTGAATTCGTTTTGCGTCAAAATCTTTGTAGATTTATTAGTGGTTTTACGACTAAATTTGAATTTAGTTTGGATGTCTTTTATTTTTATAAACTCGGTAAATCTAGCTGCTTAGATTCAAGGTTAAAACCTAGCTAAAAACTAGATTTTTTGGGAAAGCAATTTACGATCGAGATATTTATTAATAAAAAAAAAATTCAAATGATTTTGATATATTTGATTCGCCTCATCTGTACAAAAAAAGAGAAAGCAAAGCAATATAAAATGAAAATTCTAATAATTTCTTCGAAAAGAGAAAGATACCATTATAAACTTTGCTTAGTGGCGAAACAAATTTAGCCAGAAGGGAAAAATGTTTTGGAAAGGATGAAGAAAAAGTGGTTTAATAGTTTCTTTTTACTGTCATCTCGTATTTTGTATCAATATCTTATCATTCTTTTAACGTTAGCTCCTCCCATCTTTTTGTAAAACGATAAGACTTTTTGTTGTTGCAGTAAATCTTACGTTACTCTTAGACCTAATCCCATTTTATTATCACCAAAACTTTTGTAAAAGGATATACAAAATAAAAAATGAATAAATACAGGAATAAATCACATTTTTTGTCCGTCTCGATCTTTTGGTTTAAAATAACATTCAAACATAAACATATATTACAGAAACCCTTCTTGTGAACTCTTAGTAACCAAAAAAGAGGTCCAAACTGAGAAGTCATATTCTCTTTCTTCATCTTCAAACAGAAATTCAAAATTATCAGAGAAGACGATGGCGTTTCATCACAATCATTTTAATAATCATTTCACTGACCAACAACAGCAGGAGCCTCCTCCGCCACAGCAACAACATTTCCATGGCTCCACACCGCCTAATTGGCTTCTCCGCTCCGATAACAATTTCCTCAACCTTCAAACCACCGCTTCTGCTGGTGCTACAAGCTCCGATTCTCCTTCCTCCGCCGCCGCTAACCAGTGGCTCTCCCGATCCTCCTCCTTCCTCCAACGCGGCAGCGGTGTCAACAAAAACGTCATTGATAACGTCAACGGCGGAGAGGATTCGATGGTCGGCGAGAAGATGGAGGCGGAGAGATGGCAGAATGCAAGACACAAGGCGGAGATACTCTCTCATCCGCTATATGGGCAGTTGTTATCCTCACATGTGGCGTGCCTGAGGATTGCCACACCGGTGGATCAGCTTCCGAGGATCGACGCACAGCTCGCTCAGTCGCAAAATGTCGTGGCTAAGTATTCAACGATAGACGGTGGTGCTCAAGGAGTCATCACCGGCGATGAAAAGGAGCTTGACCACTTCATGGTAAGTTAACTTCTCCTTTCTTCTCACCAAATTTCAATTTTATTTTATTTTATTTTCCATTATTTTATTCCCTTCTTAGAATTGTTTATTCTCTTTGGTTTTGAGAGAGTAACGAAATCAATAATTCAGTATTGTCTTTTAGTTTTTTTCTTTGGTAAAGTCTTTTAGTTTATAGTTACACGGTTTGACAAATTTGAAGATTTGTTTCTTTTTTTTCAGATTTTTTAAAATAACTTTTGAGAAGAAAAAACGATATTTCTTTCAGAGATTTGTATTCACTTTGTTGCTTTGTACCGACAGACATTACCAGTGGGTTGGATAATTCGTCAGCTTAGAATTTGGATTTTAGTTTTATGAAGTTCAAATTTGACAGCAGAAGGTTTATTTTGAAATAGATTTTGGTTGAATAATACATTTTGATTGTAATAACGGATACAGTCTTCTGACAAAAACTAGTTTGTCATTTTCTGTCTGTATCGCATATATAATATTAACCTTTCGACTTTTGATTTTTGATTTTTTTACAAATTTTCTTATTTGTTTTCTCCAATGCGTTGGATTACTATGTGTTTGTATTTGTGATCTGGAAAACACTATTGTCATGTTTTTGTGCAGACGCACTTTGTACTACTGTTGTGCTCCTTTAAAGAACAGTTACAACAGCATGTTCGTGTTCATGCAATGGAAGCTGTTATGGCATGTTGGGAGATTGAACAGTCTCTACAAAGCTTTACTGGAGTGTCTCCTGGTGAAGGCACAGGAGCAACAATGTCTGAGGATGAAGATGAGCAAGTAGAGAGTGATGCTCATATGTTTGATGGAAGCTTGGATGGGTTAGGGTTTGGTCTTCCCACTGAGAGTGAGAGATCTTTAATGGAACGAGTCAGACAAGAACTCAAACATGAACTTAAACAGGTAACTACGTATTCATATATTATATATACAATCTCCATCAGTTAGCCTTATACACATTGTTTATTCTGTTAAGTTAGATATATTTATGCCCATAATATTAGTTATACATCTAGTCTCGTGATCTAATGACATAGAACCATGTTTCTGTGAAAAGGGTTATAAGGAGAAAATTGTAGACATAAGAGAGGAGATACTAAGGAAGAGAAGAGCTGGAAAATTACCTGGAGACACAACCTCTGTTCTTAAATCTTGGTGGCAGTCTCATTCTAAATGGCCTTACCCTACTGTGAGTTTTATCTTTATACTTCTTCAATCACTCATATGAATCTGTGTTTGTTCAATGAACACGCCAAACAACTTCATAATTGCCTTCTCAATCTCCTAATTTCAAATGAGTGAGATGAGTTCTGGCAGGAGGAAGACAAGGCGAGGTTGGTTCAAGAGACGGGTTTGCAGCTCAAACAGATTAACAATTGGTTCATCAATCAAAGAAAGAGGAATTGGCATAGTAATCCATCTTCGTCTACAGTCTCAAAGAACAAACGCAGAAGGTACCTACGTTCCACCAACAAAACTTTGTAGAAATTTTTTCTAGATCATACAATCAAACAATAGGATACAATATTGTAACTTTTAGGTGTATAAAAGTTTAGTTTTAGGTATATAGTTAGATTAACTTTTAGTTATATTTTCAAGAAACATGGAGACATTGGATTAATATGGAGAATTGCTTTTATGAAGCAATGCAGGTGAAAACAGCGGAAGAGAGAGTTGAGATCACTTTTGAACTTGCATGCAAAGATCCAATGGCTTGATATACAGTTGGAGACGTGAAGACAGAACTCTTACACAAAACAAACGTAGAGAGTAATTTTAGTGAAAATTATATGGTTTATGTAGCTTCATGCTTCGTAACTACTTGGACACATAAATTAAGCATGATTTGTAATATAAGTTTTTAGATGGAATTCATGATAGGATTTTCATATCCATCTCCACCATCATCATAGTTCTTGTGAATAAAATGGATATTTTCTTAGCTCTAATCTATACAAATATGCATATACATCTTATTCGCGTAGAATGATGCGTATATGTTTTTGTCAAATTGATGGTATCAGGTTTTTGCTTTGATTTTTTTGTGTGTGTTTTGACATCAAGTTTTTTCTTAGGTTTTGTGAGTGGATGAACCTTATTACAGAAAATATGATACGACAAAAACACCGTGCCGTTTATCACATCCGGAGCTACAAAGGTCGCCGGCACACGAAAGAAAGAGAGACTTTCTTAGCCGTAGTCGAAATTACTAAACTTACTAGGAAGATTTTACATTTGGGTCCCTGTTTTCTACAATATCTTCTAAAGCCCATTGGGTTTCTTCATTATCCATTACGGGCCTGTAATATAGGGCTCTACCTCGCCACAGCCCATATGAGCATGCAATATTTACAAAAATAGTTCATAGGTATAAAACGCCTACGTTTTCTTACGCAGTCTTTTCTATAGGGGACGACACTATTTTACTACATAGACTATGGTTGCCTACGGTTTTTCTATCTAAACTTCGGATCTCTCTATTACACCACATAAACTAACAACGCATACCTTAATTTTACACGAACTATTGACATGTCTTCACAATTCCACAAATCGTTATTTTTTGAATAAATCGCGATCAATTGAAATTAACTATATTTACCATATAACCCGAAAACCGACCCATTGAGTAATTGCGGTTGGTGAGATTACTCCTTTTAACCAATTGAGTAAACACAATTGTGAAAATTTGGGTTATGTGAGTTATGTGGTAGACGCAATTAACTTCAATTGATCGCGACTTATCCAAAAAATAGTGATTTGGGGAATTGTGAATACATGTCAATAGTTCATGTAAAATTAAAGTGTGTATTGTTAGTTCATGTAGTATAATAGAGAGATCCAAAGTTCATGTGGAAAAATCATGGACAACCATAGTTTGTGTAGTAAAATAGTGTCGTCCCTTTCTATAGAGATTTTCTTTTTCACCATCCTAATATATTATTTGGGAAACTTTTTAACAAATTAACCTTACCCTAATGTGTTAATAACAAAAATATCATGCTGACGTGTCAACACCACATCGAATTTCAGATTAAATATATAAAAAGGTTAAACTTACTAGAATAATTACAATACATGTCACTCATATTAATTTGGTTCGAGAATAAATATAATTTATTCAACTAACCAAAAAATACTATTACATTTGCAAAAACAATAATTTTTATTTCTTTAAATTTTTTATATGTTAATTTATAAATAATTTCAAATAAATATAAAAAAATTTAAGTTACTACTATAATTCCTAATATATTATTTGAGAAACATTTTAATAAAATAATTTTACTCTGACGTGTTATTAACAGAAATATCATGATGACGTGTCATCACTAAAATAAATTTTAAATAAATATATAATCTCTAATATATTATTTGGGAAACTTTTTAACAAATTAACCTTACCCTGACGTGTTAATAACAAAAATATCATGCTGACGTGTCAACACCACATCGAATTTCAGATTAAACATATAAAAGGGTTTAACTTACTAGAATAATTACAATACATGCCACTGATATTAATTTGGTTCGAGAATAAATATAATTTATTCAACTAACCAAAAAAATACTATTACATTTGCAAAAACAATAATTTTTATTTCTTTAAAATTTTTTATATGTTAATTTATAAATAATTTCAAATAAATATAAATAAATTTAAGTTACTACTATAATCTCTAATATATTATTTGAGAAACATTTTAATAAAATAATTTTACTCTGACGTGTTATTAACAGAAATATCATGATGACGTGTCATCAACAGAAATATCATGATGACGTGTCATCACTAAAATAAATTTTAAATAAATATATAATCCCTAATATATTATTTGGGAAACTTTTTAACAAATTAATCTTGACGTGTTAATAACAAAAATATAATGCTGACGTGTCAACACCACATCGAATTTGAGATTAAATATATAAAATGGTTTAACTTACTAGAATAATTACAATACATGCCACTGATATTAATTTGGTTAGAGAATAAATATAATTTATTAAACTAACCAAAAAATACTATTACATTTACAAAAACAATAATTTTTATTTCTTTAAATTTTTTATATGTTAATTTATAAATTATTTCAAATAAATATAAATAAATATAAATAAATTTAAGTTACTACTATAATCCCTAATATATTATTTGAGAAATATTTTAATAAAATAATTTTACTCTGACGTGTTATTAACAGAAATATCATGATGATGTGTCATCACTAAAATAAATTTTAAATAAATATATAAATGAGTTTAATTTATTAGAATAATTACAAGTATATCATTGTTATTAATTTGGTTATATATTAATATATTTTATTAAACTAACAAAAAATTACTATTAAATTCATAAAAAATAATTATTTTCTTTTTTTAGTTTATATATACAAAAATTAATGTTAAAAGTAATTTTAAATAAAATTAAAATTATATAAATATTTAATTTATATACTAATAAAATATAATTTGCGAATATTTTTTCCCACGCATGACGTGGATATGAATCTACTTAACAGTTATAAAACAAAAAGGCTATATATCGTTCATCGTTTTATGAGATACTAAAATTGAAGAATCTCCATTGTGTGTGTGTAGGTTTGGTTTTTAGTTTTTCTCAGTTTGAGAGTCTAAAACCAGATAAATCCACTTATACTTAGATTAAGTTTTGATTAGTTTTCATTTTTGGATTAGTATTCCATTAAATTTACTTTATATAAATATGACTAAATAATACTATTGTGATTAATATACGTATATGATTAAAATAAATTTTTTATTAGTTCGATTTATGCAGTTGTGGTTTAATTTGGTTACTATTCAACTTTTTAAGTTAAGTATGATTCAAATTTAAATTTTTATGGAGATAGGTAGAGATAAACTAGTAGTTGTGATAATATTGAGTTTTGAATGATCGCAAGTTATAAAATATAAAAAATAAACTGTTTTGAATATTTTTTAATTGGTCATTTTGAAATGTTAAAAAAAAAAATTACAAATGAACTGTTGTTCTGATTGGACATGTGGCCAAACCTATCTCACTATTAATAATCTAACTATATTTAGATCCATAAGGTTGGAAAAAAATATTCACATAATTATTTATTTTATAAATATAAATTATATATATATATACAATTATCTCTTATTTAAAATATTTTTTAAAAAAATTTAATATTCATAAAAAATAAAGTATATAATAAAATTAGATTATACAAATGAATTTAAATTATGTATATATTGGGATATACAATATTATTAAAATAGCTAAGGAATTGTAAATGTGATAAATATTCAATTTAGGTAAATTTTTGTTTTATATTTTGTTTGACTGATTTTCTAAATTTTTTAATATTTTATTTTATATTGTTTTGCTTTTTATATTGAAATATTAGAGATTTACATATATTATAATAGTAAATATATGTGTAATGATATTTTCATAAATAATCTAATAAATTATATTTTATGTAATATTTGTATTAAAATATTTTCATAATATTACACAAAATATTTGTAAATCACAATTGAAAATAAGATTTTTTTGTTAAAATTGTTTTTAATTAATATATCAGGGAAGAGATTGTGTGTTAAAAAGGACAAAAATTCACATAGGAAGAAGATTGCATGCATGACGTGCCACGACGGTTGCGATGGGTTTTAGATTGGTCGTTGTCGTCTGTTTGAATGACAGTAATCATAAAAGACATTAAGACAGCTGTGTTTCGGTTATGTTACAGAGATGATACAATTGCTTCGTCTTCTTCTTCTTTTTTATCCTTATAATAACAAAATTACAATGTTGAATAAATGGAAGATTCGCTATCTGAAAGTGACTCCAAAAAAAAAAGTGATACACATAAATAATAAAGTAATAGTGGGTGGCTTAAAAATAAAAGAGAGAGAGAAGACAAGGAAGTTCAAACATTCTTTGTAGTCTATAATGCGCTTCTTTCTGTTTTATGTTAGCCATTGTATGCTAAAAACATTTCTAATATTCTATAGATAGATGTTAAGGTAATAATCATTGATACAATGTGTTAATGATTCGTCTGGTGTTTCTGTAAAAGCTTATATGAGAAAATATACTCTTCCCAAACACCAATTATGAGGAAATAACGTTCGAATGTAGTTTCACATTTACATACTTTTCTCCCAATATTTTATATTTAAATTGCGATATTCAGTATTTTTTTGCAAGTCGAGATCACGATCTTTTAGTTAAATATAATACTTTTATATTTATTGTTGGAGACACGATGCAGTTTATCTCTCTTGTTACAAAACTAACTCTCAAAGTAAACCGTATAAAAAAAATTATATATCATATATTGATAAGAGATACAACATTATCTGTTGTCGAAGCATATAACATTAGGTTCGTCCAAAGTTATAATGTAATGAACTTTTTAAACAAACTCAATTATATAATAATGATAAAATAGAGAAAATAAAATATAAATTAACTATGAAATGAGCAGATATTATGAATACGTATAAATTAAAAATTTATAAAGCATTTTTTGTTAAAGATAATTTGAAGTATTGTCATACGCTTTTTGAATCTAAAACACAATATTTTTGGATTTGAAGCATAAAAAGAGAAAGAGACATGTCGACTGGGGTGGCAAGTAGTACCACTTCGTAACAACACAAACATCAGAACATGTGAAAAAAGCGTTTTGGTTTCCCTTTTTTTTCTTCTTTCATCCCCACTTCACTTCACTTCACTTCATATTCTTATCCTCAGTCTCTCCACTTGTTTCCTGTTTTTAATTTAAGTTTAAATCTTCTGGATAATACGATAATTGGCATCCACTATCTTAAACCGAATTTGGGTGCTTCTGCCTGTGAAAGCTTACCAGATGTACAATTAAATATTGATCGAAATGTAAATATTGATTCTTCTAAGTATTAAGTTCAAATATTTTATCACAGTAGCTGAGTCTCCCAAAAGAGTATCCACACTTTTTTTTTGTTTTGACATGAGTTTTACAGGTTATGACGATGACTAACAAAAACAATTATAAATGTTTGAAGAAAAATATCAGTGAAAAAATGTTTTATCCGTGTGAAAATATCAACATCTATTTAAAAAGATATTTATATTTAAAAAAGTCTATATAGTTACTGTTGGATGTGGATTCCACCCTTCCTGCGATCCAGAGCTCGATCCAAGAAGAATAGGCCCAATAGAGGGAATGCCCATTCTCGTTTAGAGTGGGTGCACGCCAATCGAGAGGTCACCGGGCAGGTTAGGGACCTGTTCGATCTCACCGATTATCGAATACGACGGAAAACATGTCAGCATTAAATGACATTTATAAACATTTAAGAAAGGTAATGATTGCGATATTGAAATTTAATCGAGCTGAGGGTATAAAATGAGGGAGATTCGCGCCATAATAGAGGCAGATCTTTTAATAGTTCGGAGCTAATAACGAACTAAAACTTGTAATAGATTTCTCATCAAATAATAGAAATTCTCGTTTATGCCTGATCTAGTAGATTTACTCCGAAATCTAAGATACAAATTTGATGAAATTTCCCCTTTCTTAGATTTACGAAAAAGATATCTTGTTTGATCTAGTAGATTCCACTCCCGATATCTAAGAATCAACAGTTAGATTTTCATAATAAGTTCAATTCTATACGTCTTACAATGTTTTGATATATGACTATATGTGTTATGTTTTCGGGTCACTGGAAAGATTAGTAGCTTAGAGTCTCCCAACTCCAATGTACCATTTGTCTTAGCTATAACAGTCTCAATGACAACGATTCATAAATCATAAACAATACTATAAAGTTAAGACCTTTTTATTATAAGTTAATATATCATCCCGACACAGTATATCTTCTGTTTTATTGCATTTTCCAAAATTCCAATGAAATATATGTTATATCCGTCTGTTGACATTTAGCTCCTGAGACTTCTCAGTTCTCACATTCAGATCATTTAGAATCTTCACTTGACTTACATTTCCACTCGGTTCCAATTTCCACCAACATTGATTTAATCCTCAGTGCATGCATCCACAATGTCTCAAATCTTGTTTCAGTTCCTCGTTATCATTACTGCTCCGATCGCTTCTTGATGAACCAAGAAACTCTAAAATTGTGAAAAGTGACAATCTTTTGTTCCAGATTGAATAATTAATACTGTATATTGACCGCTTAATCAGATCCAGGTGTAATGATGGAATTAAAACAAGATGCATTTTGATTTAGCCATTGAATTACATCCATCCACATTTTAGGGTTTATCAACCAGTGTTTATCTGAAACAGTTATCTCCTTCTCTCCTTTAAGAAGAGCTTTTTTACAGTTCTACAAATCCCAAAAGTGAAATCGATTTATATTTGTAAGAGTAAAGTAATTGTTTATTTACATAGATAAATAAGAGAGGCAATGTATTTAGAAAATGTTGTTTTTTCGCACATATATATATAATGACGTCATATTCGTACACGTCATTTCTAAATTCTCAAATAAGCACAACGGAAGCACATTTATATTATACCGTCACACGAAGAGGAAAGATATTTTTACATTGAAATAACAAACCGTCAGAACGAGATCAGATCAACCGTCGCCGATCTAGATTTCGTCACCGGCGACGCAGGCAACCTGGCCGTAAAATTCGGGAAAGAACCGTCTTCGTCCGCTCGTGCATCGTTTTCGAAATTGAGGGCATAGCTCAACGGATCATAGCTGAAATCTCCAGGATAGCTCTGGCTCTGGTGTCTCTGATGATGAGAACAATTATAACCGCAATTATTGTTGCGACACGTGACCTTGATGCGTGATTTGACGCGTCGGCATCGATCTCTGATCTCGAGCTCCTGCGCCGTTGATTTGAGCCAATCGTAAGGAGATTTCGGCGTTTTTTGTCCGATCATCGCCTCCGGCTCAACCACCGCGTTCGCTCCTAAACAGCAGATCGGAGATCTCATCCTGTGACCGGTTCCTCTCGTTGATCTAGCGGAAGATGGAGAGCTGCATTCGTTGTACATCTCGTCGATCTTGAATTTTTCTTTCTTTTTCTTCGAAAATTGAGGGAAATTGTGAAACAGAAATTGTAGAGAAACGAAGAATGTGTTTTTTCTTGTAAAGAACCAGGGAAAAAAGGAGATGCGAGAGAGAAAGATCGTATTGGAGAGAATAAATAGGAATCAATCAGGGAAGAAGATAAGGGAGTTATCAGTGGGTGGAGGCGTGGGTTCCGGTTTGGGTTTGGGTTTGGGTTTGGGTTTGGGTTTGGGTTTGGGTCGGCCTCAGCGTTTTCTAAGGGTTTGTTTTTATTTCGTATTTTATTTTCCATTCAGTGATTTCGTAATCATATATATGATATATAATGTTTCAGTTAAATTCACTTTTTTTAAAAAATTATGCTAAAATACATTAGTTAATATATTTGAAATTTCATAGAAATATGTAAACGTCTTATCTTTTGAAACAAAAAATAATCATTAAAACATTTTATACTTTAAAATCGAGAATATTCGCTAGATACTCATGACATCATCTATATATATGAAAATTTCATAATATGTCAGCTCACTAATGATGACAACTAACAGCTCTTATCTTTCGGAGGACTTTAGTTGAGGTTTAAGTGTGTGTTTAACGCTTTAGTTTTGCTCTATGACTAGGACTATTTTGTTGAGAAAGGATAATTTGTTGTTTTTTTTTGAGTTATCGACTTTAAAACAATGATTTTTATTAGGAAAGAATAGCGTTGCAAAGAAACACATATTCTAGTGTATGCTGCACTGAAACGGAGGACGGGGGACGAGGACAGGAACGAAAAAAGAATACGGCATATTTAAAATTTGTCTAACTTAATCACTGTAATTTTATAGTGGAAGTTCTTGATTTTGATTTGATAAATTAGTAGATTTACTACCAGAACAATTATCAATATGATCGCTTTTTCTTAAAAATTTATAATTTTATATAATCAAACTGTATAATATCATAAAAGTTTTAAAAAATTTGAATTATGCAATATATATAATACATGGATGAGAACAATATATTTTATAATTTATAATGTATAAAATCGAAAAAAAATAAAAGAATGTCTAATGTATAAACTCAAAAAAATTAAAAAATATATAATGTATGTATAATATATAAATTCGAAAAAAATAAAAGAAACTCATAAATACTAAAGTAATCATACATAATATGTATAATATTATGTATTTTATACATCAATGTGTTAATTACAAGTTTGGTATTAACATATGCATCAATGTTTTAATTTTTGGTTTTAAAATCAAAACAGAATAAATACCAATCATTATTATAAGATTGATATATAAATATTTTATGTATCGATACTTTAATTTTTGGTTTTAGAATCAAAACAAAATTAATATCAATCATTATTACAAGATTGATATATAAATATTTTATGCATCAATGCGTATTAACATATGCGTTTTATGCATCAATGCGTATTAACATATGCATCAATATATTTTATATATCAATGCGTTAATTTTATGCATCAATACGTTAATTATCTAGTAATTAATGTTTAAAGTAACAATTTAAATTGTATGGTACAATAAAAATTTCTAATATATTATTTGCAAAACTTTTTAACAAAATAACATTATTTTGACGTGTTAATAACAAAAATACCATGCTGACGTGTCAATAGCACAATGAGTTTCAGATTAAATATATAAAAGAGTTTAAATTACTAGAATAATTACAATATATGTCATTGATATTAAGTTGGTAAGAGAATAAATATATTTTATTTAACTAACCAAAAAATACTATTATATTTACAAAATAATAACTTTTATTTCTTTATTTTTTATACGTTAATGTATAAATAAATTTTAAATAAATATAAATAGATTAAAGTTACTACCATAATCCCTAATATATTATTTGAAAAATATTAAAAAAATACTTTTACTCTGACGTGCTATTAAGAAAAATAACATGTTGACGTTATCACTACAGTAAATTTCAAATAAATATATAAATGAGCTTAAATTATTAAAATAATTACAATATATGTCATTATTATTAATTTGGTTAGAGAATTAATATATTTTATTAAACTAACCAAAAAATATTATTAAATTTGTAAAAAAATAATTAATTTTCTTTTCTTAATTTATATATACAAAAATAAAATTAAAAGTAATTTTAAATAAAAAAATTTAAAATTATATAAATATTTAATTTATATTTACTAATAAAATATAATTTACGAATATTTTTCCCCACGTATGCCGTGGGTATAAATCTAGTTTTATATATATTGCACAGTTTAAAGTAAGAATTTAAATTGCAATATCAAAAAAACAGAATTAGTATAATATATAACTTTTTATCAAATTGTGGTTCATAGTATTTTTAAAATTGAGAATGAAAACTAGGGATATAAATAGATTTATATAAGAATAGTTTTTTCTTTTTTATACAAAAGTATTATGTAAGATATATGTAAAAAGGAAAAAAATTTTGATGTAATAGTGTTGATGTTCATTTTTTATATCACATAAATGAATATTATATAAGATATTTATTTAATAAAATAATAATAGAATATTAAAGAAATAAAAAGGAAAGAAAGTGGTGTCCCCTACCGTCTCCGAGACGTTTCCGAGACGGGAGACGGCACCGGAGCGGAGTACTGTTATAAAACATTCTTCCGTTAGAAACATTAAAGAAATTCTCAAACGCTAATATAGAGGAAAGTAAACATTAGATTCCGTGTTCCACGTATGATTCTGATGCCCCTCCTCTCTAACCATTATCCTTGGTCTTGAGTACACTTCTTCCTGTCTAGTTGGTTCCGTTTCAAAACTTGGTGCCGTTTAATGTGTGGAACAACCAACTGCGAGTCGTTTTAAGCGTAGCCATCTAGTTGGTTCAGTACCTTAGTTATCTGAAGCAATGGCGTGGAACGAAGAAGGAGGTATTCGATCAAGTATCAATCGTATGCAAGTTTCTCTGTCTGCTTCATGTCACCGATCGTTACCTAATCTCCTCGTCTCACGTCTGTAATTGTTGAAACTCAAATCTTATCTTTCTTTTTTTTAATATCAAAACTTACTCTTTCATCTTCTCCAACGAAATCTAATTCCGTTTGTATTGGGTTTTAGGTTCAAGGCCCCAGCATGCTTCCGACGCTTAGTCTCGCCGGCGATGTCATTTTGGCGGAACATTTATCACACCGGTTCGATAAGATTGGGCTCGGTGACATTGTGTTGGTTCGATCTCCTAGAGACCCAAATCGGATGGTGACAAAACGGATCTTGGGCTTAGAAGGCTATAAGCTCACTTTCTCTGCTGACCCATTAGTCGGTGATGCCTCAGTCAGCGTTGTGGTATGAAAATTGAGCAATCTCTCCATTAGAAATTCCATATTTTGGTATGGTATGTGCAAATTTCTTGGGTTCAGGGTTTATCTGTGTATGGTTGATCATTTGTCATGGTCTAGAAGGTGAAGCATTGCCGGTTATTGGCGGTATCAGACTAGTTATAGCATTTAGGGTTTGTATCATTGTATGTGTGTGATATGCATTGCTAGTTATTGGTCTCGATTAAAGTAGATTTCAGAGTAGTTTTAGCATTTAGGCTCTCTTCCTGTCTTATAAACCTCTTCAGCATATTAGCACACATATCTGAGTTCTATGCGACCAATATTGGTTATTTTGCAGCACCGAAGCTTCTCTGAGTTAGGTTTTGTGTTTGCTTGTTCAAAATAGGTTCCAAAAGGTCATATTTGGATTCAGGAAGATAACTTGTATGCTTCAACCGATTCACGTAATTTTGGACCTGTACCTTACAATCTCATTGAAGGAAAAGCTCTTCTGCGGGTAAAGTCTTAGTAGTCTGACAACTTCGTTTCTCAAATTTTCTAGCTCCCAAATTGTTATGTCATACACAACTAATAACTATCTGTTTGCTTTCTCTAGGTCTGGCCACCAGAATGTTTTGGGTCATATTGTTAGATCAAAGTAAAGTGGTGACTTTTGCGATGATTATTGTGGATGGAACAGAGTTTATTTTGATCCTTTTGTAGATGAAACCAATCTGAAAGAAAGAGAGAATGGTCCTGGTCCTATGTATGCTTTTCAATCACCTAACTAAACCGAACATGCCTTGCCTTTTATCGAATAAAGTGTAGTTGATTAAGATAATATAATGGGCAACAACATTTCGAAACTACTATCGCTTCTTCGAAATTGCTTATGATGGAAAAGAAAATAGACGAGTAAACTATTGATACAATACAAAAACCTTTAACCAAAATTAAAAATATAGATTACTGATATTGGTAAATCCTTTTTTAAAAATAGAATAGGATTTCTAGATTGTTTAGTTAATACCAAAATATTCACATGTCTCATGTAGGTGGATGGACCAGTGATTAACCAAATCTAAAAAGAGATGTCGAAACGGAAAATTAAAAAATGGCAAATCAGTATAAAATCATATATAGTTATTAAAATCTAGATATTAGTATAATATTGGATACAACATCGTTGCTGCCACCACTTTAATAAAAAAAAATATCCCAGAGTAAAATAAGCATCTTATTCTTAATAATGGGATTCTCAAATTTATTACTAAATAATCATGCATTGGCAGCAAGTCATCAATATAAGATTCTTCTGTTTAAACATTATCATAGCATGTATTTCATATATATTACATGATAATATATACGTAAATGTCCACTAATAAGGGACTTTTAAATCGCTTTATACTCTCCCATAACCTTTTTAATCGCCAAAAAGAAAACAATACTATTTAATAATGCGTACACACTTGCAAAAGATCTACAAAACAACAAACCACTCTCGTAGTCTTATCACCAGTTTCACCACTAAGGTAAAAACACTTTGTTTGCATTAATAAACAAAAAAAATATAGCTCAAATCGAAAGTAAAATCAATAAAAGAGACTAATAGAGATGATACCATTGATTGTAGTAAGAAACAATAATCACATGATCATGACCATGACCATGACCATGACCATGACCATGACCATGACCAGACCATGACCAGGACCATGTTAGATAACTCTAAATTCAGTGTCAGACATTGAATAACCAGTTAAACACTTTTGTCTCTATAGATTGTTATGATGAGGATAGGGAAGCGTTGACACGTGTGAGAGCCAGTCACACGTGTCGTAGTAACGTGGGACTAGAAGGTATTTGCATTAACAAATTGTATTTCCCGACCATACAAAAGTAAACTGTTTTGTCCCTAACTCACCCAACACGAACTCCATGTGCCTCGCATTATTGATCCCCCTACTATCCTAACTTTTATTTTATTTCTTAGATTTTTTTTAACTATATACTGTTACAATATTCGTACTTAAGATAAGATCGTATCTTAGAGTCTGAAATAATATGGTAAATCTTATGATAGTAATTTTCTTATAACTCTTTCTGTTTCAAAGAAGAAGATGCAAAGCTCATTCCAGTGGAAACTAATTTTAAATCCAGAACTAGTTTAACTTTTTTTATCGAAGAACCAATTGTTTTTGGTTGCCTCCAATGGCAAACCATGGCTGTGTCAGTTGAAAGTCATATGACATTGGCTGTCCCGAAGTGAAGGGGGAACGATTCCAAATAATAAAATCGATATTTTTTGCACAATTTTTGAAGATGATTTTGATGAAGATGGTTGTTTCAATCCATAGTCTGTAGAACGCTGATTGTCAAATCAGAAGAATGAATCTTTTTAGGATTCGATTGCCCGAATAATCAAGAGCGAAGGTCATAGAGTAACGTGTCCCAATCGTATGGTGATATGAAACTGCATGCAGTTACTAACCTGTTCAAAAACATCTTAGAGTAAGAATCTAACATATGTTGAGTATTATCAACCATGTTAAGAAATTGTGCTTTGGGATATTTCCGAAGAAATAAAGAGCAATCTGCTATTAATTGTCGTCAGAGGAGAGATCGACTAGCATTGCAGAAGTCGGTATTTCAATCTTTTACAATCCACCAAACAAATAGAAACTAGTTGTGCTTATGACCTTGCTTTAAGTCCCTCCAAGAATTTGGCTAAGTCACCAGTAGGTTTGAGGTGAAAAGTTGTTAAAATATTTTAATTTGTTAATTATGACTATTACATGTTATTTTTTGCCGATAACTATGACATGTTTATTCGTATGAACATATTGTATTTAAAGTGTTAACAACAATCTGCACAATAATCCAGCAACCACAGCTACTATATGAGATTCAGTTAGATCATAGATGTAACTTGACATGTGTAAGTTCGTGCTATAAGATTTATTGTTGGATGTTAGCTACAACTTTAAATTGAATATTAGTAACTATTATTGACATTAAGAGACTAAGCATAACAAGACATTTCTATATCGACGACCAAACGCATGTTTCAGACCAACAAACAAGATCATTAAAATGTGCGGTTAAAACGTTTTGATATCTATTAGTATACTCTACACTATAAATTCTAAAATATCTTACAAACTTATATAAGAACTCTTTAAACAATGTTAACTTTATTTTTAACCCATTGATTTGAAGTTTTATATTAATATATGTTTAAATTAGTACTTACATATAACATATGTGATTTTTGTCGCCACGACTCGCATTCACCGATTTTAGTATTGTTGTATAAAATCATAGTACAGATTGTGACGAGAAAAGACCATTGGAACTGCAAATCCGGCTTTTGAAACAACGAGCAATGGCATTCTGTAATTATCGCAGCTTTTCGGGGGTACGAGTTGACATCTTTTTTAGTCATAATACGTGGCAGCTTTTCGAAATGCCCACAAAAGTATCCCTTCTCACCCGTTGGATCAGAACCCGATTCTTTTCGAAACGGCAAAACCGCCAAGTTGAAAATATTAATAAAAAGGAAACTAAAAAACTTATATAATATGCTAACCATGGTTAAGTTTGACTAACCTGACATAGAATTACTCATAATCGAAAAAGCTCAAAATCTTTGAAATTATTTACATTTAATGCCATTGAAGAGCTTTTGTTATAAATTCGGTTCCTGAGACTCGCTAGGTTTGCCGAACCAACCTCCCTCCGGGGTCTTCTTAAGGAGAGATCATAAAAAAACCGCTTTCATTCTCTTCTCTCTTCCTTTCTGACTCTTTCTAATTTCTATTTCGACTGAAAAACTATGGTGACTACATCTTCTCGAACGACCAAATCCAGTGGCCCTGTGCTTCGTTCACAATCGCCGTCGGGTCGGTTTTGTGGTGCTTACTCGAAAGCTGTTCCGTCGTCTTCTTCCTCAGCGTTCGCTTCTTCTACGAGCTCTAGCTTTTCGTCGCCGTCTTCAGCTTTCTTCAGCAACCAACACGAAAATCACAGTCATCACCGATCTGCATCGCCGACTCGTGTGAATCTGTACACGGCGCAACCGATGGCTCAGTCGTTTCGGTATTCTCTTGACAGAAGATCAATCTCGCCTACCAACAGTTCCATATCCGTTTCGAAAAAGCAGCAGCCGACGAGTAGTCACAAGATCACCGAGACTAGAAGGAGGTGTATGTGTTCTCCGACGACGCATCCTGGATCTTTTAGATGTAGTCTCCACAAGAACGTGGCGAATCCTCACGGTCAAGGTACAGCTTCGTATCCGACCAATAGTTTGAATATGCGCCGATCTGCGATGACGAATTCTCTTGTGAGAATCGGCGGCGTTGAAGGAGAATGGGTGAGAAGAGCCTTGACGACTTTGATTCGGCCTTCGTCGCATCATCTGAAAAGACGAGCTGCGTTTCAGCCTCGTCCAAGCAGGCTCTCAATCATGTCGAAATCTATTGATAAATGATGGGATCTGATTTCAGGTTCCAGGTTTCAGGTTTGTTCTTCTCTCTAAAACAACCAATGATAACTAGGGCGACAGATTCAGCGAAGAGAAATCTGAATACGGTCGGAAAAGTAAACTCGGAGACAGATGAAGATGAACGAGATATCCGGCTGTTTTGGATGAGAATCTACCGCGAAATCGAGTTTTGTAAACGAAGATCGAAAGAAAGGAAGACAGCATCATAATTTTTTTGTTTTTGTTGGGTGAAGAAAATGCGAAATGCATTGTACATACTCATTTTACTGTTTTGATGCTCTCTGAGAACAAAAAATGTCGTGGACTGTCGAAATTACACCTAAAATTGGAAAATCGAATCTGGTAGAAATAGATCTGAATCAAATTTCTCAAATTCAATTATTCTCTTCTCACATCCATCCATTGGTGTCATGTATGCAGCGGTTGTCAGATTCCCGTTCATTCGTGTTCCGTCAACGTACGCGTCTTCCGTTATCCATCGTCGTTTCTTCCATTAGTTTTCCAGGTTCGTTTGAGGTATGTTCTTTCATTTTTGTTAATTTGTTTTACTTTCTGTAAATATTTGATTGGTTTATTTATCCATTTTCAGGATGCGCTAAGCAACTACTAGACTAACCAGGAAATCAAATTTCGAAAGATTAAACCAGCAGAACAAAATACGTGAAGTAGAAAAAATGAATTATCCAAGACAAGTAATTTGATCACATACGGAAAATAAAAGTGAGAAAACATGATTGATATAAGTTGGAAAGGGAATGGAAAGGGTAGCTGAGTGACCATAGAAAACGACCCAACATGAATCCATAATTAGAGGAGTAGATGGAAAATGCATTTAAATATTAGTTTGGGAATCATTCGATTCGTGAACAGGTACATTTTGGAATTTTTAGTGAGAAAACAAAAAGAGAGGTAAAAATTATTTGTGATGGATCTGTAAACAAATAAATAAATGGATGTGCTTACACATTAAACCTATATATGATGGAAAGTTTTCAGATATTAAGTCGAGAGGACACATCTAAAGTAAAATTTTGACGAAGAATTTTGGTGAGCAAATTTTACAATGGGTTTTGGAAATTTTTAAAACATTATAAGAAAAATATATTAATGTGGGCTTTTCAAAACTTTTTCTAAAAATTTTTAAGATTATTTTGGACAGTGAATTATGATCCACATGGTAATAAGTGCTTAAAATATATGGTCGACTGTCACTATCAGCTACATAGTCAATATATTTTGCAAAATGTTAGTCTTTCATATGTCGTTTCTCTGTGGTGACTCTTCAGTATTGAAACAAGGCTCGCTAGAAATTCCAAAAATATAGAAGTATTTTTTGCAAAATTGAGAATGACAGTTGAAAAAATAAATTTCATATATTCAAAATCATAGTGACATCATGAGATATTAGCCGATTATATACCAGTAGAGTCTAGTAGTCTGGTTTAATTTTGGAATAGGCATAATAACAATAAATTGAACAAAAGAATAAGATGAAGGAAATATGGGAATACACGTCTTCCTTACCTGGAATGCGTATATGCCACCATCATATTGTTAAACAAAATGATATTCTTTTTCATAATTTCAATTCATAGTGACATCATAAGAGGTCGGCCCGACTATTTGCCTAATATTATTATTATTATTATTAGGTCGCAAAATTCCTAAATATATATGAAGAGATATACATGGCAATATTAAATATAATCACAAATTTTATATAACGTAGAGCAATGAATTTGCATCATAAAAATAAAATCATAAAGCGTGAAAGCGAAATAAGGAGATTTAGGTGAGTTGGAAACCAAACTTATTATGATGTGAAAACTGAAATAAAGCGACGAAACATCTTCCTTAATTAGGGGATTTAACTAATATTTTCATCTGATTTAGAATCTTTTGACGAATATAAAACTTTAATAAAAGGCTTCTATTATACTTAAAATAGATTTTCCAAGATATGTATTCTTACTATTAAGCAATAAACATCATCGTGATGCTTAAATTATTCTAATTCAAAGCGTTACTTCTGACTTCAATCTCGTGTATATTTAATTGTGTGTTAACCGAAAATGCTGTTAGTAATTTAATTAAATGGTTAAGAAAGTGAGTGTATTTTGCGTGGCGGATTTGAATTCTGGAAAAAGACTTGAAGATAGGGTTGCTTCTGTCTTAACTCTTAAGCCAACTTGTTCCAATTTCGTCTTTTTTGTTTTGGTTCCATTGCATTGGGCAAAACTACAATAATGCATAAACCAGAATTGAGATCATGTTTTTTATTGGTTTTAAAAACCAGAATTGTTGCAAATGTTTACAATAGTTTCAACTTGAGTATTTTAATCATTTTGGTTAATTTCCCATCTCTAGTTCACACGTTTAACACCTATATAAACTGTATATAACTCTTTATTAATGGTTTTGTCAATTTGACACCAACGTATTATTTTGCAGTCTTGTTCTTTTGACACCTATATGAGGTTATTTTGTGCCAACCCGGTTTAAAAATGACTTGCAATAGGGACCATATGCTATATTAATGACTATTATAACAACATATTATCCTCTGAAATATACCTCTCCTGTTTAGAATCGAACTACATTTTAAAATATCGTAAACTACTAAAAAAGTTATTTTCTATATTTTCTAAGAATATCTGTTTATTTTAAATGAGTTACTTTTAAATTTATTATAGACTAAAATAAATTACAAATTAAAAAGAAGAAATATCATAACCTGATTTTAAAGGGTATAACTTAAATATTTGGATTTATCATTTTTTTTAAATTTGGAGTTTAGAATTAAATATTGAAAATTGAAAAATAATTAATATATTTTTGAAACAAAATGATTTTATAGTACTTTAAAAACTGTTTTTTAACATAAAAAAACTCATACTTTAACATTTGAACTCGCGACCGATTTGAGAGTCTTTGTTCTTATGGATTGCAATTATTGTATGGAGTAATCCGTGAGAAACATCGTTTGACCAATACTTTTCTTGAAATGTACACATTAATCAGACTTTTAACACTTAGATGAAAATACCATAAATTCATACACGATGCACATAAAAAATACATAGAAAATTAGCTAAATTAACAGAAATTTGTCAAAATTTTCAGAAATTATAACAGAAATTTTCGCAGTTCAATACCTTATTTCAAATGTGACATCTATCTTTATATATATAGCAAAATTTAAAGATAGAAAGAGACACACATGATGCTCTTCGATATGTTTAATTGTGAACAACTGTTTTAAAAATTATGACTACTAAATGCAAGAGGCAAAGCTCGTGTCTTTGTTCTTTCCTTTACCCCAATTTTATTTTATTTTTCGTCAAGCCAAGTGATTTTTTCGTGCATGAGTATTGATTTCGATATTAATTAACGTTTGAATATTGAATTATACATTTTATAATCACGTTAGCTCAATGTATTTTATTGGTTTTTATATAATAAATTAAATATTTTTAAATAATAATTTAATTGCCATCATTATTAATTTAAAAATGCTTTTTTAAACAACTTTAACTTTTAAAAAACTATCCGTTAAAAATGATTAATAATTAGATAACAGTTGTTGATATATGGAAACAGAACAGACATGTGATGAGTATGACCCACACACCTTCGTTGAGATGTTAATTAACTCTTTAATCTTTAGTTTGAGAAAAACCAATACTCAGACAATACATGTGACAATCAGAAACCGCAAAGACATTACAAAACTTCTTTTACCTTTTTTATGTTCTGTTTTGGCATTTTTTCGAAGCTATGTCACAATTTCAGTTGGCCTTTTTAGAAGAAAAAAAAAAGAATTCCTAAAACTCATTCACATTCTTTCTGTGAGTTTCTGATCATTCTCTCTTATCGAAAATCAAATATTTCTATTGGTTGTTCGTAGATAATCTATAGCCATTCACTACAAGATTCTGTGTTTCAAGTTTCATCCTATTTTCTTAGAGGAGACTGCAAATCACGTACCTTGTCTCTCTACTTCTTAGATTAATAATTATCTTTCAAAATGCACTTCATGAAATCCTTTTGTTAAAAATCAATGAATCTTAAAAATATAATACGAGAGAACTCTTAAAACTTACGAAAAATAAACTGAAATAATACATGAGCGCTGTTCGTTTTTCTGCCGTATTATCTATGGCAACGAATTGCGATCAGACGGTGCGGTTAGACGTTGTAATATTGCTGTTCATTTGACCACCGCATGTTGTATCGCAATTATTTGATCGCAAACGCTACAATTCCATAGCGGTTAAATTTTTTTACCATAGCGATCACAGCGTTTAACCGCAAAAAACTACGACGATAAACGAATTAACGTTTGACCATATGACATAATCGCAATTTCCTACGGCTACAAAACGAACAGGTTTCGCACCACCTACTACATAAAATAAATGATTTTTTTCACAAAAAATAGAAGAAATTCTGTAAAAAATCATATTTTCTCATATTTCTCACAAAATTTGATTTACCAAAATTTTGTTTGAAAATTTAATCCAATTCGTGAGAGAAAACGGTTGGAAAAATTGGTGGAAAATATTAACCAAACACTTTTCCCCAGAATTTCTAAATGTTTTTCTTTCATATTGTCTACTAAAAATTTTAACAAAATTTTCACCGGTTTTTAAAATATTGATAAGAAAATAATCTACTGATTTCCGCATCATTTTATATAATATATATAAATTACATAAATAAATTTAATATTTTAAACGTATAAAAATATTATAACTAAAAATGTAAATAAAAAGGAAATTAAAAATTCCAATAGTGTTTCATTCTTCAACAACAAAAGGCTTGCGATGCTGACACTTGAGTTGGGTCATTCTCTGGTTTGTAAACAGATTTTGGAAGAAAGCCCTCATCACAGACAAATTAACAGCCCAACTAGTTTATTACCAACTAAACAAAAAAAAAAACGCCAACATTCAATGTTAATTGGAATTTCGTGTGGGATTCTCAAACGAATACATAGAAATTGAGAAAAGAGGAAGTGCGAAAAGTGAGGTAAGAAAATTGTCAGAAAAGAGTTATGACAAAATAGAATGCGTTACGTCCTTGTATATTGTTATTGTGAAGTGCAGTCTCCCCTGCCTTTTTTGATTACGACATTCGATTTTTTACGTTTCCAAGGAGTTTAATTACATCGTCCAATTTTTTTCACGATTCTTTTGTATGTTTATGTGAAAATTACTATAATACCCTTTTGAAACAAAACGACGCATATGGGCCGAAAAGAAATGTTAACAGAGGAAAAAGACTATGACATTGGAATATCGTTTGTGAAATACGGGGCGGCCAATCTAAAAGCTAATCTTTATAAATCTTTCGATTATCATATTGAGCTTTCTTATTTTTAGTTATCCTTTTCTTAAGCAAGGCAAAATTACAATAATTGAAGCTTTTTTCAGAGTAATACTTTAAAATAACATTTTTTAAAGTTTTTTTTTCCAAATCTACTATCACAAAATTAAACTTTCAAAAATAACACAAATATTTATGTAAAAATATTTATTTATTTTAAATAAATTATAAATAAACTTAAATTATTATATTTAGGTTCATTTTTTTAATTTATGGTTTAAATTTTCTATTAAAATATAATTTTAATGTATTTTAATATTAAATTTATGCTATTATTAGAAATATAAACTAATGATGATATTTTGTAATAAAGAATTTATAAATGTGATATTTTAGATATATGTCTTTTTTTTGCAATTAAAATGGAAACTATATGGAAGAATAAGTGAGTTCTTGGTTGCACTATCTCTACATCTATTTCTATATTAAATAATCGTATGAAAATGTTAGGTTATCGGTATGTTCTGTTGTTGTTCAGGTGACAAAAAATGGAAACTATAAATACAAAAAAGTAAAGTAAAAGAAAAATTAGAAATATAAATTAAAAGTGAAAACTATGAAATCTATATGAGAATCATAATATATGAAAAGATGAATGGGTTTACTCTTGAACTTGAAAAGATGAATGGGTTTACTCTTGAGCTTGAAAAGATGAATGGGTTTACTCTTGAACTTGAAAAGATGAATGGGTTTACTCTTGAACTTGAAAAGATGTGGCCTTGTGTAAATGAATTGTAAGCTAATCTAGTAGATTACTTTATGAGGAACAAAGTATGCTCTACTAGTTTTAGTCAAATTCTTCATAGAACTTATAATATTCTTTTAGCAAACTATTATGTTTTAATTCATGTGATTTAAATAGCAAATCTATTCGGTTTCAATCCTATTGTTGATGAAGTCCTTTGCCTCTTGAGATTCTTAAGCCTCCCCATGATAAAGAACCCTGGACGTATGAGAATACTGAAAAACTCAATTCAGTTTTTTAATCTCTATTATCACTATCTCTTACCAATCTTTATCCCTATTTCTCTATTTTTTTTCATTATGAAGCTCAATACCATTTTTTATAATCATTTGAGTTTATCTATTTTTTAAATATATTGTTCTAAATCAGTATATTTAAAAAGATTACATATTATCATCACTATTTAAATATTTAAATTTTAAAACCAACATTTAAATGTTGCGAAATAGATAAAAATAATTAGAATACAATATAGTTTTAAAACTTTTCTATTGGCGAATCAATTTCTAGCTAGTATTACTATTATTTGCTACTTGCGCATGAGAAAATATCAAATTAACAAAATAAAATTTTGCTAAAAATACCTTCATTATAGTATATTATATATACTTTTCGATCGACTCCATAAAGATTAATCGTACGTATATCCTTCTTATCTTTACATTCATTAACAGAATGTGTATATATGAATATTCTCTAGTCTGGTATTTAATGAGTGGTGTCCAATTATATAATTGATTATATCGAAACTAAATTAATTCGGGAAAATTGAGTTGAATGTAATCTATGTTTCCTGTTTGTTTAACTTTCGTATATATGGATAACCTTGACGGGAATTTAAGCCAATCTTGAAAGAATAAAATAAAGATAAAAAAGATAATATGTTTTAGTTAGAAAACGGAACCAAATCCAATCTAAACAAAATCGGGAAAATTGAGTCGAATGTAATATATGCTTTCCTTTTATTTTAATTTTTGTATATATGAGGATAACCTTAACAGAAATTGAAGCCAATCTTGAAAGAAGAAGAAGAAACTGAAAGATATTTTGTTATAAAATATTGAGAGCAAACAAATAAATTTTGTTACATAAAACAAAACGAAATCCAACCTAAACCGAACTAAAAACAACCCGAAAGAGAGTCACGCTTAGTTGCTTGAGTTTCATTGACCAAAGAAATAATAATGATTGAATTTTCTGCACTTTGTTAACCCAAAAATTCCGAAACCATATTAGACGGTCAAACAGTAACACACATATAAATAGAAGAGTTACAGAAGTGAATAAAGAAGAAAAAAATAAAGAGAAACATCAACAAAACACAAACAACCCTAAAATTTCTTAAATTCATCTTTTCTTGACTTATTCTTCTTCTTCTTCTTCTTTTGTAGAAAGAAATATAAAGCAAGCCCTAGTTAATGGCGGATCTGACTTGTACGACGCCGTTTCTTCTCTACCCTTCAATCGCCATCCTCCTCTTCATCTACTCTATTAACCACCATAACCGATTTCTCTCCTCCGTTGTCGATGATGATCCTTCTTGTCGTCTTTCTCTCCCATCTTCCTCTTCTCCGGAACCTATTTTCTCTTCATTCAGATTATTCCCTTTTAGTTCTTCTTCCTCTTGTCTCAACAATGTACTCAAATTCTTCTTTTTCGATAATTTCTTCATACACAAGTTTAGTTCCTTTATTGTCTTCTTTTTTTGTTGTCTCTAGGTTTTGGGTATTTAGCTACGAGTTGTTGCATTAATTTATTATGTTACAAATATTTGTTGGTTAATTAATATTATTTAAACTGAATCAGTCGTCAGAAGTTGCCACGGTTGTTGTCGAAGAAGTAGATGAAGCCGCGGAGAGAATCGAAGAAGGGCTTGCAATGGCGAGAGCCGCCATAAGGAAAGCCGGAGAAGAGAATCTCCGCCGTCGTCGTGATTGGAGGAACAATTCGGATTTGGGGTTCATATCAGATGGATCTGTCTATCTCAATGCTTTTACTTTTCACCAGTTAAGACCTTTTCTTACTCCCTTTCTCTCTCCTTTTTACCTATTTTTGCTTAGTCTCTCTCTCTCTACATAAATCTAGTTTTTAACTAAGTTAATGTTTGGTGCTAAAATAAAGTAGATGTAATGCAAAAATATATGATAATATACATGTTGGTATATAGTTTAACAACATTGTTTAGTTTGATCACTTGGTAGTGAGGTTATTTTCTGCACTTTATTCTCTCTGTCTTCATTTTCTCTTTCTTCAGAATTCAAAATCAGACATTTTAAGAAAAGTTGTCCATACCTTTTCTCTCCATCTCCCTCAGTTTGACATTTGCAAACATATCATTCCCATTGTTCTTTATATGTTAAAAGTTTTAAAAGTCTCATTGTGTAAACACAAACACATGCTTTGTGCATATGTAATGTTTTTGAATTTGTTAACAGGAGCCACAGAGAGATGGAGAAGAGATTTAAGATATGGACATATAGAGAAGGAGATGCTCCTCTGTTTCACAAGGGTCCTCTCAACAACATTTACGCCATTGAAGGCCAATTCATGGACGAGATTGAGAACAGAAAAGGCCATTTTGCGGCGGCTTCACCAGAGGAAGCCACCGTGTTTTACATTCCCGTAGGGATTGTCAATATCATACGTTTTGTTTATAGACCTTATACTAGCTACGCCCGTGATCGTCTCCAAAACATTGTCAAAGACTACATCTCTCTCGTATCTAATCGGTACCCTTATTGGAATCGAAGTCGTGGTGCTGACCATTTCTTCCTCTCATGTCACGATTGGGTGAGTCTCTGTTTACTTGTTGCACAAATAAACTGTAAAAAAACATCATAAACTGAAGTTTCCTTTCTTTTTCTTGTTGTTCAAGGCACCTGATGTCTCAACGATGGATCCAGAATTATACAAGCATTTCATTAGAGCTCTATGCAATGCCAACGCCTCCGAGGGATTTATTCCTATGAGAGACGTTTCATTACCGGAAATCAACATCCAATACGGCCAATTAGGGTTTGTACACACTGGAGAGCCGCCTCTAAACCGCAAGCTCTTAGCATTCTTCGCAGGCGGTTCTCATGGAGAAGTACGGAAAATACTTTTCCAACATTGGAAAGAAAAAGATAAAGACGTCCTTGTCTACGAGTATGTCCCTAAAACCATGAATTACACCAAAATGATGGATCTGTCGAAGTTTTGTCTGTGTCCGAGTGGTTGGGAAGTAGCGAGTCCAAGAATCGTGGAGTCACTTTTCTCTGGTTGCGTTCCGGTCATCATCGCTGATGCTTACATTCTTCCGTTCAGCGACGTGTTGAATTGGAAGAAATTCTCGGTTCATATACCGATATCGAAAATTCCGGAGATAAAGAAGATTCTTGAAGCAATATCTGAAGAAGATTACTTGAACATGCAAAGAAGAGTGCTTGAGGTTCGAAAACACTTTGTGATAAACAGACCATCGCAACCATATGATATGTTGCATATGATTATGCATTCTATCTGGTTACGAAGGCTTAATGTTCGAATCCCTCTTTCACAGTGAAATACAAATTGTTATATACTCTTTTATACATATAATTGTGCGTTTATAGTATCTTCAGAAACTATAGCAATGTCGCGTTCTAGATTTGCATGCAGGCCTAGTTGTAACGGTAGGCTAACCCAAAACAAGGCCCATTAGGATTATTATTTCAAAATTAATTTTTTTTTTGTTCTTTTTGATTTAAGATCTTGACGACTTTGACGTAGCTTCTGCCCTACCTTGTTGTGATGTTTTTTGTGTTAAAGACTTTTTGTAATGTTGTCTTCGAGTATCGCCAAATCTCTGAGACTATGACTTCTTTTCCATTTTCTAAATATCTATTTTTGGTTCTCTGGTTTTGAACAAAAAAATAATAACCTAAAACAGAGAAGTTGACAAAGTCAAGAACGCGATCACAGTGATGAATTTATCGAGTCAAAGTCAGAATCGTTGCAAACTCGAATACATATCAATAAAATATCGTTGAGAAATTACAATAAAATATCGCTAAAATTTCTCAATTTATATAAAACTTTGAAACAAAAGTCTTTAAGAGGGGGAGGGAGGGAGAGAGAGAGGAAGATAACTTCAGATTGTTTCTCGAGCTTTTCCTGCGAGAAACAAAAAAAAGAAAAGAAAAGCTTTCCCTGTGTTTCTTACGTGAAAAACAGAGATGATTTTAGGCTCAGAGATCTCTCTACAATCTGTTCCTCTTTGGAACAGAGCATACTCTGTTTTCAATGATGACGACAAAGACTCTGTTCTACTCTACCCTGAGCTTCTTTTGTCTCCAGAGAACAAGTCTCTTGTTATCAAAACCTCTCATTCGTCTGACGTTGTCTCTGTCGGAGAATACAAGGTCAAAGCTCGTCTCTCCTCCATTCTTCAAAGCATATTCAACAATTATGGAGACATCACATCAGATTCCAAGCTCCAATCTCTCTCCAAGAGAACATACCACCTCGAAGCTCTAGCTGAGGTTATTATTGAGCTCCAGTCAACGCCGCTGCATAGGTTATCTGAAACACGAGCCAGAGAGATTCTGGCGATCGTTAAGGACGTAGAGACGGCAAAGATCCGAGTAGGTTGGCTCCAGTCCGTTCTTGAGGAAATTGTTGAGGCAACGAGGTTTATCAAAAGACGCGATACGGTAGTGATGGAGAAAGAAGCATGCGAGCAAGGTTTGTTACTTGCCAAGCAAGAAATGGAGTTGAGCTTGAAAAAACTTGCTGTGATGGAAAAAGAGACGAATGAGTTTCGGGAGAGATTGATGAAGACAACAGGAAAGTTGGGATCTTTGGAAATGAGGCGAACGTATCTTGATAAGAGATTTTTGTTTTTGAGATCTAAAGTCGACAAGTTTCAGGGTCAATCTGTTCTTAAGGACATTTTATGAAGAAAAGAAAAATGCTTTGTTTTCCTTTTGGCTTTTAGTTTCTTTGCATTGAGAGAACAACAGGTCTTTTCTTCGTTTGCGTTTTCAAACGCTGATCCCGAAGTCTATCTTTTTGTTTTGAAATCTGAATGTTATCCATGAAAGCAAATGGTAATTGGATCTCGCTTTCATAGTGATATCGTGAATTGTTCATGGAATTAAAGAGATTCTTTTCTTATTAAAAGATTGAACAGTCTTTACAGATTCAACAACGCCTAAACATCGGTTTTTATAACCCGCCCTCATTATTCCGAAACATCATGCTTTATATAGAAAATACTCGTAAGTCTCTAACGTCACAATGTATTTATGCATCACAATATCAGCAGATATTGCACTCAGACGGGGACTTAATATTAACAGAGAAATAATACACTTGTAAATAACGATTCATTCTCTAATACAGAAGCTGATAGTTGGAAGAACACATAAACACACATTTTTTACGCAAAACATACCTCAGATTACAAAATTGAAGCCGAGTCTGATGAGTTCTCGAAGACGGAGAGGTGAATATAAGGGATCGTTTTCTTACTTGAAACAAGAAGGAAGACTTGGCCCATGGCAAACAAAGGCCATCGCGATGTATACAACCACTGAGAGTATAAGTATCAATGCAATCCTGCAGAGAAACAAGCTCATGAGTTTAGAGAATCAAACAACAAAGAACTCCACGAAGATTGTAAAAGTTATTTCAAATAATTATTATATATAAAATAACCTATTCCACAAGAAAGCATGTAAGGGAATTGGAGCAAAAAACTGATAATTTGTCTGTTGTCAAGTCTATTAGATTAGTAGGTTTTTTTAGAAGGGTTTTCAGCTAAGAATACTTACGTAAGCTTGACATTTCTCCACCACATTATGCTTCTGAAACGGCGAGCTTGCTTTCTGAAACGAAAAGTGTTACCTTGCATATTTGTGGTTTTATCAACTAGCAATTCCAAACGCTCCCCTCGATCCAAGACCTTATCGATATTCTCAATCATCATGTTTCTAACCTGAAAATGAAAACAATCACACAAGCAAAACTTAACAATAATGCCAAAATGCAGAGATAGTTTGGCGTCATGGATTATGGAGCAGAAAAAAAAGAGAGATAGTTTTGCAACTTTACCTGACCCATTTCACCTTTGATTCTGCTTATCCTGTCTGCATTTGGATCATTCGAATAGTATTCCATTTGCTGACTCATAACTCTTGAAAATTCATTATTCATGGAATAGGCTTGAGCAGAATGAATTGCACGGCCATATGTTCTCACAAATCTCTGATGAATTTCTTCCAGAAACGCAAACGGAATACTCCCTGTGCAGCATAAAAGTGTTAGAAAAATTTACCACTTCTCACCCAACATACTATAGAATTTGAACCAATGAAAACACGAAGCAAGCCATATGACCATCCTTATATTACCAAAATGTTTCCAGATATATCATTCTTTCTAATATTATCACCAATAACAATCCATAAGGAGGCATTAAAACACCCATTCACGGCTAACTTCATATTGACAACACTATAACCAAGCAAATCCATACACAATGAGAGATTCATCCACAGCCTGTTAATCATTTTATAATCAGAAAGACAGGAGTAAATGAAAATTTTTAGATAAGCGGCTTACTTCCGGAAGTTTCATCGGCCATACAGATGACGGTAAGGCCATCGGTTCGCTTCACGTGGAAGACGTACCTATCCTGAGAATAGGACATGTGGCTATCATCATCGTTTCCCGGCAGCTTCTCCAAAATCTGCTTCGCGATGGAGTTCGCGTTAGTAGAAGTCGCGCTAAACTCCGATAACACCACCGTTCCACGAGCAACCAAGGCATATAAGATCGCCATCTACTTCGGCACCTCTTTCCAGCTCACTCTTTTTGTAAATCGCGATTCCAGAAACCTCAGATTTTAATTACAACAACGAACAAAATCGCTACCCAAAAACTTATCAAATCGACATTCAGATCCGATAATCGCTCAACACCGACTAGCAATCAAGCATCTATTTTCCAAAACCCTTAACTGAACTTTATCTGAAGCCCGCTTAGAGCGCAGTGAAGCTTTTGAATTTACAAAATAAATGAAAAAAAAAATTGGAGGCGTACAACAAAAATATCTGACCTGACTCTAACCTCTTGGGCTTCATAGCTTAAAATGCTCTCTAGCAGTAGTCCAATACTACTTACTATCTCACGCGGCCCACTAATTTAACTTTCGAAGCATTTCTAATATTTCTCTGATTTTCGAAATCTATTGATGACTCATGTAGTTAAAAAAAAAATCATAACAAAACTCAATTGCTGGAAAACAAATGCAAAGTAATTCATAGTGATTTAAAGGTTAAATATTGTAATTAGTCACATTAACCATCCGACCTATTTCACATCTAGGTTCACTTTCGCTTTCACTTTATTTTTTTTGTTTATCTAGACAGAACAAGAATGTGACATGTGTCCATACTAATTTTTAAAAAAGATTATTCAAATACTTTTACTTTTTTGTTTCTTAAAAATTATTAAAAAGTTGACAAACTACTTTCATACTTTTAAAGCCGTCAACAAGTCTATCCTCATATTTTCATTAAGAAAAACGGGGCTGACGATCTATTTCCCCCTCGGAAGTATCATATAGCACTACGTCCACCTCAAAGTAAACGATAAACTTAAATACACATGAGTACAAAGTTGTAAGCATGAATCCCCCTAAATCGAAACTTCGAATCAATTTCTCCACAAATGTTGGTTTCTTTGGTTCACGACATGTACCCAGATTCTAAACCATTTAACCGAAAGAGTAAACCAAAATCATTTTCCCCAATCCGATTTTCCTCAATTTGTCTAAGAACCCTAAACCCCCAAAAGAGTAAATCGATTTTCCTCCTTCTCATTTCACTTTCTCTCGTTTTCTCGGGAATTTCGTTTCTCAAATTCTTGAATCTTTCGTTTTCCACGATTCCTGAATCTTCCTCTCTCAAATTTCTGTTAAGAGAAGAAATTTCGTTTACAATCCATAGATATGTGCATCCACGTGCAGTGAAACGAAGGAGGTTCATAGATCTGAACGACGATGATGAGGAGGAGATCGGATCGGAAGATGAAGGCGTAGCCAGAATCAGGAGAAAACTCTCTGATGATTTTGATAGAGTCGCTGGAGATAATAAAACCAAACTGGTTAAAACCAACAAGAAATCGATTGAATTGGAATCAGCTGGGATGAGATTGAAGGAGAAGAAGACTGAAAAAGTTGATGAGACACGTTCAACGAGGACATCTCCAAGATTGGCAAAGCGTAGATCGAGTTAGATTTTACTTAGCATCGTCAAAATTCTCGTTCTAGTGTTTAGGTTTAAGAGTATAGTTCCAAAAATGCATCTTGGTTTGTCGATTTCTTTCGAAGAAATTACAGATAATGTTCTTATAAATATGAATTTTCTCTGGTTTTTCTATGATTCTATAATGATTTCTCTATAAACTCGATTTAAGTAACCTGAATACATCAAATTATTACTCTGAAATCTGAAGGTGACTCTTGGGCCTAAACAATCTCCATTATTGCAAAACAATCAGTTTGTTTTTTTATCACGAAGCCTCCAAATCAAGGAATAGTCTTTGAAGTGTTCTCTATATTGCTTGTTTCAATGCGTTTTTTAATTTATTGGCAAGTAAGTGTTTCTTTAAATGTCTTGACAGAGAGCTCGATGAAAAGATGAGAGATGTATTTGAGAGAGAAGGAAGATTGATCGAGAAACGAAGAAGAAAGAGGAAGGAGAAGAAGAAGATTAATCTCGGTTAATTCGGGTTATCGGATTATCGGGTTTGGTTAAGATTAAAATATGGGTTATCAACGGTTTACTGTTTAGGTTTCGAAACAGTAAACCAACATTAACCATAATTATGTGTTCTAACGTTTATAACTTTGTTATTGGGGGTAAATTAGTTTCCAAATTTCAATTGAGGGGTATTCATGCTTACAACTTTGTACTCATGTGTATTTAAGTTTATCGTTTACTTTGAGGTGGACGTAGTGCTATATGATACTTCCGAGGGGGAAATAGGTCGTAATGAAGTTTGGAATCTTGGGACCTTGCAGAGGGTTTCGGCCAATTCATACATGAATTTTGACTCGTGGTTACGATTCGATAACAAACTTTGTTGCTGTGCAGTTTTATACATGAACTTAGTGTTTTATCCCGTAACATGCATTGACTTGACGGTGTTAGTCAAACCGTTAAAAATTGCTTAGTCAGATAATGGGGTTTAAATAAATTTAATTAATTATTTAACTATTAACCTAAACGACGTCGTGCCCTAACAACTCCCTCCACCTACTCGAACACCGTGGCGCCTTGGGAGAAAACAAACAATTATCGGCGCCTGAGATCTCCATTTCCACTTCCATCCTCCTGCATTTCCCTTCGATCTCCACCGTGTGTTCCTTCGTCACGAGTTTCCCCTCGGAGAAAAGCTCATCTGCGGGGAGAATCCCAACCGGATCCTCAAGCCTAAACTCGAAATCACCAACGCCAACAGGTTGTTCAGCCGCGACATTGGGCATCTCCGTTGCGGCGGATCCAGAACTCCGACCGTCTTCACAGCTGAAAGAAGCTCGAGGATTGAAACAACCATAAGTAGGAAATTCCTTTGAAACACCAACATTGTTGACGCAAGCCGAAGCCATAAACTATCGCCGTCGCCGGAGAATCAACCATATGTCCATTTCAGGATAGACTCTAGACTAAATAAAGGGTTTGATCATTTCAGGATAGACTCTAAACGAGAGGTGATTCTCTTCAATAGTTGCAGAATTTTGATTCATAAGAAATTAAATAAGTGTGATTCCCTACTTCGATCAGATGATCTGTTTTTTTTATATCACCTTGATTTGAGAAGGCATCAGATGAATTCTCCTCAATTTCTCTACTCTCTTCACGAGCAGCTTCGAAATCCGTATTTATTTCCTCGGTTTCTTGAACTGAGCTGTCTTCAATGTTCACAACATCTATTGAATTAGCTTCCTCAGGTTCCAAAACAAGCTGCCGATTAAAATCTTCAAGCAAGTTACGCGCAACTGACGATACCTTGACTTCACTTTTCCCGCTTGCTGAATTAGCGCTATGAGTTGGCTCACACTCTGCTCTGAAAAGTCTTCTCACCTTGAACCATGGCTTTTTCCTCTCTGTTAAAGGACTCTGTTTCTCTTCCGCAGCGGCTTGGTGTAGAACTCTCCATTTCTCCTCCCAATAACTTTGTGGTGCAATTATCAATGGAGATTTAGGAGAGGTAGATCCCGAAGGAAAGCTATTAGTTCTCGCCGGCAACGCAGGACTGCTACTCAGATCAAAAACATCATTTATCGATAGAGCTGATGATCGTACAGCATTAGACAAAGCCAAAGCTTTTAAAGACTTAGCTTTCTCTATTATCTTCCTCACATCAATCTTCTCTGAGAAATTTAATAATCTCTGGAGACAAGAAGCTGCGTTTTCAGTAGCAAGCAAAGATGATCTTAAACACAGTATCATTGAAACGGCCATTCCCGATATTAGAGCTCCCCGAGGAGAATCAAAGATCTTGTAGCTCTGGTTTTTGTTATCGTCATCTGTTTTCGTCCTATTATCAGCTGAGAATATCTCATCCCACACAGTCAATAAATCCTGAAGCAAAAACTCTCTTCCGAACAAAACCTGTAACCAACGAAGCCCAAAGTACTGAGGTTCAACACCGAGTTCTACTAAATGGCTATGTAGAGAAGAATCAACAACCGATAAAAGATGGTAAAACGCAGTGCCCGCTTCAAGAACAGGAGGTAAACCTGTGTTGGATCCAATGGCTGGAGTGTAGGCGAAAAATCCAGCCATTGAGACACAACCATGAGCTCCACTCATTAAAGCATCAAACATGCAGTAAGCATCATGCTCCATGAATTTCTCTGACAAGACGATCCCGAGCTCTCCTTCGGCACCATAAGCATCGCTTAACATCACAATGGATTGGATTTCAGGATCAAGCTCGTCCAGACTCTTTATTCTCTTTGAATTTCCCTGAATTTGCAAAGAGGAAGAAGGAGCTCGGGGAAGAAGGGGAAGATGAAAATAATTAAGGGTAACTCCCACTTATCAAAACGTCGACGTTTTGCGTGTTTATTAAGATGTTGTCGTGGCTGACGTGTCATCCTAGTCAGCTAGGATTAACGGTGAATTAAACGTCGTTTATCGCTAATGTATGTTTAATACTAATTAATCCAATCAATGCATGTTATGGAGTCAAACACTAAGTTAATGTATGAAAGTGCACAGCAACAAAGTTCGTTATCGAATCGTAACCATGGGTCGAAGTTCATGTATGAATTGGCCGAAACCCCGGACCTTGCAGTAATGAAGTTTGTCGTAGAATACAGAACAACTTTTTCAGAGTTCTAAAAGCATTAAATTTAGTTAACCTACTACTAGTACTACTTTTACAGATCCCTAATATATTAATTGAGAATCATTTTAAAAAAATAACCTTACCTCGACGTGTTATTTACAACTATACCAGCTGAGGTGTCGCTTCCTCATAATCTCTCAAAATAAATTTAAAACAAGTCTTAATTTACTAGATAAATTACTATATATGCCATTCATTCACCATTAATACACATAAAATCATTAGAGTAAATTTTATAAATATTTCCCTACATTATCTACTACTAATCAATACATAAATTATTATATGTCAATGCCAACATTTTGATTTAAATTTTAATTGAAAAATAGTCAAACTATATTTATACTCTTTTATATTTATCGATAACATATTTTAATTTCTACACCAAAATATTTTACTTATCTTATTAATGATTTTAGTATAAGCACTTATATTTTGTTTTAATTTTAATTGAGTTTTAAAATATTTCTTTACTAGAATTTTTTAAATTTCAAATATTCAAATCTTTTCACATAGAAAATGAATTTTTACTCATATAAAACAATCCATAAGACTATATTTTACATTATACATAATACAATTATGATATATTATTTTATCATGGTAATATGATTTTTAAATTTTCAGACAATATTTCAATATATAAACTAATTATATATATTATTTTTATAAAATTTCATTGTATAAAATATAATAAATAATTTACTCCGCGCATGGAACGGATCAAAATCTAGTTTTACGCATAAATTAGGAACGTATCTTCTTTTCTTTAATAGTTGCATTCACTAGACACTGATTATGATAGGTTAGTGAACCATGAGAAATTCAATCCAAACAAAAACCGGTTCAGTGAACCGGGGGATGTAAAAACGTTTTCAATTTCCCGGTTTTTACCAACCATTGCCGTGGAAAGTACACATTGAACTAACCCTCACATGAACACACAGCAAAAATTTCGAAATCTACATAAGCAAACAAAAGAGAACAAGTACAAGAAGATGGAACCGTAGAATTTAAAAAGAAACATGTAACGAAGAACATTAACTCTGCAGGAAAAAACTAACAAACCGGAATTAACCGGGTAGTATCCTAACAGAATTCATTTAATCCACTAGGCTCCACCAGCACATATAGCGGCTTCCCTTTCAGCTTGTGTTGCCCCTATTACAACAATTCAAAATATTACAAACAGATCAGCAAGTTTCAGTTTATATTATCAATCCTAAACCGAACCAAAAAAGAACTCTATGACAATAGTTTAAAGGGCATATCAGTTCTATATAAAAAAAGCCAGAGATAACTTCTTGAATGCGTAAGCAAAAGTGTGATTCACCTTGACTTCAGGCAAGCCAATAACACAAGCACATTCCACAACTTCAGCTCCCTGGCTTTCTATAAAACGTCAAAATTTTAAAACAAAACTTGTCACATAACAAATGAAGATAAAATTCCTTATTAATCGGATAAAAAATAGGGAAAAAGGAGAAAAACCCATAAGGCTAATGGCGGCGGAGAGTGTGCCGCCGGTAGCGACGAGATCGTCGAGTATAATAACGCGTTCGCGTGGCTCAACGGCGTCTAAGTGCATCTCTAAGCGGTCATGTCCATACTCTAGCTCATAAGATTCAGATATCACTTTCCCTATATTCACAGTTTTGCCCTTTTCAGAATCTCAAGAGTATACCATCTACAAACGATATAGAATGGAGTGGAAATACAAGTGTTTACCTGGTAATTTTCCTGGTTTACGCAAAGGGACAAACTTTGCTCCTATGGCTAATGCAATGGAGGGACCGAACATGAAACCCCTCGCTTCAACTCCTATCACATTTGCATGTAATAAAAATAAATTTCTTTTTGAAGAAAAACGACAATAATATTTTCTCATTTTTTAAAATCTTTGTTGCTTTATGAGGTATGCCCATTTAGGAATTGGCGTTACTCAACAAACTTGATGACTAAACACTGTAGATAAGAAAAGAAATGATAAACAGAGGAATTTTCACCAGCAACGACAGAGATTTGCATGTCTTTGTACCGATCTACAAAGATATCAATTGTATGTTTAAACGCCTTGTGATCCAGCAACAACGTTGATATGTCTTGAAACATAATTCCTGTCGGGGAAGCAAGAAATATCTTCAGAGAATTTGAGTAAAAAACAGTGCGGAATCAAACAAAACAAAACAGATTATCACATAAGTGTTTAAAATGAAACAGAGGAAAAAGTTTAAGACCTTTCTTTGGGAAATTAGGAACAACTCTAATAGCTGCAGATATAGCTTCCAGCCTTGGATCTCCTTTCAGCCCATTCTCCGCCGCAAACATCGTTTCTATCTCCTCACTTTCACACTCTCTATGTTTTGAAATTTTTGAAAGAGAGCGTCTCACTTGAATACTGATCTCTCTCTCTCTATTTCTCTCTCTCTCTCTCTCTCTCTCTCTCTCTCTCTCTCTCTCTCTATCTTTTGATGAGTAAATGGAATAATTCAAAGTAGGAAAACAATTAAATTTCCCTCGCAGTAGAAGAAGGAAACGAGGAAATGAAATGAGATCAGATCGTCTCTCTCTCTCTGTCTCTGTATCTGTCTCGCTCTGTTCCTCTGTTCACCACCAGTTGTTGAAGAAAGTGGGTGAGAGAGCATTAAATATTTTAGTAGAGAGTGAGTGTGTGTGTGTCGTATTAAAAATGCGCGTGTAGTGTTTATCCCACGCGCAAACTGGGTCGGCACACAGGATTTATGAAACGCAATAAAATCACAATCACAGGTGTAGTATTAAAGAGCGAGAAGAAGATCCGAAAGAGAAAAGAAAATCTTATGGATCTTCGAGAGAATCTTTGGCTTTTAGTCTTCTCTCTCTCTCTAGTCTCTCCAACGAAAGACCTATAAAGGAGAGAGATTCGATACTCTGCAGAGAAAACCTTTTCTATAAAAAGAAGTACCCATTCTCCTAAAACTAGTTCACATTCCATGTTTTATGTCTTGTCTCCTCCATAATATACAAAATCTATTTTGAAAAGAAAAAATAAGTTAACAAGTTTTGTGAACTTTTGTAATGTATTACAAAAAGAACTAAACTTTATATTGGTAGGCGTGGGGAGATTTCTTTTAGTTTTAATAAGTCACTCTTTTTTCCTTAAATCTCTCCTCGTATGTGCTTATGTTTTGGTCTCCTACACTAAGCTAGTGTTTATGCACGAGTTTTAATGAGTAAGCAAAAGCAAATCACCGAAATATAGTATCATCAGCAAAGAGCCAATATGCGACCAGATCTGAGTGGGACATAGCAAAACACTATTTTGGTAGATGGTGTACAAATAAATCCAACTTATAACTCAACTAATATGTCTTCTCGTCCACAATATAGATGCTATTCTCATCAACTCATCAAAATAAGAAAATTTGTGCTGAATGGACGCAAAATGATTTCAAATTTGGCTATATAACCAAACACTATTTAAACCAATGTGCAGATTTTGTTAATCCATTCTATTCATAAATCCCTACTTACTATATTTTATTTACAATTATGTTTTAAGAGAATACGGTTTATTATTCGGTTTTATCTCAAATTTAGAAATAAATTTACAGACAAAATTAGTTCAATCATAAAGTAATGTGTGAATAGTATTTTGTCGAATTTATTACAATACTATTCACAATCTCTTTTTACTCGATGAGAGGGACCATTCGAAATGGTACGAGTATTCTCCTTCTTCATGTTTTTTTACACACAAAAAATCTCCAACTTTCAAGTTTTGTATGTATTATACTTAATCATTACCATTTTATTTTGTATCGCATCAATTTCTTACCAGAAATAAAATCTATGTAAATGAATTTTTTTTTAATGAATTTTGTTAAAAAGGAAAACAGAGGTATTTTATCGTTCGAGATAGATGAACCTCGTACCGAGAAACCCACCACAAAGCTTAACAGCAAAGTAAAGAAAATCGAAGTTCATATATAAAAAAACAATAAAAAAACAATAAAATAACAAATTCGACGAGATACCCCAAATTGTCTAACTTTGTAGTTCTGTAATCAGATAACTTTGTAGTTTTGTAATCATTTACAAATTATTACACTTTTATTATTTGGGTTCTTATTTGATAAATGGCAAAGGGACTATTCCAATTTTACTTAGCGTGTTCATATTTTTGTAGGATAGTCGTTCGATGTTTCTGCCCCCATTGTTTTGTAGAGATTGAAAGGATTATTGATTTTATATGTTTAAAATTAGGACAATTTCTTAAAATAACACTTTTTAGTTTTTTTTCTTTTTGTAAAATTAATATAATTAGAATAAAAATGCAATCTTTTTATATTACCAATATTTATAAAATTAAATATTAAAGAGAGGGAACTTATTATTAAGCTCTGGAACATAAATATAATATTAAAACACATTAATATTTCTTCTTACTAGAAAATTTTAACTTGGAAAATAATCTAAATATAATATTTTAAATTTATCCATAATTGATTCAAAAAATAAGTTATTTTACATAACTATTTATGTTATTTTAAAATTTTTAATTTTATAATGCTAAATTTGAATTTTTTTTTTATAAAATATGTTATTATAAAATATGTTAGTTTAAGGTATTATTCATTCAAATTAAAACTAAGCAATTTTTATCAAATTATTGAATTATTGTTTGTTTATGATAAATATATATATACAAAATAATTTTTAATATTTTAAAAAATTTAATTTTAAACAACTAAAATTTAGAATAAAAACTTTAAAAATACTATTTCAAAATATTAATTTTTCTAAAATTTATAAAAATATTTCAAAAACAACACAACATCGTACACGTGAAGCCCGACCCATTAGAGTCTGATTACAAAGCCCACTAGGATGTTTTGTTAGTCATATCTTGGAGTTGCGTGAATGTTTTCTAAAACATGTTCGTCGCTACAAAATTCGTTTCATTTTTTAGAATTTAAGGTTTATTTCAGACTATATATAATGTTAAGTTTTATAGGCTACACATATTACGTAATATATGCTTAGAGTTTAGTTTAGTGTTCAAACTAGAAGTTTAAACATAACATATGCAACAAATTCATATTAAGTATAATTTTGAGATTTAATCAGTTTGTATTAAAAAACCAGCTATAGAAATCTGTTTGTATTAAAAACCCATAGCAGCACCTCGTAGAATATTTAAGTATCCTAACTCATTTAATTAATCGAAATGGGCCTTAAAGCGAAGCCCATTTGAGACACGCTCATTCCCAACCCTATCAAGTCTCCGAAGTAAATAAACTCTGTACGGCAAGGCGGCGGTGGCTTTTTAGTTCTTCAATCAAGGATTTCGAAACCTAGTCGATTTCGAGATCCAACAAACTCTGCTTTTCTCTCAGGTATAATTCTCTTTCAAAGTTCATCGTTTCTAATTGTTCCTTTCACAATTCATCTTCTTTTACACTGTTTAGACTTCGGGAAGAATTTTGTATAGAACTATCCGGGTTTACTTTTAAGATTATTTTTCACCGAATCTTATCAGGAATTTCTCTGTAGCTTGTAGAATCTGCCAAGTATGGGAGACGCTAGAGACAACGAAGCATATGAGGAGGAGCTCCTAGACTATGAGGAAGAGGACGAGAAGGTCCAAGATTCTGGAAATAAAGTTAACGGCGAAGCCGTGAAAAAGTGAGTTCTTTCCTCGATCTGTTTCATGAGTGTTTAATCTTGGGTTTTCTTTTTAGATTACTACTTGTTGGCAGTACGGGTTTCTTAATCGCTTGTCTTTAAGAATTGCATTTTTCTAAGTTCTTCAATGCGTGAAATATGTCATGCGTCTTCCTCTTCTCATCTTTTGCTTTCTCTTTGTGGCAGAGGTTACGTGGGAATACACAGTTCTGGATTCAGAGACTTTCTTTTGAAACCAGAGCTTCTCCGCGCTATTGTTGACTCAGGATTTGAACATCCATCTGAAGGTAGTTAAATTTTAATCTTTGAGTATTCCTCCAAATACAACGTCCTAGCACCATTTAATATCCAAATGATATGGTATAAATATACAGAAATAACTTCTCCATCAGATGTTTTAGATCTATAAATATTAGTTTATATACTTGGTCTAGTTTCGAGAAGTTTTGTTGGTTTTAGATATTTTATACTTTTTCTTGGTCGTCTATTGGTGTAAGATAACTTAATCTAGTTTCGGGAAGATTTGTTGGGTTATGTTCTTTATACGTTCATGTTGCAATAGTTTTGGTGTTTTCTATTGACATTTTTCTGGTTTGTTTTTCTAGGTAATAACATTATTTCAATCTATTGATTTGGAGTGAGCTTAGCATTTGGTAAAACCCCCAATTAAAAAGATGTGGAGTTTATATTCTACTTATAAAGGGTTCCTTCGGTGCAATTTTCTTTGCTTCTCCACTAGTGCAACATGAATGTATCCCTCAAGCTATTTTGGGCATGGATGTTATCTGCCAAGCAAAATCTGGTATGGGGAAGACTGCTGTGTTTGTGCTTTCAACTCTGCAACAGATAGAACCATCTCCTGGCCAGGTTTCTGCACTTGTCTTGTGTCATACAAGAGAGTTAGCATACCAGGTATGTCCTTTAGTCTCTTTAACTCGTGCTTTGGCTTCTAATAGTTTTGTTGTCTTTCGCGAAGTCATCTGATGCTTATTTTATCTTACTGATGAAAATTACTGGCAGATCTGCAATGAGTTCGTGCGATTCAGTACATACCTTCCTGATACTAAGGTTTCTGTGTTCTATGGTGGAGTCAACATTAAAATTCACAAAGACTTGCTGAAGAATGAATGTCCTCACATTGTTGTTGGGACACCTGGCCGTGTGCTTGCACTCGCCAAGGAGAAAGTTCTCTCTTTGAAGAATGTGAGGCATTTTATTCTTGACGAGTGTGATAAAATGCTCGAGTCACTTGGTACCTATTACTGATTCCCTATGTATTAATTATCCTACCCATCCTGAAAATTGTATGTTTTAACTTTTGTGACTTGTCCCTTGTTAGACATGCGGAGAGATGTACAAGAGATTTTCAAGTTGACTCCCCATGACAAACAAGTTATGATGTTCTCAGCAACTCTCAGCAAAGAAATCCGCCCAGTCTGCAAGAAGTTTATGCAAGATGTAATGTTCCACGGCCAATACTCTCTCGGTTTGCAAGTCTTCTAGTCTTCAATTATATCTAGCCTTCTCTGAGCACCTTCTGCGCTGGGAAACATGCCATTGATCCCTTGGATTCAGGGGTTCGTTTCAGTTATTACTCGGGTAGTTTTTAGGGGTTCAGTAAACTGGGAGATTCTAAATATATCATATAGCTTTGGTGTGGTTCGGTGATTCTTTGCACAGTGGGACTTTTTTCCGTTGGGTTTCTAGTTTTGGGTTTTGTGAGGTCTCAAGGTTTTACTGTTGTCAATCTTTTTATGGTTGTCACATGTTCCAAGCAATATTTTTGCGTAACTCACATCTTCGAGGAGGCAAACCTGGTGGATGAGGATTTCTGTTCAGGGGTTCTTCATCCGTCGTCATTTTTGTTATGGAAATCATTGCCTGAGGAAGGCTTGCTAATACCTTTACTCTGATATCTGTTCCTTTCAGCCAATGGAAATTTATGTTGATGATGAAGCCAAATTGACTCTTCATGGACTTGTCCAGGTACATTAACAAATGTGTCAATTTAATTCTCATATTGGTTGATATTAGTTATCGACTGTTTTACCATAATTATGCCCTGTCATTGTTACAGCACTACATCAAACTGAACGAGATGGAGAAAAACCGGAAATTGAATGACCTTCTTGATGCGTTGGACTTCAATCAAGTTGTCATATTTGTGAAGAGCGTGAGCAGAGCCGGAGAGTTGAACAAGTTGCTGGTTGAATGCAATTTTCCATCAATATGCATTCACTCTGGCATGTCTCAAGAAGAGAGGTTCGTGTAATTCTCAAATATTATCTGTTCGAACCAACCCTACCTCTCGTAAAGCCTTCAGCAGGGAGAGCAATTACTAAACCTACTGTGGTATGTAGGTTAACTCGCTACAAAAGCTTTAAGGAAGGGCACAAGAGAATACTTGTGGCAACAGATTTGGTAGGCAGAGGCATTGACATTGAGCGTGTAAACATTGTTATCAACTATGACATGCCAGATTCTGCTGATACATATCTTCACAGGGTAAATATGATCATATATTAGGAACCTGAATTCTTTTATAGATTATGATTTTTCGTCAGGTGCTATTATTACATTATATCATACCCTTATAGGTTGGCAGAGCTGGTAGATTTGGAACCAAGGGTCTTGCAATCACATTTGTCGCATCAGCTTCAGATTCTGACGTTCTTAATCAGGTCTGGATTTTTATTCTTCCTTGTAATTCTGTCTAGCGTCGAGTTGATTTGGGTTGGAGTATATTTAATAAAATTGCAATCTCGAATGTGGACAGGTACAAGAGAGGTTTGAAGTAGATATAAAGAAACTTCCCGAGCAGATTGATACTTCCACATACAGTGAGTGTTAATCTAGTACCAATATTGTTTAAAATCTTGGTTTCTGCCCGGTTTTGACACTGACGTTGCACTTCTTCTTTGTTCAGTGCCTTCTTAAAGTAGCATCGTCTCTGGAGAAGAACCTCTTCAGATTTACAGCTTTGTATGTGTTGAAGGAGTCATGGAGCTTTGCAACTATCATTTTCGTTTGTTGCTATTTTAGCCTTATCTTTGAGAACAAATTTTCTATATATTTTTAGTCCGTTTGTAACTCTTTTGAAAAAGGAGGTCGTGTTACTGTCCGAATCTCACTGTTAAAACCTGTCCTGTTTTTTTTATAAGAGATTAATTATGTTTGAAGGTCTCTTTACTTGTTGACTGTCGGATGCTTGTTACTGAATCAATCTGGTTTACTAGCTTCTTGATACTTTAACTAGGTTGACTTCATCCTCGGTAGCTGGGTATCTGTCCGAAAGGAAATGTCCTTCGAAGTGTGATACCTACGGTAGCGAATTGAATCGATCGTCGGTTGAGTTTGAGGTTGGGCCAAAGCTGGTTCGATTTCCACGACAGTATCAGGTTCATCTCCAACATTACCGTGTTGGTTGGCTTGGCCTTCATTTGTCAAAGCTAGCTCACGGAGATGCTGACCATCAGTCCTGTCACTTGGCGGCGGGTTGGAAGGAGCCTCGATCTCGTTACCCCGTCTCTCTTTGAATCTCCTACAAACCAACATAAGCAAGAGTAGAAGCATGGAGACAACAAAGACTATCAGAAATAGAGCTTGAAAGCTGTGATGATCTAGCTGGATTGGAGAATCCGATGTGGTTGACTCCAGACAATGTGTTTCTCCAACGAACCACTTGTTCTCTATAGCTCTCATGGTCTCTCCCTCTGTTAAGTTCAATACCTGTCTTGAAATATCTGACACCAACGATGATCCCAGTGGAAAAGCCTGCCATGGAGAACTAAATTTCATTTCCATATTCCTATTTAAACAAGCTAATGCTTTGACTGGTGACTTATTTTTGTTCACCATTCACAGATTTTAGTTAGCAGCTGAGTAGTCTTCCCTGTACCCTGTCACCATTCAAAACCTAAATAACCATTTTTACTTACAAAGCCAAAGCCGTCGGCTTTGAAGGTAGGCTCGATAATTGTATACTCTGAGCAATATTCAGCCATGAAAAGCTTGACATAAGGAACTTCGTCGAACGCAGCATCAATACCACCATTGATGCTCTTGTTACGAAAAAGCTCATGCATTTCTTGAGGAGAATCATAAGTCTTTAACCTCGATTGATCGAAACCCAAGTGCTTGAGTCTTTCGAACGTAAACGAACCAGATTGATAACCAATGTTAACTCCGCTCTTCCTCAGGTCATCCATGTGTCTCACTGTTGGTCGAAGCTCTTGAACCGTAAGCATCGATGTCAGTGTTGCTGTGTAGCTCTGAGTCAATACTAGCAACACAAAGCACCAGACCACCACAATCGCCCTTGTGAAAAAGCTCTCTGATGGCTTCCCTGTAAATTCAAATATTTATTGTATGTGAGAATTTGTTTCTCCGTACATATGTTATGATTACAAGTGACAGATAAAACTCACGGTGTGCGAAAAACAGAGTAGAGAATGAGAAGTAGAACACATTGGATATTTTATCAACTATCTTCTGTCTCTTGAAATCATCATTTTCTTGGTACTCAAAAATCCAAACCATGATACCAATGTAGAGAAATGAGAAAGCTGTGAGCAACCAGAGCTCCTTTGTTAAAGGCTTTAAGAAGACCCATTCTCCTTTCTCCCTCTCATCCTTGACCGGCACCACAAATACAATACCAGTCTCCGAGTATGGCAATGCGAAATCGACATAAACTGACCGGTTAGCTAAGATTGTAGTATCCCCTACAGCTCCATCAAACTCCTGTTAATGTCATTTGAACAAAAAAAAACGTTTTAATTAGCTCAATATATACTGGTTTCATGAATGGTTTAAAGATCAATGTAACTTACCCCAAGAAACACTTTATATACCATTTCGTCGTAGTTTCCATCTGATTTTCCATCAGGAGTTTCAAAGGGGATGTACTCATAAGAGACAGCATATGGCATATGTCTCATCACCGTATCGAAAACATCTATGCAAAACCCAGTGACCGATGGAACATTAGTGTCTGCATCCTTTGTTATCTTCACAAATTGGTTGAAACCATCCTTCTTTGGAACTGCTATCCGCAGCTTCTTTGCGTTTATTGGGAATTCCCAACCTTTAGGCACAAAAATAGTGTCCCCTGGCCATATTATTGGTCTGAGGGGACGCGAGCTCTGTGAGATATCATTCCCTATTTGATCCACTTTTAGTCTCTTCACTAATCCTACTTTTGATTTCCAAAATCCAACTGTCCTTTCCCCACTTTCCTCTATATTGATTATCTTGAAAGTCGCCGCCTCCCGTTTTCCGTTTTGTAGCTGAAATCTTCCGGCAACGCCTTTGAAACTGACCCTTGATAACGCTTGAAGAAGCTTTGGACCAGAGAGAGCGACTTGGAGATCATCAAGATCAGTTCCAATATCATCTCTTGAAATGTTTTTGGTCTTATTGAAGCTCATGCTTACGTTACTGATTTCCTCAATTGACATTGCAAGTGCTGTGGCAGCATCATAAGCCCAACATTCAAAATTGTTTAGCTCTTCTCCTCTGAATCTTTTTTGCCAACGAGCTTCAAGATACTTTAGCTCTTTCGATCTTGAGAAATATGTCTTGACGCCCAAGACACCATGCATATCTTCCAAGCTTGATCCCCTCATTAAACTCATTAGATCAGCTATACCATTTGTAACAATCCATACATATCCTTTACTCATCATACCAATCTCTTTCGCTATTGAAAAAAGCCTCGATCCGAGATCAGGCAACATGTGGACGATAAAAACCCTAGTGGGCATTGTCATTAGTTTGTATAGCTCCTTCTTGATTTGATCATCAGAGGAATGTAACGATATGGGGCTTCGGTATCGGATTCGAACGTTAATCTCTTGAAATGCATCAACTAAGTAAGGAAGAATACCTTCTCCGAACTCATTGTCTACATAAATAGGCACAGCTTCTCTCCATCTAAATGACTCTATGATTGCACTTATAGCTTGGACTTGAGACGAATCGTCGTGTGTGGCTCTGATGAAATATGGACTACGGAGGGAATCAAGAAGAGGGCTTGTTGCAGAGAATGAAATGATGGGAACTTGAGATTGATTTCCGAGGTTGATTAAAAATGGAGCTTGCATTGAGTTTCCTGGTCCGATAATGGCTACCACTTGCCTCCTCTTTATCAAGTATAAAGCTGCACATAAGATCAAACAGCGTACTTGATTACTTCTGTGTGTTTTGAGTTTTAACATTTTAGTTAATGTAGTTTAATTTACATTTTTGTCAATGTTCCAATTTCCATACTTTTTTGTGTGTTCGTTGATTTCAATAAAAAGAATTACTTAAAATATAATGTTTTAAAGTTCTATTTTATTCTTATATAATATTTAAATTTTATTTTTACTTCCTTGTATTCGTGAATAATATTTTCTTTGTGTTTTAAAATGTTGCTGAAATTTTGGAAGGATCTTCACTTTCGAATTCATACTAATCATTTGCCAAATTAGAACAACAAAGGCAGTTCGTAAGACAAGGATTAGATCTATGAAAACTCATAAGATTAGACATAGTTGAATACCAAAAGGAATTACATTTAGTACATATAGTTGACTTCTAAAATAACTTTAATAGATCTTTATATATATCAAAGGAGCTAGTCTTCTTCATACCATTGGGTATTGTTCATACGTTATATATTGGAATTTCAATGCTTTGACCGCTTCGTTTGGTTTTTCTAAAAATTGTTTTAATAATTTTAAAATATAATTTCCAAAATATAATTAAAAATATTTTAAAAATACCATCAAATTTTTTTTTAAAAAAAAATATCGCACACTAAATTAAACTTTAAAACTTACATTTAAATCTTAATACATTGTAAAACTTAAATATTTAATTTAAACCCAAATATTTAGATTATATTATTCTTTTTATAGGAATTTCTTTTTTACATTTTTATGGTTATTAAGATAGTATAAATATATGTTGAATCAAATCAAATAAAGTTCAGAAAGAAAGATCCAGTACCTGAAGCGGCAGCACCAACAACAGTTTGTTTGGAGTCTCGGATGTTGAGGACAATCCTTGTCTTGAAGTCATTATGAGTATTATAGTATTCCGACAGAGACATGTTGATAGCTCTCAAGCTCAAATCAGCTAATCTCACATTAGTGTCAAGAACAATTCCCACTTTAACTGGTAAAGCTTCCTTTTGGGATTTTCCGAATAATACTAAGCAGAAGATGATGAAAATTACAAGTCGTAAAGGAAGAGATCGAGACAAGAGATGATGGAAAAAAGACATAACTGAATTCATAACTGAAAAAACGAGAGACGGCCGGGTCAACTAAAGGATGTTTTGAAGAAGAGAATCGTTCAGCTTCAAATAATTAAGTGTCGGAATTTGCAAGTAGACTACTTTTATACATGACTTAGAGATAATATTAATACAAAAAGATGTATAGAGGAGACTGTTTTTTGGTCATTTTGGATGATTAACGCGTACCCGTTATGTGAGGCAAAGACGTGGTCTTCTAATATTATTTAACTAGATTCATGGCGTGGGGAAAAATATTCGAAAATTATATTTTATTAGTAAATATAAATTAAATATTTATATAATTTTAACTTTTATTTAAAATTATTTTTAATATTAATTTTTGTATATACAAATTAAGAAAAGAAAAATAATTATTTTTTACGAATTTAATAGTATTTTTTTGTTAGTTTAATAGAATATATTAATTATATAACCAAATTAATAAAAATGATATACTTGTAATTATTCTAATAAGTTAATTTCATTTATATATTTATTTGAAATTTATTTTAGTAATAACACGACAGCATGATATTTCTGTTAATAAGACGTCACAGTAAAGTTATTTTATTAAAATGTTTCTCAAATAATGTATTAGGGATTGTGGTAGTAACTTAAATCTATTTATATTTATTTGAAATTATTTATAAATTAACGTATAAAAAATTAAAGAAATAAAAAGTATTGTTTTTGCAAATGTAATAGTATTTTTTGGTTAGTTGAATAAATTATATTTATTCTCTAACCAAATTAATATCAGTGGCATGTATTGTAATTATTCTAGTAAGTTAAACCCTTTTATATATTTAATCTGAAACTTCATATGGTGTTGACACGTCAGCATGGTATTTTTGTTATTAACACGTAAGAATAAGGTTACTTTGTTAAAAAGTTTCTCAAATAATATATTAGGGATATTAATATTAAGGTGAGATACGAATATGAAATGGATAATTATTTGTTAGTTAATGAAGCGTAAAAAAGATATTTTAACAAGCTGAAATATTTAAGTTTGGTTTGACTTGGTTTGTTATTCAACAGCTCACAATATAGATCACGTTCAACTACCACCGAAGCATTGCAAATGACTTTGGAATATTGCATTGCGCATCACAATGGTCCACTATAGTATACATTACAATAGACGAAGTCTTTGGTCATGACAAGTAGACTTCCACAATGACTAGTTCAGAAATAATGGATGTTTAACTCAAAACTAATTAACAATATTCATGTTCATTATATACTATTTATCTAATTTTTCATATAATTTTTTATCAGGATAAATGTTTAAAATACCTTTATTTCAAGTTTTTGTTATAAATATAACAATAATCATTTAAATTTTCAAAATATCACAAATACAATATTAAAATAAGTAAAATCTCTTTATAATAAAAAAAAAATTAAACCTTAAATGAGAACAAATGAAACCAAACATTATGTTTTAATTTTATATATAGTTTATTCAAGATAAATAATTATTTTATTTAATAATTTTTGGTATTTTAGAAAGTTTATTTTATTATGTTATATTTGGAGAGATAAACTTAAATATGTGTTATCTTAGGGTATTATTCTTGTATGAAAAATCATATTAATTTATTTTTCTTTTTTTTCAAGCATTGGATTCTAAATCTTTTTGTATTTGGTTTGTTAATGTATAAAAATTTAGTCTCTTTGAATAAATTGATGTGGCATTTTTGTGATTAAAAAATTGTTTTGGTTAAAACCTGATTTTGTCAATAACTTGTTGATGACTTTGAAACTTTCTCACCAATTTGAATAACATAAATGGTAAGAACTGATATTCAAATCAAATAGATTTAATTACCCTACTAATTTTTCATTCAAATTTGGTAAAAAATCTCAAAATCATCCAAAATTTTATCCAATTAGATAACTAAACTTTTCCATAACCAATTTCCATAACCAACCACAAAATAGAAACTAAACGAAAACATTAAATATTCTCCAATTAGATAGAAAGAATTAAAAACATGCATGGGATGAAAAGAAAGGACACCAAAAATAGTTAAAAAGTACATCTTAAATTTAATTTCTAATATGTCCAAATGTAAAGACAGTTCACTCCATACAATGAATTGAGCTGTGTCACATTTCCATTGACTACCTTAATTAAGGAAAAAAAGTCCAGTGTCCAATTATAGTTATAAGAGCCATATAGTAAGAATGATTTGCTAAATTTTTATATACTAAGCTTAACACATATATATATATATATATTATTTGAGTACAGTAAATCATATTAGCTAATACTAGCTAAATTATGTTTTAATTTAAAACTAATGGTTACAATTCAATGTCAATAGTCAACAAAATTCCAAAAGAAGCTTATTAATGGGTGTGAAATTTACATGTATTAGTCCATATCACATCTAAGTGTAACAGAAAAAAGTTTTCTAAAAAATACCCACTTTTAACTGTTTTGTATTCATTACTTAAAAATATATCACTAAATATATGGTTAGATAAGACAAATCCTTGCATTAATTATATTACCTTTCGAAAAATGTGACCCTTTATAAAATGACACTCCTTGGCAATATCTTCCAGCAATTTTATCCACCACTTTTCACGTTATTCAAATTCTGAATTCAACGGTTGATTATTTTTCTCCAAATCTAAAAGTTATTATGTCATCTCTCACAGTAGAACAGCTACACACTTTCCATGCCCAAGACAGAGAGATATTCTCAAAACTGGTCGTAGAATTCTCAAGACCTCCAGCTCAGTCACTTCTTGTCATGGCGACATGGTTTTGGCTTGAAGACACTGGCTTTGAAAACATCTTCTCGACCATCATGTCTCTCGGAGATCCCCTCATTGTGGCTCTCGCAAACGAGGCTGTCTCGTGTTACGAGTGTGTTGCTTCCGTCAAACCTCCAATTGACTTACCTCGGATCTCTCTCACCGCAGAAATCACGAAAAAAGACATTTCCCTTCAGAAAATCTACGGAAAACGTTATAGTGCAATCATAGGAATCAAAAATTTCCTAAACACCATTTGTTCTAGAATATTCACCGACATTCTTCAACAAGTTCTTCCGTCTTCATCATCCTTCTTTCTCACCAATCACCGCTACCCTCTCATCATCCCTGGTTTCCCACATCCGACTTTCGGGAGCATCAACGTGATGCATGATGAAGTTAATATCCGAAACCACAGTTTATTCCTATTTCCTACTGGTCTGTGGAGATGGAACGCAACATGCACTGCAACTGAGAACGAACGAACCATGTTTATAACGTTTTCTCGCGGATTTCCTGTGACAGCAGCTGAAGTGAAGCAACTCTTCACCGATAGATATGGTGAAAATTGCGTTGAACGCGTTTACATGCCACAGTACCGCATAAACTCCTCCAACACAACCGCGAATAGCAATGGTCCGCAACAATCACTATTCGCGAGGGTGATCTTAGACTCAGTCGTTACCGTCGATCGCATACTCCAAGGCATGCATCTCAAAAAGTTTCGGATGAACGGGAAGCACATTTGGGCTCGTAAGTTTAACGACAAGAGGGACACTTAATTAATTTAAGTTCAACGTGTTTAGTTGTTTTTTTCTTTGTTACTTTTTCTGATGTCAAAAGTCCTTTATCTTTATGTTGTAGTCTAATAATTAGAAAACATATGTAACGCCCCGACCACGTTCGGTTTCTTTACTTTGAATGGAATATGTTTTCACTTAATTTTAAGGTTGGAGTTTCACTTTAGGTATCCAATATCCTTCAATCTTTTTTAAAAAAGATGACTGAGTGTGTCAGCTTTGATTGGTTTCGTTTGATAGAGTGGTCAGTTGCACAACTTTACCGTTTGATAGTCTTCTTTGTTTTCTCAAAATTGTTTTACTGATTTAATAAGGCAATTTACGATAACAAGTTTTAAAATAACATTGAAAAAAACTGTTTTAAAATATGTTTGTTTAAGGGTAAAGTTAAAAAAAAAAAACTTTAAAATACCACAAAATAGGTTTCTTTGAACATAAACTTTTAATTATATTTTTGATAAACATTAAACCTTAACAATGATACCATAAATCTAAAAAATTAAAGTGTAAACCGAAAACAGTAAACTCAAGTTTTGATTGGAGAAATTAGAAAATTATCTCTCCTTGTACAAATTGTATTAGTAGTAATTAGGACTGATTGTCTAAAAATTCGACAGATAATAATAATACACAGACAAAAGTTTAATGGAAACATATTACTCAATAAGAGAAGAGAAAGCAAGATTCTCGAGGAATTAATCCATTTACAATTAAAGTGGTAAGAATCTATTTTTATATTTAAGTTGAAGAAAAATGAAAATATAGAGATATTTGGTTTCCGATTTAGAATATGCAGATTCTTTAAAAAAAAACAGAATGCGTCTGCCGGGAGTCGAACCCGGGTCTATTGCTTGGAAGGCAATTATCCTAACCGTTGGACTACAAACGCTTCCTGTCTTGCGGAGATATAATTACGTATAGAAACTTAACTTTAGTGTCAGGCCTAATGGACCAGGATGACACCAAAAAAATTGATATCTTAAAGTTTTAAAGTTATGTAGAACCATCACCGATCCATGAGAACCAGATCATCAAACATTATATTCACCGTGACTGACATGATCATCAGAACTAGTATACAATGTGTGTATCCCTTACAACAATTGGTATTAATCAATATATGATATGTTTCTTTGGCTCTAAATGCAGCACCACACATGTTAGTTTATCTCTATTTCTCATGGGATCACCCTTTTTGAAAGAAAAAAATCGTATGCTCTAATAATAACGAGAAAGGAATTTATGATCGATAGGCTAAATTTACTATAATTATGTATTTCTCAGTAGGCACATGAAAGCAAGAGGAAGAAGATGGCTATGGCCGGAAATAAGAGAAGAGAAGGAGAATAATCCATGAATTTCATTGATAATAGTGGTGTTACATTGATCAGGTTTTATACAAGAAGTGAAAGGGTTAAGCTTAAAACACGTGTCTTCTGAGTTTAATCTCTCCTCATTATTCAGATAGTACTGCAAAGCTGTTTTCCAGCTGGATGGGGAAGGTTGTTCTCTTTGTCTTCCTGCTTCTGTCTCTTGTTGCAGGGTACGCCCTTGTTGCAGTTACAGGTGACCGAGTTTTGAGTTGTTGGGTTGTGTGGTGGTGGGCTCACAATTTCCTTATTTGGGCCATTATCTTTTTTTTTTCCTTTAGGCTGTCGTGAAGTTACTTTGAGAGAGTGCCATTGTCGTTGAGGTGTTTAGAGCACATACATCCTCGTACGCCATACGAAATATATACGAATAATTGATGACAATAATCTACAAATTAAAAATGGAAGGGTAATCATTTAAATACATAGGTGATAACTTGATAAAAGAATCTTAATTAGTCAACAGAATGATGTCTAACATCAAATCATACAATTTGTTAGGTAACCACTTGGGGCATCTCTCGTTTTCTACTTAGTTCACGGAAGTGGTCCAACCGAAAGGGATTTATGAGCTATATAAAAATCATTATATTAAGAAATCAATATTATTAATTTACCAAAAAAACTGAATTACGAATTCACTAATATTTTCGTGTCAAGTGACTATATGGTTTCTTTTCAGAACGAGAAACGAATTTTTCCGATTTCATTTCACTCTACTCTTCATCCGCTGGGGAATTTTGACTTGTACGTTGTTTATAATGTTCAGTTATGTCGAAAAAAGAAGAGAATCACAACACTCTTCATGAGAAGTATATTGAATGTTGATCTTCGAATGTACAACCTTTTATTATTCAAGAATGTAATTTTACAAAGAGTGTATAATAAAGATTATATATACATATAAAACTAGAGAAAGACTCTAGTAGAAAGAGAGTATTCACTATCTAATACACCCCCCTCAAGCCTCAAGAGACGAAGGTGTAGACGGTCGAAAGAGGCTTGAAATGGACATTCGCTGAAGTAGGGAGTGAAAATGACATGGTTGTAAAGGTTTAGTAAGAATATCAGCATGCTGATTATGAGTAGAAACATGTAAAACCTTCAAAAAACCTTTACGAACTTGGTCTCGAGTAGTGTGACAATCTATCTCAATGTGTTTCGTTCTTTCGTGAAACACCGGATTGAGAGCAAGATTCATGGCCGACTTGTTATCACAGAAAAGCTTTGCCTGAGTAATGGTAGTGACCTGCAAATGATCAAGTAACTGTTGCAACCACAACAGTTCACAAGTAGCCAATGCCATACTACGATACTCTACTTCAGTGCTGCTCCTGCTAATTGTCTTTTGTCGTTTAGATTTCCAGCTGATCAATGATGTGCCAAGATAAACACAAAAACCTGTCAACGACCTGCGAGTATCCGGACAAGTCCCCCAATCAACATCAGAAAATGCATTAAGACACATTTCTGTATTGGAAGCATAAAAGAGCCCCTGTCCTGGATTTGTTTTGACATAGTGCAAAACTCTATATGCTGCTTGTAGATGGACTTCAGTAGGTGCTGATAAAAATTGACTCAATCTATTCATAACATATGTGATATCAGGCCGTGTAATGGTGAGATAAAGCAATCGACCAATGAGTTCTCGATATGTAGTAGCATTATCAAGCAATGTTCATGTGTCCTTACTAAGTTTAAGTGAAGGATCCATAGGAACAGAGCTTGGTTTAGATGCCAGCATACATGTATCCTGGAGAATATCCAAAGCATACTTACGTTGAGAAATGGAAATGCCTGTAGAATTCCGAGCTATCTCAAGACCCAAGAAAAATTTAGGAATTCCCAAATCTTTGATGCGAAATTCACTCTGCAGTATATCCTTCAGAGTAGCAATAGCAGCTTCATCATTACTAGCAATTAGTATATCATCAACATATACTAAAAAAGCAATGAAACTAGACTCATTCTTCTTGACAATCAGCGTAGTATCTGCCGAAGATTGTACAAAATCATGTTTCAACAAAACGGTAGAAAAACATTTATACCACTGACGTGAAGCTTGTCTTAAACCATATATAGATTTAAGCAACCGACACACTGGATTTGGTGGTAATTTCTCAGAAGATGCAGGAGTATAACCCAACGGCAAACTCATGTATATCTCTTCATCTAACTCACTGTGTAAGAAGGCGTTAGATACATCCATTTGTGCAAGAGACCAATTATGAATTGATGCCAAAGCTAACAACAATTTAACAGTGGTCAGCTTTGCAACAGGAGAAAAAGTATCCATAAAATCAATACCTTCAAGTTGAGTGAATCCCTGTGCTACTAACCGGGCTTTGTGTCGATCAATATTCCCATCAGCATTGTATTTGATGGTGTAAACCCATGTACATCCAACAACATTTTTGCCTGTAGGAAGACTCTTTATACACCAAGTGTTGTTCTGTTGCATTGCCTGTAACTCACTATCCATAGCAGCTCGCCAAATAGGTGATGTTACAGCCTTTTTGAAAGTCTTAGGTTCTGTTTCAGTGGTAATAGAGAGAGCAAAGGACTGATAGGAAGGATTTAAAGAGGAATAAGACAAAACAGAAGATAAAGGATGTTGAACCGAGGAAGAAGAACTAGATGAAACGGATTGTAAACTAGGTTGTGTAAGGAGAGAACAATGATAGTCAGACAAGTAGCCAGGGGTCTTAACTGTTCGTTTGGGTCTATTGCTTGGAATGCAATTATCCTAACCGTTGGACTACAAACGATTCCTGTCTTGCAGAGATATAATTACTTATACAAAAGGAACTTTAGTATCAGGCCTAATGGGCCGAGATGATACCAAAAAAATTGATATCTTAAAGTTCTGTGGAACAATCACTGATCCATGAAAACCAGATCATCAAACATTATATTCACCGCGATTGACATGATCATCAGAACTAGTATACAACGTGTGTATCCCTTACAACAATTGGTATTAATCAGTATATGATATGTTTCTTTGGCTCTAAATGCAGTACCACACATGTTAGTTTATCTCCATTTCTCATGGGATCACCCTTATTGAAAGAAAAAAATCGTATGCTCTAATAATAACGAGAAAGGAATTTATGACCGATAGGCTAAATTTACTATAATTATGTATTTCTCAGTAGGCACATGAAAGCAAGAGGAAGAAGATGGCTATGGCCGGAAATAAGAGAAGAGAAGGAGAATAATCCATGAATTTCATTGATAATAGTGTTGTTACATTGCTCACGTTTTATACAAGAAGTGAAAGAGTTAAGCTTAAAACACGTGTCTTCTGAGCTTAATCTCTGCTCATTATTCAGATAGTACTGCAAAGCTGTTTTCCAGCTCGATGGGGAAGGTTGTTCTCTTTGTCTCCCTGCTTTTGTCTCTTGTTGCAGGGTACGTCCTTGTTGCAGTTGCAGGTGACCGAGTTTTGAGTTGTTGGATTGTGTGGTGATGGGCTCACAATTTCTTTATTTGGGCCATTATCTCCTTTTTCTTTTAGGAGAAAGTGTCATTGTCGTTGAGGTGTTTAGAACACATACATCCTCGTACGCCATACAAAATATATACGAATAATTGATGACAATAATCTACAAATTAAAAATGGAAGGGTAATCATTTAAATACATAGGTGATAACTTGATAAAAGAATCTTAATTAGTCAACAGAATGATGTCTAACATCAAATCATACAATTTGTTAGGTAACCACTTGGGGCATCTCTCGTTTTCTACTTAGTTCACGGAAGTGGTCCAACCGAAAGAGATTTATGAGGTATATAAAAATCATTATATTAAGAAACCAATATTATTAATTTACCAAAAAACTGAATTACGAATTCACTAATACTTTCGTGTCAAATGACTCTATATGGTTTCTTTCTAGAACGGGAAACGAATTTTTTTGATTTCATTTCACTATACTCTTCATCCGCTGGGGAATTTTGACTTGTACGTTGTTTATAATGTTCAGTTACGTCGAAAAAAAGAAGAGAATCACAACACTCTTCATGAGAAGTATAAATCCAATGGAAAAAGAAAGATTCGATGGTAAACTGTAAATTCAATTGGTTGGTTTACATCGATTTCACATAAAGTTTAGGTCAACGGTGACTTCTGTTTTGGATGTTCACTAGTTGTGGAATGGATCTATACCATTTAAATTCTCCAATGAACCGCACCAATAAAACATAACCAATGAATGGAATTGGTTTTATGTGGATTGTGTGGTAGGTAACAATTTAACATCACTTAGAGTAAGTGGCGTTATTCAAACTAAGTATATATTTCTTGAATTATTCTAATTGTTATAGTTTCTTCAACACAATCCCTAATCTTAAAAATACAATAATTCTATCAGTGACGTTTTTCACATTGTAACAAAATTCTTATGTTTGGTCTTTTTTTAAACGATTATTTCCCAACTGATTACATTATTATCTACAGAAAAAGACAAACAAAATTGTTATCTTCTTAACCATTTAAAAATTACAAGTAGAGTGTCTTAATTTTGTTTTCCATTTTATATCTGTGGAGTGTTAATAAAAGACAACTAAAAACGGGAAAAGGAGCATTGTTTGATCATTTGTCCCTAGCGAGAAAAACACGTCCAAGCGACAAAAGCATTGAGTCATATTCACACTAAACGCACATCGCAGGCCGCGTGACTTTTGTGAGACGCATGGACCACACCTAAACGCTAGACGCGCGATTTCCTAATACCGTTTTATTCCTGGCGTCTTGCGGACTCAAAACGCTACTGGGCTTTGATTGTGATCTGTGGACCCATTTACTGACTAGAATCCATCAAGCACAGTTAGATACTTGTAGGAAAATCTTGGGATGATGACAATTGTTTATTGTGACGTAGGACGATGGAAAGTTAATCTATTTTTCATAAATTGTTAGTTGCGTTTCTGTTGTTTTCAAGAGCATTATCTCAATTAGTTTGGAGAATATTATTGGTTATCCATTTTCATTAGTGTTGAATTTTATTTTAATGATTAATATTTTTTCCCTTCACATTATTATCGTTTAGTTAGAAATTATTGTGTTGACGGATACGGGATACCTTAATGGTCATATAAATCAATAGATGGGAGTCATGAGACATGGAAGAGCACAACTGAGGCACTTCTTCTTTCCGAAAATCCCGAAGACTTTTATTCAGGATCTTACCGAACAAACAAAGTAATAATCAGCCTCAACCACTGTCGTCTCCGCCGCAGAACCGTCTATAGTACCGGGAAATCGGACCGCAATGGGGAAAGGCGGCATGCTCAGCGACAGCGTGATTAAGAAGATCGTTCTCTCCTACAGCTACGTAGCGATATGGATCTTCCTCAGCTTCACGGTAATCGTCTACAACAAATACATCCTGGACAAGAAGATGTACAATTGGCCTTTCCCGATCTCTCTCACCATGATCCACATGTCTTTCTGCTCAACCCTAGCTTTCCTCCTCATCAAGGTCTTCAAATTCGTCGAGCCGGTTTCAATGTCGCGCGACACTTATCTTAGATCCGTCGTCCCGATCGGAGCCTTGTACTCTCTCTCCCTATGGCTCTCCAATTCCGCCTACATTTACCTATCTGTCTCCTTCATCCAGATGCTCAAAGCGCTCATGCCTGTCGCCGTTTACTCTATCGGCGTTCTCTTGAAGAAGGAAGGATTCAAATCGGATACTATGGTTAACATGCTCTCGATCTCGTTCGGTGTCGCAATCGCCGCCTACGGAGAAGCTAGGTTCGATGTCTGGGGGGTGATCCTCCAGCTCGGGGCGGTTGCCTTCGAGGCGACTCGTTTGGTATTGATTCAGATCTTACTCACTTCCAAAGGAATCACGCTAAATCCCATAACTTCTCTCTACTACGTTGCTCCTTGCTGCTTGGCTTTCCTCTTTATTCCATGGATCTACGTTGAGTTTCCGGTTCTTAGAGATACATCAAGCTTCCACTTCGATTACGCGATTTTCGGAACCAATTCGTTCTGTGCATTCGCTTTGAATCTCGCTGTATTCCTTCTGGTTGGGAAAACCTCTGCTTTGACCATGAATGTAGCGGGTGTGGTTAAGGATTGGCTCTTGATAGCGTTTTCATGGTCTGTGATAAAGGACACTGTGACTCCTATTAACCTTTTCGGTTACGGGATCGCGTTCTTGGGAGTTGCGTACTACAATCACGCGAAATTGCAGGCCTTGAAGGCCAAAGAGGCTCAGAAGAAGATTCAGCAAGCTGATGAAGAGAGTGGTCGATTGTTGGTAGAAAGGGAAGGAGATGGAGAAGGTAAGAAGAATGAGTCTGAGAAATAAATGAAGACTTATTGATTCAGACAACAGAAAAAATGGAATTGAGCAAACACATAATTGGTTGAATAAGAGCATTGAAGAGATTTTATGATTATGACTTTGACAAAATCAGTTTCACTTGTACTTTATAGTCTGATGTTCCTTTTGATTCTGTTGATTTGCTCATAGTTAGTGATGTCAGAATCTCTTATTGCTTCCGTCTTGTTTTTCTTTCAAGCTTTTCAAAAAAAAAATATTTTGTTTACGTTATTTATAATTACAATGGTGTTATCAAACCTCTGTTTATGGATTTTTCCTATTTCTTATAGCCATATTGATAGTTTCAGTACACTCTGTGGATGGTATTGATAGAATTTGTAAATCTCTAGCTTGTCGTTTACTAATGATGCGATTTTGCTGATCACTTGACAGTTAGTAACCATTTAGCAATTCGATTAACACCAATTTCTCCAATAACATCGAAACGCATGGGTTTTCCCTGAACCTTCTTCATCAAGTAATAGCTGATAAATTCTTCATCGGTTGGATGAAATCAGAGGCCAGGAGCGACTGGTGTTGCCGCCGCACCATCATTGCTCGTCATAGTCGTCGGAACTACCACCGACGCCGACAAAGCCCGATCAGACTGATCAGTAATGAAGTCCCGACCAAATTAAAGTAGATTTTGGGCCCGACTCTAAGCTTACAGGGCCAGAATACTCTGGTAAGTAAAAGAATGCCGTTTTCCAAAATGATGCCTTACGGTTTTCCTAGTATAAGTTGGACTTTAATTTTCTTGACTAAGCCCGGTTACCATTTTTACAAAGGTTTTTAAAAGGCCCATTGTTCATTCCCCAACGCATCGAACCGTCTTCTTCAACTAGCTTATGCAAATTAATTTGACTAATCCGTTTCGAACCACAGGAAAAAAAAAGAGAGAGATAGTAAAACCTCTTGAAAACCCTACGGTGCTTCTCTTTTCGTTCTTCTGCTCTCTCTCCTTTTTCCGCCTATCGATTAACTCCTGGAGAAACTGAAGATAGTTGTATTGCTTTGAAAGTCGTTTCTTTCTCCGTCTCACCGCTTGGTCTGTGTGAACTGGTTAGTTGCTTGTTTCTTTTTTGTTAATCTCTAAGTTGAATCAAATTATTTTGGGTTGGTAATTTGCCACATTTTTTCTGCAAAATCAGTTTATCTGTGAACTTCGTTTTCCTTAACTCCTTGTCATCGACTAGAAGACAATCGATTAAGTTCTTACTCACTATGTTGAAATTATATGATTTTGGTATTAAAAGCGGGATATTTTTTTAGGTTGTAATGTTAATATATTTGTTTGATTGTTTGCTTGAAACAAGTTCAGGAAAAGATGAATTTGGTGAACATTAGAGATGTATTGACTTCTTTCAGTCCTGCTCTTGATTATCTCGCCCTGAGCACCGGAGATGGCCGTATCAAGGTATCTTCAGTTATTTCTTCTTTTATGGTTATTTGGCTCATATTCCTTAGTACTGTTCAATTTGTATGGATTTTCTATTCAAAGGGAAGATCTTTTTTTTAATGATGTATATTCTTTCTACCTTCTTTAGATTTGGGATACTATCAAGGGTCAAATCCAAACAGAGTTTGCTGATATTGTATCTGCAGAAGAAACAAACATATTTACTAAGGCTGGGAAAGGTCACCTCTCGGTCGATTATACGTGCATGAAATGGTTGTCTTTTGAGAAAAAGGTAGAGAAAACTTGGTTTCTATTTTATCGCCTTAAGGACGGTGTATGTTTAGTCTCTTAATAAGTCACTGTTTTTGTTGACAAATAAATTTTATTCTTGTTATTTACAGAAGAAGAGAAAACTTGGAACTTCCTTATTGGTATTAGGAACTGGTGGAGGAGATGTTTTAGCACTTGATGTGGCTTCTGGTCAGCTCAAGTGGAGAATAAGTGACTGTCATCCCGGGTAATTAACTCTCATTGACTTCTCCTTTGTTGGGTTATATCAGTAAAGCAATTATCTATTTGTAAACTTGGCATTCTATTATTTGAATATCCGCTAGGTTGTAGCTCTTTTTACAATTCTTTGTAAACTTCCCCCTTTGAAGCTCACTTGCATTTCGTATCAGTAGCAGAGTTTGGAAAGTTATCAACGTTTTTCTTTTTGTATGCAGTGGTGTCAATGCTGTTTCATCTTCAACAAAGGCCTCCTGCATATACAGCGGTGGTGCAGATGGGATGGTTTCTGAAATTGATCCCCACAGTGGAAATGTGATCAGAAAGTTCAAAGCTTCAACAAAAGCTGTTTCTTCTTTATCTGTTTCACCAGGTGTGTTTCTGGAGACGTAGTCTGTCCATTGGTTTCTTCAAATAATATTTTGACTGGTCTTAAAAAACTGCATTGAATTAATGCGGGGAAAATTTCTGTTAACATGCATAGACTAGAACATGTACCTACATGCTAATGATTTTGATTTTCCCCCTCCCAATTGTAGATGGAAAAATATTAGCCACTGCATCTGCTCAGTTGAAAACTTTTAAGTGCTCAGATCTCAAGAAGATTCAGAAATTTTCTGGACATCCGGTGAGTGTCTATACTATTTTTCAGCATTATCTTTGTCTACCATGTTTTTTAGTAGGGAGTCTGCGTCCATTTCGCACATTAGAAGGTTGTTGACAGGTTTTAATGTTATAGGGAGGTGTGCGTTGTGTGGCTTTTACTGAGGATGGAAAATACATCCTCTCATCTGCAGTTGCTGAAAGATATATTGCAGTGTGGAAAACTGATGGTGATAAGAAGCAGTCAGCTAGCTGTGTCCTTGCCCTGGAGCACCCTCCTGTCTTTGTGGATAGTTGGGGAGAAACAGATGAAAAAGGCTTATATGTTTTAGCCATTTCAGAAGTAGGTGTCTGTTATTTTTGGTATGGATCAAATGTTGAGGAGCTATGCAATACAAAACCTACAAAAGTTGCGTTAGCAACTGAAGAGTCTTCGCTTAAATATCACAAGGGCTCATTGCCTATAATCTTTGCTGCAAAATTACAAGGCATATTGAAGCCTGGTTCTGCGCATGCATTTATTGCATCTGGATTGCTGGTGAAACCATCATTCCAGAAACTGGTGTTGCAGTTTGGCACTGACTTGGTGTTGAATGCCTCTAAGAATGGGATCCTTCTCCCCATCACTCAGTCAGTTTCCAAGTCCAAAAAGGGGCAAGGCGTGCAGCATAAAGGTATCTTCTATGGGCTCTACCTTTCACTAAATCATGTAGCTTCCTTTAACAAATTGATTAGACTGTTTTTGGTTATTTTTTCATTGTGTTTCGATCATCAGTTGACTATTTAATGTCAATTTTGATTAGTATCAGCTGTTTAACAATAACCAAATCAAGTTTAGGTAGACTCAGTACCTATCCTTATTATGTGTAGCTAATATTTTACATTAATAGAGCTAATCTTTATCCCTGATACTGCCGTGTGGATTGCTGTTTTCATTTCCTTATCTTTCCTTTCAATAACAATGGCTGACTTTGATTTTACATTTGTATAGTTACAACATTAGACCGTGCACATGCGGAGGATGCTTTGCTGCCAATTGCAAGAGTTGCTGATCTGCACGAGAATAAGACTGGACTACCACACTCATCTGACAAGGATACAGACATGGTTGACCAAAGCCAAACGGGTGAGTTTATATCACGGTAATGAAGTCGACTATCAGACCTCCTCTCAGTACCAAAATCACTGTAATTTCTGGTTCTCTTAGCATATATGTATGGAGATCGCCTCATTGTTTTGGCTCTCTCAGAATAATATGCAGATGCTTCAGTGCAAGAACTGTTCTGGCCTCTATTTCTCATTTATTTTTATTTGAAATTTCAGATCATGTAGAAACATTTAGCATGGAGAATAAGTTGCGATCATTAGGGATACTTAAAGGTGGAGATGAACAAAGCAATCTTTCGTATGCGTCAGTAATTGATGGAATTGATCTTGAGGCATATCTGCCACCAAAGAAGGTATATGGCCATTCTCCATGCTCGATTCGATTCTTTGGAATTTGTACATCCTTCTGAAGGATTTCTGTAGATTCCTGAAATTTTTCTTGATAATAGTCATATTTATTTTTGTTTGACAGTTAAAGGCTGCTGTATTGTCAATGGCACCCTCCACTGCTTTCAGGACTCTAGAAGCTCTGGTTCTTATGTGGCAAACAAGGTTGGTTCTCTGTTTGCCCGTTTGCTATACACAATAGTTGTCTAACCGATGCTTACTATTGAAGTTTTTACTAATGGAAAATAAGTTAACGCTCAAAACCCAAATGTTCTTCTCGACTCTTTTTTTGTTTTCCAAAAAATGTTCTCTACTAAAATAGCATTTTTTACGTTTATTCCTTCGGCTATGATATTAAATTCAAATCGTTTGGTGCTTGGTCTTAACACCGTTGCATTTATTTCAACAGGGGATGTGGTGGGAAGCATCTTCTTCCATGGATATACAGCATAATGGTGAATCATAGTCATTACATCATGTCCCAAGAACCAAAAAACCAACAGCTGCTTAATATAGTACATAAGGTAAGAGAGATGTCTTGAGCCAAGGATTTTGGTTAGTTCTGTAATAATAGCTTGGTTTAAGTAAATATTGTTCTTCCAGATTACCAAGTCCCGAGGAACAGCTCTGCCACAGTTACTACAGTTATCTGGTCGCTTGCAACTTGTTACAGCTCAGGTTACATATCAATCGTCTTCTTAACTAATTACTGGCCCGGTTATTAGCATATGGTTTTAAAAAAACAACTCTTTCATGGCAGATCAATAAAGCTGCAGGGAAACAAACTCAAACAACAGTTCATGATCAAGAGATTGTTGAAAGTGAGGATGAGGAAGAAGATGTAGAAGATCATTTCTATGGTGAGAATGATAATGAATCAGAGTTAAGCAGCGACGACGGAGAGGAAAAAGGTAATGATTTTTTTGTTTCATATTGGTTTGTAGACTAACATTTATAATCTAAATCTTTCCTACTTTCAGATGATACGATGATGGAGATATAAGTTAATGAGTGAAGAGTAGAGAGAGGAGCTTTGCTTCTTCTCACGTTTTTGTTTTTTTCTAGTTATTCCTTAATACCTTGTCTTACAACTTTGTATTTTTGAGCCAAAGATACGGACATATCCATTTGCTTATTTGAGGAAATGATTCTCATTTTATTTTTCAGAACCAGTCGTCATTGTGAAAAATCAAAAGTCTGATGATTTGCGCATAATTTATATAAATTTTATACAAATAAAAATAGAGATGAATTTTTTGAGAATTATATATATTCGCAAATATACGAAATCGATTTAACAGCAAAATTAGCTATGAATTAAGAAAATCTAAAGACTACAAGAGACCCCAGCAGTTCTTCGATTTTGCGATTTTAGCACCCAAATCCCATTTAATATAAAGATATTTATGAAAACAATTCCCCTTAAATTTTATCCACAAAAATATAACATAAGAAGAAGATCAAAGGCTTGCATCAGCGTTAGAACCACTACCTCCTCTCTTGTTTCCTGTTGTGTTCTTCAGAATCTGGCACCAAATTATAAACAACTCAAAAAGTTGCTATGTAAAAAGAAAGAACCTTTATCACCACACGAACAAATAGAATCTAACTTTGCATTCTCATCTTCTCTAAATCACTTCAACAGCAAAAAACCAGGCTAACAAGTTTAGACTTAGATCACACTAGCTGAGCATTCCAAAAACTATTCAACAGTCAGATAGATAAAACGTACATGTCTAAGCATCTGATTCTCGTTCTGCAAAGTAGAGAGTCTTTCTTCAAGTTCAGAGTTTTTGTTCTCCAAGTCTTTCACTTTGTTTTCCAACTCACTCAAGTAAGCTTTTTTCCTCTCTCTTGCTTGCTGTGCCGAAACTCTATTCCTCAACAATCTTTACACAAAATTACAAATTAACCCCATCATGCAACCTTTGTTTTTTTTTAAACCAACATTACCTTCAAATGTTATGAATTTTGGCTTCACCTACTGTTGAATCTTCAACAGCAGGTGAAGCCAAAACTGTGTCGTTCTGGTTATTAATGAAGGGTAAAAAATTGGGTGACGAGTAATCACCTCTTTAGACGCTTGGTCTCTTTCTCCGCCGGACTCCTCCCTCGTTTTCTTTGACTTTCTCCAAGAGTTGACTGTGTCCGGTCTTGACCAGTCGCCGATCCTGATTCTCGACCGGAAGTTTCTTTCCCGGTAGCTTCTCCTCCAAACTCCGGCACTCGCCGTATCTCCTCGTCGCTTTCTATCCCTGAGACAGAACAACGAGAAAGAATTTAGGCAAAAAGTTTGAAACTTTTCAGAAACATTTGAAGTTGCAGATCTTCTCGATCTCGATAAATTTTGTCGGAGAGACTAAAATTTTGCGACCCATCTGAGAAAACCAATGGTGGTTCAAACATGAGACTAAAAATCAATGAGATCAAAGAAGAAAAAAACAAAATTTAATTGAGGAATTTACCTTCTTTGATCCCCAAATGCGGAGCAGAGCTTGATGATCTCTCGCTGCTTGATGGTAGAGAGCTTGCAGGTAAAGAGCTAGTTGCTTGTTCCTGCATTTTATTTACCTTTTGAATCTCCTTTGAAGATAGAGAGAGTGTGGGATTTTACAGGAGCTGGTGAGGAAGACGATGAGGAAAAGAGCGGGACTTGGGATTTACAGGAGAACCTGGAAGAATCTAATTACGAGTCATTTTGGGAAGGAATAGATTGTTGCGAGCACAGCCGTTAGATGGAAAGAGAATCGGACGGATTTAGATAGTGAATCGTGGAACAAAATTAACCTTGAGGAAGTACAAGGATCCAAAGGCAAATTAGATGGGAACGTGGAGAGATATAAACCGTGAGATCTACTTAGCATCTTACGGTGTATAATGGAAAAGATTATAAGGGAAGTGGACCCCATGTCTGTCCTTTAAAACTTGACAGAGAGTTAGGCCATAGTTCTTTCAGTCTGCCACATGGCCCGTTTAGGTGGAAACTCTTTTCAACACTGTTTAAATATGAAACTAATTTCTTCTACTTTTGTTTGTGCTTCTTCTAAACATTTCACAAATATGCCATGCATTAACTAGCACTTGACACTATGACGCATGGACCGAATTTTTATCAACCAAAGTTGTAAAGAAAAAAGAAAAAAATCAACCAAAGTTGTAATGAATATTTGTATACAGTTCGATAAATAATAACCACAACTACAAATAGGTAGTCCAATCAAACCAAGTGCAAGGTATAAATTAAATTAACATTCTGTATAAATATCTAAAACAATGTTATTCATGAATGCTAAATAATAATTATTGTTGTATTTATATAATTTTTGATTAGATCAACAAGGAAACAAATCGAACCCGCAGCAAATCGACTCAATTTCTTTTCGAACCGAACCAAATTAATTTTCCATATAATATTACCCAGACATAACTGAAAACTGAAATACCAACGCCTAAATGTGTGTTTTACATTTTGTGTTCAATGATAGATATTACACATTCCAGGGGAAGACTTGAAAAAATTAGACAGGACATCAACATTTCTTGGCTACCATAATAGCCAAACCACTCGACGGAATCTACTAATATGAACACATCTCTTATAACCCACAAATATCCTTAATGGCTATGTTGATCAGAAAGCATCTCTCAATGTAACCACTAAATCAAACCGGAGCATGATATGGAGCTCGCTTCTCTGGAACTCCGTCCTCCGCTCTTCTATCTTCAAACCACTTCAAAACTCGTTTCCTTGGAAGATTGGTCACTTGAACAATGCTGCTAACAACAGCATTCTAAAAACAGCATCAAACATTAATAACATCTATGTCAGTGACAACATTCAGCTTCACATAGAATTGATTCAAATCTAAGGTGAAGTCCTTACAGTGGGTCGTTTTGATCTTCTGTATACTTTTTCTAGTGTTTCAATGTGAGCTTTCTTCACTCTTTTCTGAGCAGACCATCTCTGTTGCATCATATGAACTGCTTCTTCTTTTACTTTTTCCTCGGGTTTGACCACAACAACTTCAGCCGATGATGATTCCAGAGGAACTGGATCAGGTGAGGAGTTTTCAGGTGCTGCAACTGGCGGTTTTTCATCTGGTAGTGTAGCGCTTAGCATTAGAAGCTTCGGAGGTGGGTCACGAAGCAATTCAAGAACATAAGCCCTCTCAAGACAAAGCTCAGCTGCCAGGTTTTTTATCTGCAGATCACAACGTAACCATCCTTTAACAATGAAACATTTGAACAAGAGGATTCCACGTAAATTTCTATAAAGGACAATAACCCCAAGAACTATGCTTAAGTTTGATTTAAACATTGTGTTCAACATCTTATCCTCAACGCTGAACTTTCAAGCAATGATACTTACACTAGTTTTACGGCGCCCAGCTTTCAGTGCATAAGCCAATCTTCTAAGCTGCCAATTCTTAAGCTTAGTCGGTCTTTCATCTTCTTCGCTTTCATCATCCTCGCTGTCATCATCAACAACATCACCAGTAGCTGAACCAAACAATTCAATGCCATCAACATCGTCACCACCACCTAATGCTTCAGCTAACTCTGCTGCTAGTGCATCTAGGTCTTCCTCGCTTATCTCCTCATCATCTATTGACGATTCATCATTCTTTAAATCTTCTTCCAGTAGATTAAACAGTGCCTCAAATGGGTCATCATCCTCTTCCCCACCTCCTCCATTGTCACCTCCCTCGAAACTTTTCTGCCAAAAAACAATGAAATCGAAGGCTGATACAAATTAAAAAGCGGCAATTCTGATTCTCGAATTCACCCATTCATCTATTGACGATTTTTGCTCACAGTATAATTCCGGGAAAGCAGCAGGTAACAGTAACTGCGAAAATTCTCATTATTCACGAGGTACAAACAAATGATTACATTTTGTATCATATTCTTACCTTATTCTTCCTATTCGGGGACGAAGAACGCGAAGTCGCGAATCCCTTCCGATTCTTCCCACGAGTAAAAACAAGTACAGAGCGAGAAGGACGATGAATTGGAAGAGATAGACCACACGAATTGGCGTTATTTTTCCAAAACAGAAACCTATTGGCGGATACACGTGATGACGAAAGCAACGCCGGAGACTGACGATGAAAGGCGACGCCGGAGGAAGATAAAGCAACCACCATAGCTTTTATTTATCATGAAACGGTTTGCTGTTTTCAGCAGAGGAGGAAAGCGGGATTTATATTGAATTGCAAGCATCCTTCAAATGACGTCGTTTCGCCCTCAAAGATCCAAAAACTCTTGCTGCTTTGTGTTTACAACATAGCAAAGCGTGTCGTTTATAAAGTATTGTCTTCTTCGTGGTTATCAACTGGTCCATTTTGTCTCTCTCTCTCTCTCTCTCTTTCCCTACAGAACACACTGATCTGTCTTCTCTCTCTAGATTCGATTCTTTCCGGCTTGATAATGGCGAACCCAGCGCAATCTCAGGGATGGATTAAGAACTTATCGTCAATCGCTTCACGGTTTTACTTCCTTTTGATTATACTCCAGATCCCTCTCTTCAGGTAAATTGGTACTAAAACAATCTCTCACCTGCGTAATTCGAAATCTAAATCTCTCGTTAGATGCACCTACGATTGGACAAAGCTGATTATTTTGTATTACGTGCTGTATTGATGAAAACTTATCTCCGATTCACCTTCCAGTTTCCGCATTTTGAATAGTAATTAACTACTTCTGGAATTCTTGATAGATTCAGAAACTGTAAAGCTACATTTCATTGCTTAATCGGCTTGTGAATCAAGAGAAAGTTAACAAAATTTCCCTTGAAAAAGAAGCGCTAATTGTTTCGTGTTTTAACTTGATCAATAGATTAGTCTCTTGATTCCACTGATCATTCCTGGCTTGGTTCTTTCTATTGTTAATTTGACTTGAATCAGAAATTTTGAACAGGGTTCCATGTAGATCTGGTATGTGTATGTCACCGATCCATGTGACATCATCTCAGTTGATTTCTAGTGAGATATTTCCTGTTCCGGTCACTAAGGCTCTCTTATACCCTGGTGCCATTGTCAATGGTCTTGCCACGAACATGACTTTTCCAAAGTGGGAAAATGTGTTAGATATTTACAATCTCACCAATGTGAAAGAAGCATCCGCTGTTACCGATCTTCAGCGCCTAGAGGTTCTGTCTCATAACAAACTTCATTCTCACCCTCTTATTAATCCGTACCAATTCTCCCCTTCGTTTCTTCAAGTTTCATAAACCCTAACTTTTTTTTTTTGCTTTATATAGCAATCGGTTACTAAAATTCATGTCTCCTGACTTATGACAGACTTACAAGTGATTTATTTTGGACAGGTTCTTGCAGGGAGTTACTTTTCTGTAGCTGGGGCGTTTGTGGGTCTGCTAAAGCCCGGTAGGATGAGCATGTTTGGGTCACTGCTACTGGTTTGGGGTCTTGTCAAAGAAGGGATCTTAGGGAAGCCAGTGAATACCGACCCATCCAGAACTGTTTATGTGTACCCAACCATGGTGATTGCAGTGATCTGCGCTTTCTCTATGATAAAGTATGACTTGAAGAAAGCCACGAGGCCTGCTCCTGCTCGTCCCATTGCTAAACCTCTCATGAGCTCTTCAAAATCTAAGCTGAAGTGAGTTTTTAAAGACTTGTAGGGCTTGTGTCTTGTTTTTATTGCCGATATGGCATTTTTGTGTTATGTGCTCTCACTTACCTTGCGTTTCGTGACTTGTTTAATTTCAGTAGTCAGTATATTTCAGTATCAAATCACGTAAACATGAAAATTTCAATGAATATTGTACCATCACTGGAGGTTCCAATAGAAAATGATAATATCGCTTGCAGTTTTATAATCCCTTGATCTTCATTTTCTCCACTTGTTCGTGTCACAGCTTCTAAACTGTTATTCGTGAGGGATAAATCCTTGATATAGATGCTCCTCTATAACTTCTCGTTGCAGAAGTGAGAAGCCTATAACAGTCACCACATGAAATTAGTAAAGCAACAACCAGTGGTGTTCCTTTTTGGGTCAACGTGTGGTTACCACAAATTAAAGAATAATTGTGAGAGGCAGTAACGATTTGGCGTTGACATTTTCAATTTGTGTCCGTAGTTCTTTATCTTTACCCAGCTGTCTCTCATCTTTTACACAACTCAAGGCTCTGTTTCAGTTTAAGTCATATGAGGCATGGATCAAAATCAGGCTATTACGGAACATCTAGGTGATCCCTTTGTAGATTACACCTAAGAGAAGTTGGAAGCTTTGTCTTCTCTTTCAACCAACTGTTGTGATTATAAGGTGCCTGAGAAGGCTAACTAAGATGCGTATTCACCTCGGGTTGTATCCATTGGGCCCCTACATTACGGTAAAGAAGAACTTCAAGCCATGGAAGATCATAAACTGAGGTCTCTGCAGAGCTTTATTCCTAGAATAGCCTTAATTTTACAGTGCCAGGTGTTATAGTTACAAGGACATGGGAAGAAAGCACTCATTTCTGTTACGCTGACGATAGAAGGCTTAGTAGCAATGAATTTGTGAATTTGTCAGCTGCTCTATGCTCTATATTACCATTGTGACTTCTGAAAAAAGTCAAGACAGAATCAGAACAATGCAGAAGGCTACTCTGCAACCTGATTTCCACAATTCTGGGTCAGCTCTTTCTGAATCTGTCTGCTTTCTGACTTTCATTTCAGCCTGTTTGCACCATCTTCCTCTTCTATTTTACCATTGTCATCACTTAGTAACCAAACCCCAGATAAATCTAAACGAAACTTCACATATGAATATAGCATTTTGATAATCAGAACAAACAACATAACAAATAGATCATATATTATTCTTACATTTGCCTCTATATTCGTTTTACAAGAGTTCTTTGGTACAGAATTTCGAAGGTGGTGGATAGTTCTAAAAATGGGACTACAAAACTCCATAACATTTTTATTAAAGGTAAGGGATACCTAAATGTGACAAGTAATGGCCTAATAGCACCAGGTGTCACACAATAGCTACAGAAAAACAGACAGACAAAACTAGCACAGAAACAGACACTGGGAAATCAATGCTCAAAGAGACCATTAAATCCACTGTCTGAAACTAAGGTTCTGATCACCGGGCTTGGTTATGCTTTCCAGTGGTTTAATCAGAAGAACGCAATGCTCGGTTTCATCTTGAGAAAAGTGATGTGACTCGTTTGGGAGATGTCAGCTTTGCCACACTCTTAAACTATTCAAGTTACGTAGAATTAGAACTGGTTCTATTACCATTTTGTTTCTTTCACTTTTTTTGAAGCAGTCCTGATTTAACAGTGTTTTGTAGAGGAATATACCTTTGTTTGGTTGTATTTCTCACGGGTGGCAGTGAGGGTAGAGCCACTGGTGTTGAGCTGCAAATCCTCCATTGCGAGTACTGCATGTTTCAGCTCGGCTACCTCATATCTGGTGTAGTGCTGCAGAGTAGGGTTCTGTAACCAATAGCATTCTTTTATCAACAAAAAGAAATGGGAACACACAAAAACCCTTTTTTCCAAGATTCAGGAAATATGAGCTGACCCAAGGATGGTCAGTTTGGTCGAGTGTCCATCTGGCTAGGAAAACAGCTGAAGCAGCAATTAGTGATGGCAGGAACCTTAGGAAGGTATATTCCACGAGTGTAAGCTCAGCGAGATAGTTTGCTAAAAAATCCATTTCAGTGAGAGGCATCTGCATAACAATACGAAGGAACGAAGAAAATCAGATTCCAAGTTTCCATAGTAGTGAGGAGATTACTGGCGAACGGATCATTGTTTATAACCTTGCAAGAAGCTTCAGCTGCTCTAATGAACCGCCTGACGAAGAAAGTGTTGAGGTCATCATGAAAAATGAGTGGTATTATTTTTAAACTTAGTTGGGAAGATTTCATGATTCATAGTTCGGTCCTTTCGTTGTTACCTCAGAAAGGTTTTGGTGGTAGGAACCGATAATTTAAAGTGCACAGAATTTAGAACTTGAATCTCCATGCTCAGCACCTGTAACACGATTTCTAGTTTGTTTATTTATATAAGGAATCTATACACATCGAAGATACCAAGATATGTGCAATGGGAATGTTAATTACTTCTGGTCTTGTGTATGTACTGGCCGTAATGAAGCAAAACTCCTCCACCCGTGGTGCACAAAGTTCTTCGTATTTCCTTCACAGCTCAACAGAAAAGGTAAGAAAGTCTTAGTGTTTTTCTACTTATATTTCCGTTTCGCGCTCTCCTGAGATGGAAATGCTCTTCAATAGAATAGCAATACTATAGCTTGAAAATGAACAAAAAACCAAAGTGAGGACTTACGAAGCTATAAGCATGCAAGTGACACCAAGGAGCTGGAGTCTATGCCTTTCAATATAACTGTTGGACAGAAACCGATCAATAAGATTCACAGTAAGGTAAAACGTATCTGGAACAAGCTCGTAGTCTTCAGAAACCTGGAAGAAATATCACACAGTGAAGCTATGTATAGGAATGTTCAGTTGTCCTATCATGATCAGTGATGCTATTATTTATGGATATGTGCGAAGTTTGAACGAAACTAACCTCTACAAGCCAGTCAATCAGAATCCTTCTCATGTCTGGGTCGATATCTCGCTGCACAATCTCCATATAATTAGCCAAGGGTCGTTGTTGAAGCTGCAAGAAAAGAGGGGACATAAGTTCAGTCGTTAATGAAGAATGCAGTTATATTGAGATTGTTTACAAGAAGCCTAGTGTGGAAAGATATAAACCAAATATTTGCATCAAATTTTAAAACCTCTGCAACATGTATGTTCTCGTATATATCAGCAGCATAAAAGCTGCAACACTGGGGATCTTCGATGTTGGAATCAATATCTACAACTTGAAGAAAATCCATGACACCAGATCTGTCTTCTCCTACGCAATCCAGGAAAAGATGAATAATATATCAGCACACTTTAATCGGAACTGCTACTAAAATTTCAGCATTTTGGAGTCCTATGCTTGTGTAAGAGTTGGCGAGGGATTAACACTGCAGTTCTCACGTTGATCAGTAATTTCTTCATCTTTAGAGTTTGAACGAGAGGCATCTCGGGATTCAGCCATCCTGATCTTGGACAAATCTTCTGCTAGTTTTGACTTTTCCGTATGCATATCTACCAGAATATCCATGGCAATATTAGCACCTTCCTTTGCTGCTTTCTTAGACTCCTTTACACATTTTCTGCTAGCCTGCAATGTGCTCTCAAAAGAAAGGAACCCAAAGGGAAATTTTGAAAGTTACTACCAACGTAAGGTATATACCAATTAAAGAATGAAAGCATCTGAAAGCTTTACCTTGATGTTTCCTCCCTCCAGGAGGTCTAAATAAATATTTTCTGCAGAAGTATTACTCACATCCTTAAGTACCGCACGCCTCTTTTGCTGATAAAATAGAGGCAGGAAGACTAGAGAGTTTGGCCTCATCTGCTGCAATTCGTTATATAATATTCTAAACGAACATGTTTTATTACCTGTTTAAAAGAGGGTTTTGTTGGAGGTATGGATGGTCCTCCCGTGGCTTTTTTAGCTCGTGATCTTGTTATTCGCACAAAAGTTTGTTGAACATCTATAGTAGAGATGTTTTCTTTGTTTGTATTTGGATGCATTGAAGAAGAACAGTACATAATTTAGTCTGAAACACCCAGTGGTTTAGCCAAGCCTGCAGAGCAAACAGGCCATATCATTGTCTTTCCCATATTTTATCTTTGCCTCCGTCAATAAAGGGCTTCAAATTCAGCATCAATTTCAGGCGAAACAAGCATATAACGAAAATGAAACGATTTCTTCACTCAAATTGTGCCGCATATTCTTATTTTCACTCAATTCTGACTATTGAATGATGTCAGCTTAAGCAAAAGCAACCCAGTTTATTTACAACTAGTTTTCATTTATCATCCACCTTAATCTTCATCGGTGAATGTAATTTAAGCTAATCATTCAAAACCAAAGTTACTAGGCATTGTTCTTCACAATAACATATCAAATGCTTAAGAGGTCCGATTACTTCAACGAACAATGAGCCATAATGTACACACATAAAATCCAGTAAAACAAGCAGGCACGATCTCAACAACTTCAATTTCCAATGGTTACCCATGGCTCAAAAGAGCAAATACGCAGACGCCAATACAAGCGGAAACAACAAAGAGGAATGATCTCAATCGAAGGTGAAAACATTCGCCAGACACATCGACCAGCCTAAAACCCAAACTATGATCCAGTCCGGTCGATCAAAACGAAGAGCAACAAGCTACGATTCTGGAAACAGAGACGGAAAACTCAGAAAGTTGAGAACACAAACAAAAATGGTGTTCGTGATGATACCTCCAGAGAAGCTCACTGAAAATAGAGAACGCTCCCGGAGAAAGACGATTCAACGAAAATGGAAGACAGTAGAGAGAGAGAGAGAGAGAGAGAAATAGTTGAAATATGTGTTGGTGGGGAGAGCGGAGAGGAGCGGGGAAGCGACTGAAGTGAAAGGTACTGTTTCAAATTCGGAATTTCTGGATAAAAAAATAAAAATAAAATTTCTGTCTTCCTGCCTAAAAAAATAAAATACACTTTCTATTTAGACTAAGGCGATTTTTACAAAAAAAGTGTTTTTTTCTTTGCTTTTCTGGAAAAACTACTTCCTTTAGTAAAATATTGTTATTAATGGCATTTTATACTAATATTTCATAAGATATTATTCAGATATTGGAATCAATTTAATTATAGTTAGTCAAGAAAATTTTTTTCACCAATCCAACAACATTCAATTATTATTATTTATTTTTCCAATAATTATATTTGACATTTACAGCTCACTCACCTATGCGATAGAGTTTAAACATATATTATCACACAAATATTTGAAAAATAGTTTACTTATATTTTTATTACCTCGCTATAGTGTTTTCGATCGTCTTCGATCATTGATTCTTTGCTTTTTTTTTCAGAGATCAAGAACAATTTTTAGACTACACATACTCGAGTTCTTCGATACGGGTTACTAGAATTGTAGTTACGGTCAATGAAAATTGTGTGAGAACTACTTTTAAAAACTATCCAATCGAGTGTCGTGTGATCGTGTCTTCCTCACTCAAAGTATCTACCAAATACATATACAAAATTGTAGAAGCGCTCAACGAATCATATGGGGATTATATTGTGAAATCAAAAGTAGATGAATGGGCTTATACTTGGGCCCATTTAGGAGTAGACTTCAAGAGACATTTTATTTGAAATAGAACTTAAGATTACCCAAATAATTGGATATACAAACCGAACCCAAACAAATTCAAACCAATAATTTTAAATCGAAATTTATATAAGAAGATTAATATCTTAAAATATTATATTTTAAAAAAAAATTCTAAATTTTGGCACTTTAAATTTAAAATTTTAAAATATTATAAATTATTGTTTAAAAATATAAATTTACTATAAATAGATTATAAATATAATTAAAATATTATATGTATACTCTTTTTTCATTTAATTTTTTATTAATTTTTTTAAAAAATATTTTAATATTAAATTTGTGTTATTTTAAAAAAAATTAAAATATTTTAATATTAAATTTATGTTATTTAGAATAAAAATTTTAAAAAATATTATTTTTATCAATTGTCTATCGATCAATTATATTTTTTCTAGCATATAAATCAGATGAATATTCTAAAACAACAATTAGACTTACCAAACATATACGAATAAACCAAAATGTGTCTGGTTTCATATTATTTATGATAATTAGACTAAATTAATATAATATTAATGCAAAATTATTTTATTATATCCGGTTTTTATTTAATCAAAAAACAGAAATAAAATTAAACCGAAACCAGATCTTGACCATGAAGTCTCATGAGTTTTCAAACTCTTGATAAACTAAAAACCAAAATAATCGACCACAAGCAAATAATTGAATGTGCATATGTGTACTACATAGAAGGAATCTTGCTAAAACTTGATCACGTGCCGTATGAATCTTACATAGACTTGTCATATAAGGGGAGAACTTAAAATTTGACATGTAAACATTTGGACTGAAAACTATGACCAAACAAAAAAACATTGCTACTTAAAAACAAAAAAGAAATATTAAGAATGGTGAAACAAAAAGAAAAACAAATAAGACAGAGGGAATCAAAAGAGGTAAAAGGGTAGTGAAAGGTCTCTCTCCTTCAACTTCAAAGCTTACGTAATAAACACAGAGGATGATGACATAAACTCTTAGGTTTTGAAATTTCTGTGTTAAATTTTTGTCAGCGAAGGTCAAGCTGCTCTTAAAAGCAACATACCACTGAGATATCTTCAGATTTGGACCCACTCTTCTTCATCTTATTCTACCCAAAAATAATTCATAAATGTTTTTTTTTTTTGTAATCGAGGTTCTCAATCATGTTTCATCTATCATCATCAAATCATCATTACCCAAATTTGGGATTCAAATTTGAGGTGAGTGAGTGAAGAAAAAAGTGAAAAAGTAACGAAATTGTTACATTTAGAAATATTAACATGGACTCAAATTAAATCCCCAAATTGCTAATTTTATGTTATATTTCATTTTGGAAAATTTAATGTTTATATTTTTTTTTCTTTACATAAATATCAATTAATATAATGGTTTAAAACAATTCATTCAATCAAAATACTGAGTAGTATAAATACTTACAAAATATTTCAATATTTAAAATTTACATAAAACTTACAAAAACTAATAAAATAAATCAAACAAAACATCTCATAAAATGAAACAAATAGAATAATTAGCATCCAACTTCACTAATTACTCCAAAATCTTTGTTTTTCTTTTTTTCGCCTAATTAAAAAAATATGTGGAAAGATTAAAATTCCTAAATTTCCCACTGTTAACATTTGAGCCAATATGTACTTATACTTGACTTTGTTAAAACTATCATTTAATAATCATCACAGCTTTCGAAAATTTTCCCCAAAAAACCTATCAATCTTTTCTCATTAAATGTTGCTTCTAACTAAAATTTAACCCATCTAGTGAAAAATGACGTATAGAAGAATACGAAGCACAAAGATATACAATGGTATGTAATATATTCTTAATATCTATGACGTAAGCATATTATTTATAAAGAGCTCGAGAGAAGATCTTGTCTGATAGTTCTCGTACGAGATGATCCAAAATCTGTCAGAGCTCCATCATTGTCGTCCTCTTCGACAACTGATAAATTTAATTATTTAATTCATGTGTGAATTAACTGTATAATATTGACAATTTTCTGAATTGCAAATACTGAGAACAAGTTGGCAAAGGAGATAAAAATTTACTGACTGAAAAGTATGTTTGAAGTCATCATCATCACTCAATCACAGTCTATCTATATTTCAAAATGATGGCCGAATCATAAACCTATTTTCCCAGTTTATAACAAATAAATGATAATCGGGTTTAGTAATTTTTAATTGAGTTTAGTATTAGATGCGTATATATATATGTTCCATGAAGATCTCAATAATCATCTCTGTTAATCAGAGTGAAACAAACGTGGCATAGTAAAAGAAGTAGATGGACAAATATCAAAGTAAATATTTATGGACTCAATGCAATATCAAAGGACAAAACAGAGTGACTACTGCACACAACAATGAATAACCAAGAACTGTGTTTCATGTCACATATTCTGAATGTCATGTGCTTTTTGGTTGCAAAATAAACAAAAAGGTAGACATGGCAAGTTTTAGACCAGTGATTCGTTAGGAAATAGAATATTATGTGGTAAGAAAAATATTGCGATGGTAATTTTATCATTATAATTTGTTTCGTTAAATTCACTTTAGAAAGTATCCAGAACCAATTTTTTCACATGAAACTTTATTTTACAACGAAAGGAGAAAAATATCACCCAAAATTTACAATACAAGGTATCTGAAAAATCAGGAAACTACTAAATATTTATTTTAAAAAAACAACTAACCTCAGAAAACGTAACGAAATTATTATGATTTATTTGAAATGGAGATTGAAAATATAGAACTACAAATATTACAATTAGTTAAAGAGCCATTAAATTTCATCCATTGGTCTGTTATATCCCCCGCGATCTTAACGGCGTCAAAGGCCGTTCCCAATAGTCCTCTTTTTGTGAAACCCACCGTGTAAAGTCCATTCTCTCCTTTCCATCCGTTAGGAAACGGCGTTTTCGGCATTCCTTCTTTTGTGAAAAAACTACTGTCCTGTAAAATTACAACAAAGGATCAGATTATTTTCGTCTATTACATAATAGAAATTAAGAAAATTACTGAGACAAAGGAAACAAAATGACACCAGTAATTTGTTTGTTGTGATTTTGGGAGAATTTAAAAAAGTGAAAAAGAGTTTTTATTTCATTTTGCATGGAGAAAAGAATAGTTTTGGAGTGTTGTACCCTTTGTTGCATGTTATGTCCATATCATAGAAAGCGATGGATGATTCGCTAAATGATAACACTAAAAACTATTATTATTTATAGCCTATATACCTTACTCTTGTGTATATCCTTTATCATTTTACAATGATCACCATCACCGTTATTCTTGAAAACGAAGTTTTTAAAATTCCATCCGCATGTTGTTGGTTCGCATTCTTTCACCATAATCACACACACTTACATATGTGTATATATATAGAGGAGTTAGTGATATAGAATGCTTTTTTAGTACCTTGAGCCAATCGGGTACATTACTCTTATATCCGGTCGCTAATATTATCGAGTCGAATTCCATTTCTTGCCCGTCCACGAACTTTGCTCCGTTCCTTGTTATTTCTTTGACCGCTTGCGTCACCTAATAGTTAATAACCACAAGACAAATCAATTATTTTAGAAATATAAAGATAAAAAGTCTTTAAAAACAGCTATATTCATGAACAATGTACAAACGCACGCATGCATTTTAACCTGTTTTTACTTCCAAGCTTTTTATATATCAGGGCATGAACTTTTCAATGTTTGATTCATAACTCTAATATTTATAGCTAAGAGGAATTAATAATAGAAGGTTAATAGTATTACTTAAAAAACTAGTAGTATAGTATTATGAACTAACTCTAATATGTCCGGACTGGATCAAAGAGATAGCGCCAACATCAAGAACCGGTGTTTTCCCAGTGACGTTCTTCAGCTCAATTGGTCCAGTTTTAGGTCGTCGGAGGCCTAACCGATCGGTAGTACCCAACGAAGAATTAGCAATAAGTAGGAGCAAATTATCGACAAGCTTTAGAGGGAACCATTTCAGTAGTGTCATTGCAATTCCAAAGGTCGATAGACCAAAAAACTCTCTTGGTAATACATGTACCTGCGTCATTATATTATTTAGTTAACTCAACGTAATACATAATACTTTACTACCTATAGTTTGATATATTATAATTCACTTACGGAGTTTCTAACGACCATATGAGGCAGAGCACTGTGTCTACAAAGATCCAAACACACCTCCATACCCGAGTTTCCACAACCTACAACCAAAACCTTCCGGTTTGCAAACTCCGTACCGGATTTGTAGGCACTGGTGTGAACAACCGGTCCAGTAAACTTCTGCAAACCGGATATCTCAGGTACCACCGGCTCAGCGTTTTCCCCTGTGGCCACCACCAGCCACGTGGATGTGTACACACCGTCTTGCGTCTGCACCTCCCATAGACCAGAGACGACATTGAATTCGGCTTTCTTGACTGTTTGGTTAAATATCGGTTTGATATTAAACCGGGTGGCGTAAGACTCAATGTAGGAGATGAACTGTTGCTTGGAAGGGTATTTTGGGAAGTTTTTAGGGAATTTCATAAGAGGAAGCTCGCAGAAGTGTTTAGGGAGATGGAGTTTGAGACGGTCATAGGTACGTTTTTGCCATAAAGAAGCTAAGCAATCGGTTCGCTCGAGGATAACCGATGGTACGCCTCGGTTTGACAAACAAGCAGCTACGGATAAACCAGACGGACCGGCACCGACGATGATCGGACCAGGGACGAAGATTTGACGATGCACTGGTTCTCTACAAGTCCCCATGTGTCGATTAATAAGAAAGAGTAAGCAAGGGAATAAAAAAAGGAGACGAAAGAAGCTGTCTTTATCTTTCTCGAACGATCACACGCACCTAAGAAGTGTTCTGTTTTAGGGTCTTGTGTTGATTGTTTATCGGGAAAAACCAAGATGGAAATTATAAAGAGACCGGCGTAAGAAGTAAGATGAGGTGTAAATGCTCGAGAGAGAAGGCGTGAGAGAAAAGGAAAGGATTTGTGTGTGTTTTCAATGCCTAATAAGTAATGGGGTTTATGGGTTTTTCATCTTCTTGTTGTTTGAGTAGAGAGAGAGAGAGATTTGATGTGTATAGTGTAGAGTAGAGTAGGTCTAAGAGGGGAAAATGTTGCAGATATTAAATATAACTACTGGAAAAATCTTTGCCATAGATTCTTCTCTACTAGTCAAACTGTTTTTTTCTACGATTAATGGCTAGATTTTCGGCTATAAATGTCATTTAAGCATTTCTTTTGCATTCCGTGGCATGGCTCAACCAAAAAATTGTTCCAAATATTATTACTATGGACCAAAACCAAAAAGCAGAATGAGAAACAACGTAAATATTTATTTGATGCATGTTAATAATTATTTGAATTCTACTCTAAGACTCGTTTATTTTAAGGATTTAAGAGTGTAATAATTACTAAGAATTCATTAAAATGAGATAATGCGATCCAGTAGGGTGATTACTATTTCTATGTTGTCCACAGATATATAGTTTGATTACTATGAATTCATTACTATGGTACTTCACATGTCTAAAGAAACATATATATGTTAATATGTCAGTAATTTTGCAATAGACAAGAAAATAACTGTGATGCTATTAGTACAGTCGTGTTGATTCTAACTTCCAAGTAATCTTATACACTGGTGTACTATATTGGAAGTATTATTTCAAAAAAAAATCTATATCGTAAGCTAACATAATACTCCAACAATGTAATGACAAAAAACAGACTATATATAGAAGCTGGTAGAGTTGATTTGAGAGTTTAAACATTGTATTTTAGCACTAGCTACAATGAACATCCCCTTAATATATTGAAATACGATCATCACATTCGTACGATTGTTATAGCTTTTTATAATTAATCTTCTACCGAAAGTTTGTTGTGGTCAAGAAAGTAGAAATAAAAGACAGTAATTAAATGCGTAGCAATTAGCATTTTTTGTTTGCTTAAACAAAGGTCTACATGACCCTTCTGACTTTGTTTCCATCATTAGTACTTTAGCACTCATTGAGGATCATTTAAAAGGTAAAATGAAGTTAGCATTTTTTTCAAAACTAATTCAACCTTAATTAAGCTGGAATGAAGGTGTATAACTGTAAACTCTTTTTGTTACTTTATTCTCGACAATTTTTCTTGAAGAAACATCCAAAAGTCATAAGAGATTAATATATAACTTTTAAAAAATCAGGAAAATTAAATATTAACAAAGGAAAAGACTCTCTCTCATACATAGTCCGGTCAAGCACGTTGGACCTGCCCCGCATGATCCGCTCCGCGATGGGTTAGAGATTTTTTTTCATAAATTTTTTTTACCCACAAAATCCGTGAGTCAATTTTTTTAAATCCGCATCCATCCCACATTAATTTACCAGGTTTACGGATGATCCGCGACCCGCGACTCGATTCATTTTCTAAATTTTTTAAAAATATTTAATTACAAGAAATTCAAAGAATAATAAATCTAACTTTAATACATCAAATCTATCGAAATTTAATTTTTAAAACATCAAATTATAGAAATTTTGAACATCAAGTTTGATATTAAATTGGTTTAGAATTAAATTGATTTAACATTAAATTGGTTAATGATTAAATTGGTTTAAATTTTGGTTAATTGATTTTGGCCCAAAATTTATGGGTACTTAACCTGCAAAATAATAAACGAAACCCACATCCGCCCTGATATACCAAAATTTCGATCTGCACCCACCCCACATATGAAAAAAAAAAATTTGACCCGCACCTACCCCGCAGCAAATCAAACGGGACGGGACGCGCGGGTAATAAACCATAATGAGAGACCTACTCATATATATATATATATATATATATATATATATTTCTTACATCAAAAAAATAAGGAGAAATAAAAGATAAGAACTTTTACAATTTGTTTTGAGGGTGTTTATTAGAACTACTAATGACGATTAGCAAACCCTTTATTAAAAATAATAATAATAATAATAATGAGGATTGTACGAAACACAATAATTAAATAGATATGTGGAAAATGAAATTGCGTTGCGCATGACTGACCACTCCTTTGTTAAATGTCAACTAATTATAATGCAGCCGACCTTCATTTCCCCTATATGATCCTTTTGAGGTTTGAATATTTATATAATACTCAGCATAGTTTATGTGAAGTCATCTTTTTCAAAGCAACTTATTATTCATCATTTAATTCTAGCTTGGATTTTACAAGGGATACAACATCACATTATTCACACGTATTTAATTATAATATCACAGATTTAAACCAAAATTAATTCCATGACATAAAATTAATTAAGAGATATCATTATTAAACTAAATCCTTGGGATCTCATTCATCCAAGTCTTGCAGCCAAAGAATGTATGGCTAAACTAGAGGAAAAATACAATGTATAAGCTCCTAGTAATCTACTTAAAATGCAGGTTCCATTAATTGTTCATCGATGGTCCCTTTGGTTAGACGAGGAATATTGTGGATCTTGGATGGTTCAACATCAGTAATGTTGTATACACTATCGATAATGGCAAAAACATGAATATTACACTGTAGACAAAAGATTTTGGGTCCCATAAAAGCATCATCTTCCTCTGGCCTCTTCTTCTATTTTTCTCCTTCTGCATTTTTCCGACTCAATGCTCTTTGGAATTTTTCTGTCAGGCCTGAATTTTCCTTCATTTTGTCTCGTCACAATTACAAGACCACACATGCATGTTGTAGATCAGCCGAGATATTGTATTTGGGATTTTGGGATGTATATGTTAGAATTTAACTATTACTAAATTGACATGTATAACTTTTAAGTATTCAAGTCATAACCAACATAAGTCACTAAATCTTTTAAATTAGCTTCTTCAGTGACTAACTCGGATATATAAATATGACTCTAATGATCAATGATTAATATTTTTTTTTTTGTTAAAATAAACATGACACCTTATCCAAAAATATGATATATATATTTTTAAAGTGTTAAGTTATGCCACCAATAATGAGATAGGGACGTTTTTTGCTTTGACCGTAACGGAACAGAGTGATGAATAAAAGTGAGAATTTAAAAGACTAAAAGATAGATGCGTTTGTGGCTTCGACACGTTTAGGTTTTCAAAGTATTCATAGTTTCTATATTGACGCACTCAATGTTTATGTTCATGTCTCTTAACACAATTACTCGTTAACATACAAAGTCTCTCGCATCAAATAACACTAGAAAGTCTAGAATTGAATGACATGTTTCTCTGCTCCAATCCAAAACCGCTACCGCCACTTTCATCACGATCCAGAACTTGTTTGATATGCCCCCAAACTTGCTGAGACAACATGCAATCTTATTCTCAGATGTTCCTCAAAACCCAAACTTAGATTTCTCCAAGCGTTTGCATAACAATCTACTAATGTTTCTGCTTCACAATATGTCAATGATAAAAGCTTAAACACATTAGATTCCACGAACCTAGCTGAGTAAGCATATTAGGACGGTATGGGCTTAGTCCAGGCCAGAACTAAATTCAATGTCCAATCGTTTCTTCTTAGTTCTTAAATATACTAGATTTCATACCCACTCGCCTGAAAAAAAATATTCGTAAATTTTAATTTATTAGTAAATATAAATTAAATATTTAACTTTTATTTAAAATTATTTTTAACACTAATTTTTGTATATACAAATTAAGAAAAGAAAAATAATTATTTTTTATGAATTTAATAGTATTTTTTTGTTAATTTAATAAAATATATTAATTTTCTAACCAAATTAATAAGAATAATATAATTGTAATTATTCTAATAAGTTAAACTTATTTATATATTTATTTGAAATTTACTGTAGTGATGACACGTTAGCATGATATTTCTATTAATAACACGTCATAGTAAGATTATTTTCTTAAAATATTTCCCAAATAATATATTAGGGATTACGGTAGTAACTTAAATCTATTTATATTTATTTGAAATTATTTATAAATTAATGTATAAAAAATTTAAAGAAATAAAAATTATTGTTTTTGCAAATGTAATATTATTTTTTTATTAGTTAAATAAATTATATTTATTCTCTAACCAAATTAATATCAGTGGTATGTATTGTAATTATTCTAGTAACTTAAACCCTTTTATATATTTAAACTGAAATTCGTTGCGGTGTTGACACGTCAGCATGATATTTTTGTTATTAACACGTCAGAGTAAGGTTTCTTTATTAAAAAGTTTTTCAAATAATATATTAAGGATACGAGTTTGTTTCTATTTAACGGGAATGGACAGGTATACCACTGTTTCTTTTATAAATACATTCTCTCTTTGACAAGAACATTCGTTCTTACTACTTAAATCCCTAAAACTGAAAACATATAAATTTTTTAAACTATTCCTCAAAACTATTTTTATATTTAAAATAAAAAATTGAGAAAATTGAGTATATCAAATTGTTCTTGATTTTTGATATTTGATAACAAAGTATGTTGTCATTAATTCATGGTTTAACTTAGCTTGCGTACGAAGAGATCTAAGAAGACTTCGGAATACAAAGCTAAGACGAAGAAGTTCTTTGGTGTTTTTAAGTTGTATGATTAGTATTACCACCTAGCTGCTGTCTATTTGCTAGTTGATTTTGGCCTATTCTTTGATGCGATCGACTTTTACAACAAGTTTGTATTTGAGATCCCAAATATCATACGAAACTAATACATCAACATCTAGCCAAGAGATTTCTATGTTGTCACAAAGTCCTTTGCTCACTTTAAAGCCAACAAATAATGATAATGCTCAATTTGTGCATCGATTTGGTCTGCGTGCCATTTATTTACAGTGAAGACAGAGAGCTGTGTACTGCTAGATTCTAAAAACTGTACGATTTTCATTTAGTCTCCGTTCATCGGATTTGTCTCTGCAATTAAGCACCGCCTTCTCGAGCTTCGAGGTTGCTTTCTTTCTCATTCCCATCGATTGATCGATGCGGCCTTCTCGTTTCGTTGTCCAAGCTTTGACCGACGCTGCACTCTCTGATGCCTTCACTATTTCTGCTCCCATCGTCGCCATGTCTAGTCGTCCTCTGGTAATTTTGTTCAGCCATTCTCTTGGTGCGATTTACCTTTGTATAATGGAATGGTTTATATCTCACTGAGCAGTATGGAGGTGGTCGAGGGCGAGGGAGAGGCAGAGGCAGAGGCGGGAGAAGTTTCTCCGATCGTCCTTATAACGACGCTGGAAGAGAGCAGTTTGTCACTGGAGACTCGCATTTCCAGTCAGTCCATGACGCCAATCTCGATTTCCGGAATGGAAACAGTGGCTCATCCTCGAATATCGATCCTCTTCGTTTCAACCATGGGAAGCAACAGCCGGTTGTTCAGAACTACGGATTTCGGCCTCCGTCTTCTCGTGGTCAATGGCAACAGTTCCATCAACCTAATCATTCCCCCTCCAATCAAAGCTATGCGGCTTGTCCTCCCCCTCCGTTTTATCAAAACCAGATTTTTCGGCCGCCTCCGCAGCGGAGTTTCCGTCAACGGCCACGGTCAAAACCTTCAGATTACAGAGAATGGGAATATGCCAAATCGGCACCGCCTCCTGGGTCCGGTAAATTTTGCGTAAAAATGACCATCTCACTTAATTTCATGCTACTTTCATCATGCCATTTCCAGTATTTTGATATGTTTTTTTTCCTGCAGAAAAGTTTGTTGTTCTATCATATAACATCTTGGCGGATTACCTTGCAAATGATCACTGGAGAAATCTTTACTTTCATATACCGAGGAATATGTTGAGTTGGGGATGGAGAAAGAGCAAAATAGTGTTTGAGCTTGGACTATGGTCTGCAGATATAATGTGCCTCCAAGTTGTACTTTCTGCTATATATTCTTGCTTCTCTTTTCATTATATATGGAATGTATCTTCCATGTGTACACATTATACAGTAATCTAATATTAGTTTGCATATCTCAGGAAGTTGATAGATTTCAGGACTTAGAGGAGGAGATGAAGCTCCGGGGGTATATTGGCATTTGGAAAGTACGTATATGTTCTAAATTTGTTGAACAACTGTTAGGGGTTTTCTATCTTTCGTAAAAATTGGTATCATCCGCATCAATTATTTTTGTCTAAAGACGGCACTCTTGATTTTTGTATTTTCCATTAACTCTGTTGGAGTAAAGATTAAATGATATGTACCAAAGGGTTAAGAGATAGGCTTTAGATGTGGGGATAACTTTACTGTATGAAACTGTAGATGCGGACTGGCAATGCTTTTGACGGCTGTGCAATTTTTTGGCGATCAACTAGGTTTGATTCCCTTGTTCTTCCTTGTGTAGTTCAGTCTGGACTTTGGTTTCGGTTCTCATTGTTATCGTATTAGGTTCAAACTGGTTCACGAGGAAAGCATCCAGTTCAATCAACTTGGTCTCCGGGATAATGTTGCTCAGATATGTGTGCTTGAGGTAACATGGATACCTTGTGTTGATAGTGACGTACATACTTTGCCTCTTTACCCTTAATTATATATGTTCTATGTAGACACTGTTGAATTCACATACAAAAGAAAAGGGGGTCTCTCCATCTGAAAGGTAACCTAATGATATCTGTAAATGTTACTATCATATTATTTATGGATGGATAATTTCCATTCACAAGGAAATGTGGCGGATTTTCTCCAGTCCGCTTTCATTATGAAATATACTTTATGGTTGTTCCCGCCGAGTTGTCATTTGCAGCTGTTCCCGCCGAGTTGTCATTTGTAATATTCACGTACATTTTAATCCAAGAAGAGGAGACTTTAAAATTGGTCAGGTACATTCCGTTATGCCATATTCTAGTTTGTAGAAAACCTATTGCCAAACAGTAATTGATAATCTGATTTAGCTCTGTCTATAAGCTATGACCATGAAAAATGTGTCAGTTGACTGATATAATTCATGAAACATTGGACTCCTATCTGTAGGGGTACCTTTTCTCAGTCGTCATCTATGTATTTACCTGCTGCACAGGTCAGAACTCTTTTAGAGCGAGCTCATGCTGTTTCGAAACTCTGGGATGATGCGGCTGTTGTTCTATGTGGGGACTTCAATTGTACACCAAAGGTAGGACATTGTTACCTTAACCAGTTGATATATATTGAAAAACCACTTGCTTTGTGACATGGATAATAATATTCTTTTACCTGGTTGCAGAGTCATTTGTACAACTTTATTTCCGAGCGGAAGGTAAAGGTAGTTCCTACACCTATTAGCAACATTATGTATATGGATCACATTGTATTATGTGCTGCTCTCTGCAGTTGGATTTGTCTGGTTTGGCCAGAGACAATATTTCGGGGCAAGATTCTGCTACAATTCGTCCACAAAGGCCTGAAATCTATACGACGAGGTAAGCATGAACTCACCCAAATTCTTGAGCATCATTATGTATTTTTGCTTTGTAACTTAAACATTTTTCTGTCTACCCTCGAATATCGGGTTCTACTCTGTTTTGTTTTATCGTCTGTATGGTTGATATTTGATAGGCCTGCTCAAATTTTCAGGTTTCAGACCGCCAATAAATTTCCAGAAGATCAAGTTCAACCACCAGATTCAATGGTGAATGTGGAGAATAACAACATGAACGCTGGAAAGACCCCATCCAGAAACACATCTGAGCTTCCATGTGGTGATACAATCCCGGCTGGTCACAAAACCACCTCTAGCTCTGAACGAAAGTTACAGGGCGTGGATTCGGCTTCAGATTATGATCTAGGAAGAGAAAACAGAAAACCTGATGACTCCAGGGATCTCTCGACAGCTGACGATATTTCTTCAGTAACTATATCAGATCCAGAACCTCCACATGCTAAAGAGGTTTTGAGGAAAAAACTTTCAGCGAGTTCTGTTTTACCACCTACAGTGCATTATCCTGAGGAAATTGTGTCCAATGTTCAAAATATTTCATCTAGTCTCTCTGAGGTTGACGCTTTGGCCGAGATGAAGCTAGATGGCTTAGCATTGGATGAACCAGTTGTATTCGCGCAAGAAAAAGAAGGTATAGCTGAAGATGGGGAAATCTTTTTGGCTAAGCTATACAATAATTACTTAAGTGAAAAAGAGGAAGTTGTGAATGGATTTTCAGGTAAATCGGGTTCTAAAGCTTTTGATTATGGGAAAGTCACTTATAATCCGTCCTCTTGGACTCCGATGGAGATGGCAACTGCAACAGGCGACCCAGAAAAAACTACGGTTGAACATGTTATGGAGCTTAAAAGCACTTACTCGGAAATTGAGGTATTGTGATTATATATCATCCCACACTTTTGCCCTTTGAAGTTTTGCTTTTTGAGAAATTAAGTTATAAGAAAGCTGTAACTAACTTTGTCTGTTAGGGTCAAGCGAACACAAGAGATGAAAACGGAGAACCTGTAGTGACCAGTTATAACAGATGTTTCATGGGGACAGTTGACTACATATGGTAATGGGAATAGCATTCGAACAAAAAAAAAACATTTTTGACAAACCTTGAGAATCAGATCGTCATAGATTTAAAGGTTTTACGAGATTCATGTTTGATTTGTGGTTTGGGTTTAGGCGGTCGGAAGGTCTACAAACGGTGCGTGTGCTTGCTCCAATAACGAAACAAGCAATGCAGTGGACACCAGGCTTCCCAACTCCAGTAAAATCACATGATCTTGCTTTTCATCTACACTAACTTTTTTTTTTCAAAAGTTATAGTGATTATGAAACTTAAAAAAACAAAACCAAAATTGTATTTCTGGTTGGTTACAGAAATGGGGAAGCGATCACATTGCACTGGTTTCGGAGTTGGCCTTCTGCAGCAACAAGATTCCGCCTAAAAGCTGAATATTAGAACACGTGGTTACTTCATTGGAAGTCTAAGAAAGTGGTAAAGAAAGATTTTTCAATCTTTGTTGTCGGTTTCCTCTTTCCTTTTACAAAACAAAAGAAGCATGTGATGTAGGAAGTTTGGGTTATTCCCTCTCCCTTGTGCTTGTTTCTTGCTTTTCGAAATTAATTTATTGGTGACGGACGAAAAAAATATATTAATTTTTAGTATTGTATACCGAACGAAAAAATTACTTAATTTCTTTTTTGGAATAAACATTGGTAGTGGAGACCGATTGGGTTACTGATTGGCTACAGCCTACATCGAAGAAGCTTTGCCTAGCGAACAGTTTGCTCTTGCCGGTCTAACTAACTTGACGTCACATGGCAGCAACTGCTCTGAGTCTTTTGAGTCGAACTCGTGAAGCATTGCTCCTCATGAGACTAGCTTAAGCTTCTCGTGTGGGTTTATCTTTGTAAGAACATTAGAAACAGAAAGAGGCATCACATTATCACAACTCTTGGAGGAGTAAATGATCAGTGTGATTAAGTATTAAGTTTCTGTAAACCAAAATTGTTAAATTGTATATTAAACCATCCATTTCTGTTCTGAATAAAGATGAGCTTATGTTGTAAATGTAGATGTGAAATCTTCTGCATTGAAGTGCAAAGTAGTTTAATCTTTTTAGATGAAAAAATAAAGTATTACGCAGTTTTCTCAAAATTTCATTTCTCTATTTTTTTGTTTGTTTCAGTTATCAATTTGTTAATTTCTCACATCCCTAATATTTGTAACGCTAATAATAATGTACAGACAGCTGTGTTTACATACATGTCCCAAACCTGGAAACAACAAAATTTAGAACAGATGTGTGTATTTTACAGACTTTTTCATTCTTCAAAATTAAATAAAAAGTAGCGAAGAGTTATTCTCATATTCCTTAATCAGTTTCCAACATTTCTTTTAATTACGAACCTCATTTCTTCTTCGTCCGCCATCTCTCTCTCACGAACTCCCTTGCGCTCACGATCGTTTTCTCCCAAGCAATCTTCTTTAATCTGAATCCTGTGGTTTCGTTTCTAGATATTTGTAAGTTTCTCATGTTCTTTTCTTTTTTCGTTCGGTTTGTGTCGATCTCAAAGTTTATCCGAATTTAGTGAAAATATTGACAAAACTGTTGTAGAAACTTTATCTAGATTTTGTTAGAATCTTAGCGGAACCCAGGATCGTTACATCTCGTAAGAACCCTAATTTCTGTGTCTTATTCAATTTATTGACAAATCAAAATGATTGCAGTTCTCTTTTGGACTTGAGAGATGGAAATAGAAAAGGAACACCATAGAACTGTCTCTGTCGATGACAACGACAGCCTCGTACCAGAGCCTAGCTCAACAAAAGAAAGCTTTTTTGAAGATATCTCGCTTAGTGGCCAAGTTATGAATCCAGAACTATCGATTGCAGGCGAAGTTCTTACAAAAGTTGAACTAGATTTTGCTTTCGTCTCTGAGAAGTTGGTGAATCTAAGTCTTCTTACTATGCAACTAGGCACCAGGGAAAACGAATTTGAGTCCTTTGTTTCTGAGAAAGAAGAACCTTCCAGTAATGAGGATGTTGACGATGATTATGATGATTCTGCTGAGAAGGCGTTGGAGTTTTATCTCTTGTCTTCAATTCTCCATTCAGAGGTGAAAGAACTTGAGTCGCTTCTTAGTTATCTCCAGACCGAGATTCACAATGCCCGTGTCATGATATCTCCGTTTCAACATGATGGAGAAGCTTTATTGGACTTGGAAGGAAAGTTGCATGATGCTGAACAAGCTTTGGGCCAGTTAATAGATCAAGTGCTGGAAATGAAGAAGCAATCTTCTAACTTTCAGAGGTTATCTTCTGGTTTGGATGAACTCGGAAGCTGTAAGTGTCAAACCAACCAGTTTAGCGTTCCCTTAACCTTGTTATGATGACTAGCTGGAGAAGATTTCTCATGTTTTTATGAAAGTAAAGAACGTATTCTGGCTTTGATGAAAAACTATGTTTTAATTTTGGTAGGCCCTGGAGGACAAACTGCAGTGTCTCAAAACGATGGCGATTTTGGTGATCTGAGCGCTAAGATCAAAATGCAGACCGCCGATCAGCAAAGGAATGTTTTGAGAATGCTTGAGAAATCTTTGGCCAAGGAGATGGAACTTGAGAAGAAACTAAGTGAGTCAAGAAATACCGAATACGAACTAGGGATGAAACTATATTCTTCTGAACAGGATGTTGTCTACATGGAAGAAGTAATTGAAGATGCGTATTCGAGGTGGCTTGAGGCAGAGAATGCTGCCGAAGTCTTTAAGGGAATGTCAAAGGAAATGTCTGGAAAACTCCAGATTCTTCAGTTCAATCTAAGTGGCTCTCGTAAGCGGGAAGACGACTTGAGGTCTGAGCTAAAGGAACGTTTAGAAGCTAAGGAATGTGCCTTGCACAAGCTTGATAGCAGCAATGCAAGACTTCATGACTTTCTTATGGCACAAACAGAAGGCTTAAAAGGGAGCTTGAAAGAAGCTGAAGAAAAATTGATTCGGTTGGACATTGAGAATTCCACATTAAGTGAAAAAGTTTGCTCCCTTGAGGATCAACTGAATGAATATGGGCTTCAAACAAAAGCTGAGAATGCTACTTCTGCTGCTCAGATATCAGATCTTGAAGATAAATTAGTGAAAACTGAAGCAAGGGCTGAGGAAGCAGAGTCCAAATGCAAAACACTAGAAGAAAACAATAAGGCGCTTCAGGACGAATTGAAGTCTTTCAGAGCTGAGGGCTTAGCATCGCTTAAGAAACACTCGAGGGACTCGGATCTTCGGCTAGAACAAGCAGTTGCAGCTGTTAAAGCAAGTAAAGAAAGGGAGAACTTGTTACATTCTACTGTTTCTGATATGGAGGCTGTGATAGAGAATCTGAAATCAAAAGTTTCTAAGGCTGAAAACAGGGCTGACTGTACAGAGGAGAAGTTGATTACAGTATCTGAGTCTAATGCAGATCTCAGCGAAGAACTGAAATTCGTTAGAGGTAGATTGAAAGAAGGGGAGAAATATTTACAGGAGGCAGAAGAAAGGAAATTGCGAACCGCTAAAGATATAGCTGTACATAACAAGACCATGAAAAAACTGGTGATACAACTAGCTGCCGAACGAGAACGACTTCATAAACAGGTATGAAGACTACTATTAGGCATAAAAAACCTGGTTCGCTAGTAACTTCATCATCATAGTGGATGCTTAGATATGGTGACATTTTTGCAGATAACCAACTTGTCAAAAGAGAATTTTGTGTTGATGGTGAAATTGAAGAAGATTGGAAAGACTGGTTATATGGAGAGAGGTAATGGAAGTGAAGTTTCACCAAAGTCTAACCAGAGTGCTCATCAAGAAAGTAAACGTCGAGCCACCGTCACTTCACTAACTAATCCAGAGGTAAATAATTCTTCCTTATAAAAAAACTGATTTTGCAGGCATCTAAGTGAATTCTACCATTTAGCTTTAGTTGAAAAAATCGTATACTTGGAATCTAATATTGACTCTGCTCTTGAGAGATTATATAAAAAATAAATGATTTTGGTCACCGTTTTGTAGGAGGGAGAAGCAGAATCAAAATCAGACATTGCAAGTGTAAGGAGATTAGATGTTGAAGCCCTTGGGTTCAAGTACATTGTTGTCGCAATCTTGGTGATCCTAGCGTCATCGATGGCATATTGTATATTCCAGCAAGACATCTAAGAGTCTTAAGTTTTTCAGAATCTCATATGTCCCAGTTTTGTTTTTCTGTCATATTTTAGTTGTTTCTTTTTGGCTAATCTCATTACAGAGAATCTGCTATAGAAGTTATAACATGCTTCTTGTTAACTCTTTCGATTTTAGTCTCAGCAACTCTAAACTGATTCTTTCAAATTTTACAAAGAAAACCCTAACTTTCCGAAAGTCTCAGTCTCTACACATTTAGTCTTTAATCGGTGCAATATCATTCAAACCATCCAAAACTTGGTGCCATTATATGCTGTCTCAGTTTCTTTGTTGCCTGTTCACTGAACACTCAGATTCTCCTCTTCTGACTCCACTTTTCAGATATATTTTTCGCCTGTGAGTATGTTTTTCAAGAGATTTGATTGTGCTACTTCCTGAGATGATGCAATCCTTTTGAAGTAACACATTTACTATTTGATCGTATATAAAACTTTTTTTTTTCCGGAAGGTTCCTTTGGACAAGCCTTTGGTGAGTAGAATGTCACATGTGTATAATAATTTTAATGAATTCTTAAACCATTAACTTAAAAAATAAAGTGGATAGAAAAAGACACAAATATTTTAGATATTTTTGTTAAGTGATCTTTATTTTCTCGGACCCACAAAATAAATGTGTATATATTGTGCAAATCGATATGCTATGAAAAGTTTTATTAAAAATATTTATATTTCATATGCTAGCTATATATATATATATACTAGATTTTGACCCGCGCCATGCGCGGAGTAAATTATTTATTATATTTTATACAATGAAATTTTATAAAAATAATATATATAATTAGTTTATATATTGAAATATTGTCTGAAAATTTAAAAATCATATTACCATGATAAAATAATATATCATAATTGTATTATGTATAATGTAAAATATAGTCTTATGGATTGTTTTATATGAGTAAAAATTCATTTTCTATGTGAAAAGATTTGAATATTTGAAATTTAAAAAATTCTAGTAAAGAAATATTTTAAAACTCAATTAAAATTAAAACAAAATATAAGTGCTTATACTAAAATCATTAATAAGATAAGTAAAATATTTTGGTGTAGAAATTAAAATATGTTATCGATAAATATAAAAGAGTATAAATATAGTTTGACTATTTTTCAATTAAAATTTAAATCAAAATGTTGGCATTGACATATAATAATTTATGTATTGATTAGTAGTAGATAATGTAGGAAAATATTTATAAAATTTACTCTAATGATTTTATGTGTATTAATGGTGATTGAATGGCATATATAGTAATTTATCTAGTAAATTAAGACTTGTTTTAAATTTGTTTTGAGAGATTATGAGGAAGCGACACCTCAGCTGGTATAGTTGTAAATAACACATCGAGGTAAGGTTATTTTTTTAAAATGATTCTCAATTAATATATTAGGGATTTCAAGATACTATATATTTTGTTTAAATTAATTAATTTTGCTAATGATTGCGAGTAATTTAGTATGATCAAAATCGTAATAAGAGGATTCCAACTCTATCTTAAATCCAGAAAACGAAACTATTGGACCGCAAAAAGCTAATATAGTTCCTTTGTTTATTAAGTTTGCCAAGAGAGTGTAGTGGCTCGGTGCATGTAGGCACGTGATTTAAAAATTATCTGGCATGATGGGCGTTGTTTTGGACTTTCATGGGAAGGCCACATGAGCCCTTATAAGCCGCCATTGAATGTTGATGGACAATATTTTCGTCAGACAGAAGATGACGTCAGCTGATAGAGTCAAGTGGATTGACGTTAACCGCCACTGGAAAGATGCAGAAGACTCGGTTCCACCCTTATTGATTATACTATTTTTGTTACTATTTCACATATGTAACATTTTATTTTATATATTCTCATATGATTATATTAGGTTATTGTATGATGTCGCTGTAAATAGATAACAAAAAACAAGAATTTCAAACCACAAAACGTGAGTTGGAGTTAAGCTAATGTTTCAAAATTTTATCATACATGTAAAGTATGAATAGTAACAAAATCGGAATTTATGTCACTAATAAAGACGTTAGCAAAAGGTGTTTCAAAATATGGAAAATTGTTGTGATTGGTAATGAGTTAAACTTTATTGTTTTTAAGGATAATCTGAAGGTAAAAACAAAACAGAGGAAAGAGAGGATTTCCAGAAATAGCCCTCTCTCTTTTTCTTTCTGCTCTTCTGAAATCACGGCTAAATCCCAAAAGAGTGAGTCACGACCCCACGTGGATACGAAAACCACATCAGTGGCATAAATCCGTAAATTGTAGCAAAATCTAGAGGTATTTTCAAATTTGAAATCCATATAAGCAATTGACCCCCCTTTCATAATTTCCCCATACAATTTTTTAAAATCTCTCTCCCATTTTCTCTCTTTCTGGTTCTTTAATTTTCGTCCCTCCGTGACAATGAAAGGAGACAGCGTCACGTTTCTCTTTGTTCTTCTCGTCGCCACCGTCACTTCCGTCCTCTGCTTCCATGACGGTAATCAATAATTATTACATACTCTTTGATGTGTAATCAATCATATGATTGCATCTTTCCTTAAAAGCTTAATTCTGGTTACTCTCTAACTGAGCCATTTTAACAAAACTCACAAAACAAAACAAAATCCGGTCGGACAAAAAAAAAAGAGTGGTCGGGACCATTGTCTTCTTTTAATATACTAATATTGTTATTGTTTTCTTGGGGAGTTGATTAATTTTATAAGTCGGTTTAGAGTGTAATTTACATCTATGTCCATATCTGACACAAACACTCTAATATAAGTGGGTCCAATTACCAAATCCCTTTTCTTTGCCGTATTTAAGATACTCTCAGCTTTTTTGCTTCTTTTGGAATAATCATTTCCATGTATTTAATTTATTTGGAATTTTGGATTAAGGTTTTTAAACTTTGGGCTTATGTTTTAGCCAAACGTTTTTTCTTTAAGATTAATTTTGTACTTTATTATTTTGTTATCGGTTAAACTAAAATAAACAATTAAATAATTTTAATTTGCACGCAGGGATGTTGCCAAACGGCGATTTCGAGCAAGGACCAAAAGCATCTGACATGAAAGGAACACAAGTGATAAACAAGAACGCTATTCCAAACTGGGAGCTTTCGGGGTTCGTCGAATACATAAAATCTGGTCAAAAACAAGGAGACATGCTTCTCGTAGTCCCCGTCGGGAAATTCGCCGTCCGGCTAGGAAACGAAGCATCGATTAAACAGAGACTTAACGTGACAAAAGGAATGTATTACTCGCTCACGTTCAGTGCCGCGAGGACTTGTGCTCAAGACGAACGACTTAACATATCGGTGGCACCTGATTCGGGAGTTATTCCTATACAGACGGTGTATAGTAGCAGTGGATGGGACCTCTACGCTTGGGCGTTTCAGGCAGAGACTCATGTGGCTGAGATCGTTATTCATAATCCTGGCGAGGAGGAAGATCCTGCTTGTGGACCACTCATTGATGGTGTTGCAATCAAGGCTCTTTACCCTCCAAGACCTACCAATAGTAAGTATACTTTTTTCTTATTATTAAGTATATTAATCGAGTTAGTTTTTATATTCCCCTTAAATTATGCAATGTTATCTGTCATGTTTACAGCTATATGTACTTGTTTAGTTCGCTCTAGATAGGGTCATAGGGGTTGGAAATTAAAATTCGGTTTGTTAGGATGTTTTATATTGAATTAGAAACCAAAGTTGTCAGGATCTGGTTTGTCCAAATCTTATGCCGGTTCAAATCGTAGATAAAGCAATGCAAATTACATAAATCATCATTACCGTTGATTTTATGTCCAGAATGCCAAAGTAGATATAAAAATATAGTTAGTCTGTCACAAGTGGCCATATAAACCAAACCCAACCGAGTATAGTCCTCTTGAACATTTTGTTCCAATGGGTTAGTTACATGATGTGACATGTGCTAGCCAAGTTATATAATCAATTAATGTGGATTTTTTTTTAATATTGTATTGGAACAGAGAATGTATTGAAAAATGGAGGATTTGAAGAAGGTCCCTATATACTCCCAAACGCAACAACTGGTGTTCTGATTCCTCCCTTCATAGAAGACGACCACTCTCCTTTACCCGCTTGGATGATCGAATCTCTTAAAGCCATAAAATACGTAGACGTTGAACACTTCTCGGTCCCTCAAGGCCGTCGAGCTGTCGAACTGGTCGCGGGAAAAGAAAGTGCAATCTCTCAGGTGGCTCGGACAATTGTGGGAAAGACTTACGTGCTTTCGTTTGCGGTTGGAGATGCCAACAACGCATGCAAAGGATCGATGATAGTGGAGGCGTTTGCGGGAAGAAACACTTTAAAGGTTCCTTATGAGTCGCAAGGGAAAGGAGGTTTCAAACGCGCTTCTTTGCGGTTCGTAGCTGTTTCGAACCGCACGAGGATTATGTTTTACAGCACGTTTTACGCGATGAGAAGCGATGATTTCTCGTCGCTTTGTGGACCTGTGATCGACGACGTTAAGCTTCTCAGCGTTCGCAAGCCATAAAATAGTCATTTGTTTTGTATTACATACATTAAGTGTTCTTTCTCGAAAAAAGGGTTCTTTCGAAAGTTTGTTGTGGTCTAGGGCTTTATATATGACAGAAAGGTCTTTGCTTATATCTATTTTCTTGTAAGAGAAGACTAAAGAATGTTGTCTTTCTAATTACTATATATTGGGGTTTTGGAAGATATTATACGATGAGGATAAGAGTTGCATTTTTCTAAGAAGCTCATATTTGAAAAAAACAATTAAGAGAAAGATCTTAAAAAAATCGAATCTTTAAAAGTTAACGAACCATTTGTCTTGCTTTGTTCTTAGGGTCAAGTATTTAATTTGTAGGTATAGGGGATTTAGCATTTAGAATCGGTAATTGAGGAATAGATTTTATACTATTTTGTTAATTTAAAAATTTTAAAATAATATAAAACGTAGACTATTGTCTATTTGTATAATTTTATTTCTTCTATTTGGGAATGCCACTAATCTTTAAGATATCTTGATGGATGCCCAAAATTTGAGCCCAGAAGTTGTAAATTCTAATAGGGTTTTGTTAAGCCCAATACTCAGACACAGATCCACATCCCAAGAAGCTTTTGTTAACGCTAATCCGTCTCATCTCGATTTTTTTCTTTAGGTTTTTTTTTTTGTGTGCGTACGCTTGAATCTCTGCATCTACAGCCTCCGGTGAATTCGAGGCGCTAATTTTTTTTCTTAAAATTTCTGTTCAGGTAAATCTATGTGAGATGGATTGGAGTCGATTTGATGTATTCTTTCTAGGGTTGAAATCCTTAATTTTTTATTCCAATCATCTGTTGCATGCTCTGCGAATTTTAACGTTTTTTTTCCCCGCTGCCTTTCGATCGAATTTTTCATGATATTTTCGGATTTAGTTGGATTCCATTGTGTAATTGAGATCATGAAATCGTTTTCGATAATTGAGATGAATGTTCTTGGTGCCTCCTTATCTTAACGATCAGATTGTAGCTTTCTAAACCTATCTTGTTTGTTTGTTTACCCCGCAGCTGTTGATTTGAATGTTAAATTCATCTGGAGCTTCTCTCTCCGGGGATTAAGAAACTTTTAAAGAAACAAAACTTTGATTGAAATGGCAGAGTTAAGTAGGTCCATGCTTCCAGCAGGAAAGCGGAATTCACCACCGGAGACCACTCTCAATGGTTCTGCTTTATCAGATGCACCAAACAAGCAATATAGGCCATGGTTACAGCAATTGTCTCCAGCAAGCAATGGGATTCTGCATATCCCAACCAATGTGCTTTCTCAAAAGACACTGCATTCGCTGATGTATGGCAAGAATGTGACCCAAATGGAACCTGCACTCCAGAAATCTGTGAAGCATGTTGTAAACAAGAAACAACATATCCCACCGCGAGGGTCTGGGAAAACGAATGATGAAGTAAATGAGACTGTGAGGTCTAAAATGAGGGAGTCGTTAGCATCTGCGTTGGCCTTGGTGCAGCAACATGACAAATTCACGAAAGGGACAGAGAATTCAGAGACTGAAGAAATTCCTGTGATGACTCTGGAGAATACTCAAAATTTTCAACATGCCTCACATGCTAGCCTCAGTATCCCTATAGGCGAAGGAATCATGTCAGAATTGCCCAACGCTGTTGAAAGCTGTGTGCAGAAGGACAATGAGATTCCCATCGATATCAAGATGGAAGATGCTAACCAATCTGATGGACTTAAGTCTCAATATGACGGGGCTTTCCCTCGGGATGATGTTCCTTTTACAGATATTATTTTTTCCAACGATGACCTTTTACAGGGTAATGAACTCTCTTGGGTTCTGGACAATGTTTCAGATCTTGACGAGACAAAGGATTATGGAACCAATGGTAAAAAGTCAATTCAGGATCCAGAAATTTTGGCATCTAAAATTGAAATGGAACTGTTTAAGCTATTTGGAGGCGTGAACAAAAAGTACAGAGAGAGAGGAAGGTCCCTCTTATTCAATTTAAAGGATAAGAACAATCCTGAGCTAAGAGAAAGAGTTATGTCTGAAGAGATCTCTGCTGATAGGTTGTGTTCTATGACAGCCGAAGAACTGGCTTCTAAGGAGCTTTCTCAGTGGCGACAAGCAAAAGCTGAAAAAATGGCAGAGATGGTTGTTCTACGGGATACCGATATTGATGTCGGACGTCTGGTGAGAAAAACACATAAAGGGGAATTCCAAGTTGAAATTGATCCCGTTGACAGTGGCACAGTAGATGTCTCTGCTGGCATAATGTCTCATAGCAAACGTCGTCCGAAAGCCAAATCTGATTCTGTCAAAACCATTCTCAAAAATAAGACAGCAAAAGCTGATCAACCAACATCACATGATACTCCTCCCTCAACTGAAGAGGTCGATCCCATGGAAGGTTTGACGATGGATGATGAGCTGAAGGACGTAGAGTTTCTTCCTCCAATTGTATCGCTTGATGAATTCATGGAATCCCTTGACTCTGAACCTCCATTTGAAAGTCCGCATGGTAATTCCCAAATGCAGGTGTCTGCATCCGAGAAAAGTGACTTTGAAATCTGGCCACACTCAAAATCTCCTAAAGGATCACCTAAGGAACTTAGTGATAAAGGATCTCCTAAGGAACTTAGTGATAAAGGATCTCCTAAGGAACTAAGTGATAAAGTTTCTCCTAAACCAACCCCTGAGAAGACTGATGAAGTTTTTCCAAAATCTGGTGCCAGTATCAAGCTTGATGACGATGTCTGTGGACTTGAGAAAAAATCCCCCCTTGCTGATGTCAAGGGAGAAAGAGTATGGCATGGAATACTGCAACTGAGTATGTCTTCCGTAGTCCCTGTCAATGGCATTTTCAAAAGGTAAGTTCTTTTCACCTAACCTATGATCTCACTAGTATTGATTTCATCGACATATATATTATTATTAAACGGTAGCTTGAATTGGAATTGTGGTAACAATCAATATAGTTTCTGATTCAACTAAGTTGGTATCTGAATAAGATCAAAAGAATAGATTAGCCTAATTGAGAAGAAGCTCAGTGTAAGGTATTGATAAGATTTCATTAGATATCATCAACTATACACATGCCAACATGAGCAAGTAGAAATGGCAGATGCATCAGGAGATCAAAATATTTGGACCAGAGTAGGGGATGCTCTAGAGTCCTCCATCCCTAGGTTTTATTAATGTCTCTCCTGTATCAGTTGATCATGGTAGTTTCAGAATGGATGTATTATCCTCAGACATGAATCTTTAGTACAGCCATGCGAATTGAGCTGCTATTTTCTTGGACTGGTTTAACCAAAATAAATGAGAATGGATGGATTCCCTGACTGGGTATTTTTCTATGGCAGTGGTGAGAAAGCAGAGACGAGGGAATGGCCGGCCATGGTAGAAGTGAAGGGTAGAGTTAGGCTTAATGGGTTTGGGAAGTTTATTCAAGAGCTTCCCAAGTCTCGAAGCCGTGCCCTAATGGTATCCAAAGCTTTCTTTTGTTATCAGTGTAGTAGCATTACATTCTATTATCTCTTTCTTCACACAAAAAATACAAGTAACCACCCTTATATCTATATCTATATATACATAAATCCTTTACTCTCACTTTGTCTCATCTCGAAACTCTTCTGTCTTCTCTTCATGGAAACCAGAAAGCAAAGAGATTACAATCGAACAGTTCAGTCACATTTTATCCCTGGCGAGATCGCGAACATGTTTTTAGCAGATAACTAATTATAGATTGGTGAAATTTTGTGTTAAAATTCATCAAAACATTTGGATGCCAAATACGTTTTTCATGTCTCTGTATGTCAGATAACTGTGTCTGTGTGGGGGATAATATAACAAAAAATCTTACGATCCCATACGCAAAAACATACTCAATAAATTTTCCAAAACAGAGTAATTTTGTTTACCATCCCAAACCCTAAGCATAAAGCTCACAGAACATGCATGAAATAGAATAAGATACCTAAAGTTACATCTTTTGGGTAAAATTTTCAATGTCGTATTTGTTTATAATGCAACTGTGTTTTTGTTTTGCATTGCAGGTAATGTACTTGGCTTGTAAAGACGGCATTTCTAAGAGCCACCGTGGCAGCCTTTTTGAGGTAAAAGAAAATCAAATCAGTTTTTAATAATCTTTTTAACTTGTAGTCTTGTGCAACACATTTTGAGAACAGAACCCTTTCTAAAAAAGTGTCTCCCATTTTTCTTCTTTTTGGTTTAAAGGTTATTGATTCCTACGTTGCTGATCAGAGAGTTGGTTACGCAGAGCCAGCCTCAGGCGTGGAGCTTTACCTTTGCCCAACGCGTGGAGAGACTCTCGATTTGTTAACCAAAGTCCTCTCTAAAGACCAGCTCGATGAGGTCAAGTCTTTGGATATTGGATTGATTGGAGTTGTTGTGTGGAGACGAGCCGTTACCAAGCCCAGTTCTAAACGTCAGCATTTTTCGTCTAGTTCTAAAACCTCTGTTTTGTCTGAAAACAAGAAGCAGAGAGTGAATGTTCCTGAGAAACCCCTTGCTGTTGCATCAATGGGGGATCATTTTCATGCTTATGGTAGTAAAGATGTGGAAGACGATGACGGTGATGTGCCTCCTGGGTTTGGTCCAGTAGCGTCAAAAGATGACGATGATTTACCGGAATTTAACTTCAGTTCCTCGGTCGGGCTAGTTTCTTCTCCTCGGCCATTACCAGCTCAATCCAAGTCTTTAGATCAAGTAAGAAAGCTCATACACAAGTACGGAAAATCTACGAGTATATATGATGATGATGACGACGATATACCCGAATGGCGGCCACATGTCCCTAACCACCAGCTTCCACCACCGCCACCTCCACCTCCTGGTTTCAGATCCGAGATGGGTCTTCAGGATCATAGCAGAACGACGGTTATACAGCCACAAGATGGTTGGTGGGATAATCAAAATGGCGGCTCAGGGCAACACTATGATCGAAACCAGTCAAGAAACAGAGGATTTTAATATCTATGTTGAATTGTTGATAGTGTTCTTCGTAATCGAAGTTTGTGTTTTTCCGTTTCCGCTAATCTCTTATTAGCTTTTTCGAAAACTCTCTCACTTTCGTTTTCTGTAGCCATAGTAGAATGCAAAGGTCGAACTGTCCAAACTTTTTTGAATAAAAATTCTAAATCATTTTTGTTAAACCGGAAATTCAAACAAGAAATAAAGTAAGAATATTCAAATTTTTTTTTATTTTATTAAAGATTTAATTTTTGGTTCATAAAAGAAGACTTCGTTTGAGAAAGATTCTCTCTTCTTCTCCTAAGTTGGTTTCGATATTGTAATTGAATCTAAAATAGATCAATTTTGGTTTAAGAAAATCTCTGTCTCCTGTGATATGATACTTAAGAAAGTGGGATTGTTAAACGAATTCAACTACAAATAGTTTTATTTTGGTTTTAACTTTTATTAAACCAATAACAACAACAAATGAAAAAAAATACAACACTTAGATTTGCATTTCCAAAAACTATACATCTTCCCATCATGTTAAGTTTTGGAATTTTAATCACTAACATATCATTGCTCTGTAATATATTGATACCATACCCCAATTAATGTACTTATTATGGGTATAGCAAACCCAAAAGCTAAAACTTCACCACTACGGATTCATCATATCAGGCAAATACAGGTGCATTGGGGATAACGGATGACGATGATGATGATGATAATGCAACAGCGACTTCAGTAGCTGTGTTCTTAGGCTTTGAAGCTTTGGAGGTTGAAGGCCCCGATTCAAAGATATCTCCATCATCGAACGGCTCTGGGAGGTTTTCTTGAGCTTCAATGCTGAATATCTACAGATCGGGAGGTCAAAATCATCGCTTAATATCATTACGTCAAACTAAAAAGAAATGCATATTAAGATATTCAACATTCTGGCTCATCGCTAGGAGACTGAAAAATGTATGCAGATTGTTGCAAACCCAAAATTCAAACCGAAAAGGTCAAATATGTGCCAAATATATGAAGAATTGAGATGTTTTTAAGTGAATGAATACGAGAAAAAACTGATGAAATTTACCTCAAGCTGATTCAGCATCTCAATGGTTGCTTCTATATCGCCGTTATTGGCCAGGTATACATCAGTTATAGACTCTTGTGAAAGACCAGAGAATGTCATCAACAGATATTCAATATCCATGTCTATATCCATCTCCAAATCCAAATCATCATCCATGATTTTCTTGTATGCCATTTCAGAGGACACTTCTGCGCGTGCAAAGCTTATATCTTTGCCCTGCACGATATGCGTGTCGGTGTTGGCAAACACCAAAACGTCCATATCGGTAAAATCCACTCTTTCGGAGAGTGGTACATATGATGGTGCATGCGGATTCAATGCAAATGCTCCAGGATTCATTGCTTGGTCTTGCTAAGAAAAGGTACTGCCAAAATTTATCAACAACAAAAGACAGAGAGAGCATGGATAAAGTCCCTTATACACCCAAGAGACAGAACCAAACAATCTAAAAGTATGTCTTATTAGATTGATGCTATAAAGATTTTAACCCGAGAAACAATCCCAGTTCAAAAGGAGCATCACAGATGAAGAAACAACGCAAGTAAGATCATTTGTCCTTCATGAAACCCGAATGAAAGTAAATTTTACACACTTGACAAACAAAATCAAGTTTCAATATGAAGAAAAATGGTGATAGCTAACCAACCTAAGGCACAAGGACAACGTTTTGTAAGGCATATACACACCTGAATATATGAATTAAGAAATGTTCTTCGGCACGAGTCGGGCTTTATTTCATAAACAAATCGATGACAGAATTCGCAGACCCAAACGAGGATTCTCCACACAATAAGAAAATGATCCGAAGAAGAGTGATTATATATGCAAAATTCCAGAAGCGGAAACGAATAGGAAGCATCTTGACCTCGTCAAAGGAGAAGAAGAAACGAAAGGAGAGAAAACGAGCTTACAAGAGAAAAACCAGCGTTGAAGATGAGGAGAAAAAATGACACGCAATTTATATTATACCGGAAATTTGGTTAAGTATAACGATTTATCGATAACCACAGGGGAACCGGTTTTTGGAGCTATCAAAACGAAAGAGTGGATGGATTAAGCTAAAGGAAGAAGAAGTAAAGCTACAGGAAACGCCTTACGAGCCATAGCCATGGCTTTTCTCTGTCCATCTCTCTCATCTCCGAACTGTCCTTTTTTCAGGTAAATTATCTGCGATATTTGTGTGCTTCCTTTTGTATTTTGCCCATCGATAGCTTTTGTGTTTTTTAGGTGCAGAAGCTACAGCATTTCGAGCAAATATCATGGCGAATCAAAGGAGCTTAAAGTTACTCGTTCTGGTGTTTCTACGAGACTAATTTCTTCGCCTGATGGGATTTCTCGTAGGGATTTGGTGCTAATTAGTCTCTCATCTCCATTGTCTATGATCTTGCCTGTGTCTTCCGGTAATGTTGTTCATCTTTCAGCTAAGAATTTTCGTTTCCCTCATTTGGAATCTTGGCTTGAAGGCAAATAGTTTCATATTTAAGTAGAGAGAACGAAGAAAGTTGTTTCACGGAAGTGTACTAGAGAATATCTTGTTGGGTTTAGGCCATTGATGGTTATGAACTTATCTTCTCATGCACCATGCGTTCTGTATTGTTTACTCTCTCTCATTTGGTTTTTCAACGTTTGAGGTTCTGTTATTGCAGTCACTCATGCTGAAGAAGAGCTTAAAATGGGTTCAATGGTGGATGATATAAATGCTTATTCTTATGCTTACCCGCTGGAATTTCCATCGGAGAAGCTTGTCTTCAAATGGTATTATATATCTCTCTAAACCGATATGACTGAATATCTTGATCCTATTAATTTTAATATGAAGCTCACTATTTACTTTGATGATGCAGGGTCGAATCAAGAAAGCCTGAACGTTACTCTTCTGCTGCACCACTCTCTCGTAAGTGCTATGCTTCTACTTCCTTTTAATTCATGAATTCTGGAGGCTTCTGTCCATATCCATTTCTGTATAACGTTGCCATATATGCATCGAGTTGTTACTGAATCTGTTTCAACTGGTCCAGCTGATGCGCGACTACGAATTGTTTCTGAACGAGTTGACCTCATAGACAACCTCGTAATTTCTGTTTCGGTAAGTTCTGGTGTTGCCCACTTACCATAAGCTTTCTTGCGTTATGTCTTTTACGGTTCTTGATCCAGATAGGTCCCCCAAACTCAAGATTCATAACATCAAAAGAAAAGAAAACATGGGCAGCCAAAGACGTCGCTGACTCTGTCTTATCTGATAAATCCGCATTGGTAACTCATCTTATGATACACTTCACAATTATTTTTTTTCCTTTTTCTCAAACTTTAATCCAGATTGTTTGAATGAGGTTGTGCATATAATAATTTCCTGCAGCGTGTCACTTCAAGTCAGCGTCTAGAAGAGAGCTCGGTTCTTGATGCACATTCTACTGATGTAAGTATGAACTTCTATAACAAAGTAACAAAAAATTGAATCTACAAACGAATCAAACCCATATGCTTTCTACATGCAGATTGATGGGGAGCCTTACTGGTACTACGAGTACCTTGTCCGCAAATCACCAACCAAAATCGTGATTCTCTCAATTTCTGAGCAGATCTTTCTTGTTTAATGATATAATGGGTTTGATTATGACCTGACATGTTTTCTTTTCTCTGATATTGTGCAGGCTGAAGCATCAAAGCTTTACAGACATTATATTTCTGCAACAGCTGAACGTGATGGTAAACACAACTTTTCACAAGGGATTGATGAGCTGCAAAGTTTGAGTTTTGTTTAACATGTGTTAACTCTAATTTAAACTCATAACATTGTCTTGAATCTCACATGTTGCAGGGTACTTTTACACCATAAATGCCTCGACCCTTGGCAAGCAATGGGAAATGGTACAAATCCTGTAACCTTTACTTTCTGTTATGTTAGTGTGAACATGCCTTATTTTGAGTGATTGTATAAAATGCAGATGGGACCAGTGTTAGAAAGAACAGTTGAATCCTTTAGGCTTCTTCCTCCGACTGATAGTTATGTTCCTCCATACAAGGATCCATGGAGGTTTTGGTGATACTTCCATCTACCTCAGCTTTTCATCAAAAGTGCATTTTTTGTTTCTTTTTGAAATTGATGTTACAGGAGAGGTTCATACCTCTCTCTCTCTCTCTCACTCATTTATATAAGCTTTCAGAGAAGAAAGGAGGCAAGAGGAGTGATTTTCTCAAATCTGAATATCTTTTTCACAATCATATGTATTGATAGACATATGCATAACTCATCCAACTGATATCCAAGGAATTTTTACGCATATGTTATTCGAATTAAGAATATACTAATATCAGATCAGAATTATTTTTATATGATATACACAGAGCGATAGAGATCATGGGACTTGCATAACACTTCTGACCACTTTAACAAAGGAAAACGACAAAACCGGAGGAGAGTCACAAAAACCGGCTTCTTCTACCCTCTTCTTATATAATTAAGATGATCATTTGTAGAACCATGATTATTAATATCCAATAAAATAGCAACAATCTCAATCAATCACCCACCAAAACCATGAAAGATGAGGCCAAATGTATTTTTGTTGTTGTTGTTAGGTTGGTAGAAGCATAAGCAATATACAAAAATGATCATCCATGGCCGCTTTGGTTTAGAGAAACCAGCAGCTCTTTTCCTTGAACAGATGATCAGCTCAAGCTTCTACCTTATCCGCTTTTTATGGACTCGGACAGATCATGGAAATGGTGGGTGCACTGGACTCAGCCCACAGTGAAGATCACACTGTTACTCTTCTTCTTAGACAGGTCCTTGTCTGAAGACGAGCCAGACTTGGCTACTTCATCTTCTTCTTCTACCTCCATTTCCTCATCTCGATGAATCACCTCTAAACGGCACTCGCTACTGCAGAAAGCTTTGTAACCTCTGGAAACCAAACCAAAGACATTTAAATGTTAACAAGACGTTTCGATTGTGTACAACTTGGTTACACCATATGACTTTAGCTATGTACTCTAGATACCAAAGTACTGTAATGAACCTAACTATCCATTCCCAAGTGCAAACCAATGCAAATGTTTTTACGAATATAAGAAAGACCAATTCTAAGTGTCATTAGAGTTGATAGAGAAGAAGACTACCTGTACATGTATATATCTTTCCCCATACTCAACTTCTTGTTACAGGAGCAGCAGAAGCTCAAGAAGTCACTGGAAGAAAACACATCAGTACTTGTTGTCAAGTCAAGAGGAGCAATTACAAAAATGCTCTCTTTCTTGTTTCCGCAAAAATGTTTCTTCATCCCATTGTGCTCAAGCGACTCCAGAATCTGATCCCCGTAAAAATGGGTGGTTTTGGGGTTAGGACCATGTGAAATAACACAAGTGTAGTCCTCTGAGATCACAATCTCATTTTCAATATGCCCATTAAATGATCCTGGGGTTTGCTTTATCATCTGACAAGCATTGTTGTTCACACTGATGTTCGCGTTGCCCGAGCAGTAAGTGCTATCATGTACAGGGTACTCTTCAACCATAGGATTGGGAAGACGAGGTTTATGATGGCATTTGGGGTTTCCAGCTCTCATCCACGATGCAAAGATCATGTTTTTACTATCCGGTGATGGTAGAAGAATCCTTGATGAATCAGTGTGATGATCATGAAGAGAATCCACAATACTCAAGCCTACTTTTCCAGAATCCCAGCTCTTTTGATGTGCTTTTCGGATTGACCTTGAAGAAGATCTACCAAAGGGATTCCCCAAACTCGAGAACAATCTGAAATCCAAAGGAGATGTTGGGCTCCAAGCTGATTCATAATCAGACGGAGACTTTCCTTCAAACACACCAGATATGATTTTGTGGTTCTTAAGTCCTGACAACTCCGGGTTTGTCCAATAAAAATCAGAACCTGAGGCTATTTGATTGTTGGGTTGTTGAGACATGATTGATCTGTGTCGAAAAACAATTAAGTAAATGTTAGCTTAGATGATGATCGAAAGGTCGAAGCATTAAACAAAGGAAGCGTTTTTCAGATTGATCGATAAATGACGGATCAATTTCACAAAAGTTTAGTAACTCACAATGTTGAAAAGAGAATAAGCAAAGCTTTGATAATCAATAAGCAAATCTTTGGAAACAGAAGGAACCCAGATGAGACAAAAAAAAATCAACCAAAGAATCTCTCCAGCGCAAAGAAATCGTCTATACAAAGGAAATGATCATCGAAAGAAGAAATATCAGACAGATTATCTAAAAACCCAGGAAAAAGAAAGAAGAAAAGGGAAAATATACACGGAGTTTCAAAATCTATTGAAAGCTGCAATCTGGAGAAGAAACTAAAGAGCAAGACTCATATAAGAGATTCAAAGAAGAAAATGGAAAGAAATGATACCTGGGTTTTTCAGAACTTGTTCTTACTTGTGAGATATAATTTTATCAAGACTATGAAAGACGAAGATGAAGAAGAAAAAGAAGCCAGAAATTGCAGAGAGCTAAGACAATGCGAAGTCTTCGTCTATATCTGTGCAAGTCTTGTGAAATACTCTTCTTTCTCACTCTATCTCTCTCTCTCTCTCTCTCCTCAAAATCAGCGAAGGAGTGAGCTTCTCGGATTCTCTCTCTCACCCTCTCTCTGTGGAATTCACGTTTTAAGTTCTCTAAGAAATGTAAATATATTTTTGACATCAAGTGTCGTAGGGGTTATGTAAGCTGAAATTAACAAAAAAGTAGTTACCTTTCTTGACATATTTAATTAAAGAGTTCAGATTTAATTGGCGGAAAAGTGACCGAAATGACAGAATAAACATGAAACAACATCTCTGCCTAAATTCTTTGCAAGTAAGAGAAAGCTTGTTATTTTTTATCATATACGATAATGAATCGTTCGATAGTTGAATTTCTTCATACCAAAAATGTAAAGTATAACTAAATAACTGTGAAATGATATCAAAAATAACGTAACCACAAAAGTAATGCAACCACCTGTTATTCTTTTGAATTCATAATTTAGTATTTTTATGTTGTTTTGTTAGTATTGTGCATAACAAAATAATAATTTAAATCATTTTATAAAGGATTTTAAAATTTCCTATTAACTAATTTGTTATAAATATTAGTTATATAAAATTAAGTGATTCACTTAGTCCTTACGTAACATAAATATTTTGAAAACTAATAAATTGATAGTAATTGACTAAAACTTTTTGTTCATCCGTTTATATTTCTTCGATTGTTTTGTTAATTATATGTATAAAAAGAAAATTTAAAATAAAATTTAATATTAGTATTTTTATTATAGGTCTATGATTTTATGTATAATAGTTCAATCTCATTTTACTACTCTTTTATGTATATTTTAACTTTATAAATTCTAATTTAATCGAAATTGGTATTTAAACGTTTAAAATATGATAATTTTAGTGTAGCTTGATTTTGTTCGGATCAAAGTTAATTGTAGTTGTATTATAATTCGGTTTAGTGTTTTTCAAAAATAATATATATACACTAAGGTCATATATATTTGATAGCATATATTTAGGGATATATGTATAACATTTCCATCAGAAATAGTTAAAATAAAATAATATATATATATATATATATATATTAGTATACGAAACAATTACAAGTAAAAATAGAAGAAGAGTTTTCTTGCAAAAAAAGAAATGAAACTTTTATTTATTTCAATTAAGATATAAATATCATTTTAATATATCACACAAGGCGTTTTTATATTTCTAGTATGTTTTAATGAAAATTTATGAAAAATCTGAACTTTAATGTAAGATATAGTATCCTGAATTATTTTTGACATATATATAGATAGCATATGATCAAAATATAAAAACAATTATTTAATAAAACTTTTCGATGGCATATCGATCTACATAAATATACAAACCCAACTTTGTGGGTCCGCAAAAATAAAAATATCTTACAAAACATCGAAAATATTTTATTTCTTTTTTCATCTACGTCAAGTTTTAAATTTTTTAAAGTTAATGTATATATTTACTGTATACATATAATGTTAGTTAATCAAATCCCATAGGCCACTTAGAAGATTAAAGTATTTTCTTGCAAGAACATATAGACATTTAGTGATATGATAGTGTGTGAATTCATTACCAGTGGAGTTTGAACGACATGAATTCTCCGAATCAAAGACAGGAAATGAAACACATGCAAGTAGACAAAAACAAAGACTGAACCGATGCCTTTTGAAGCATAAACCAAATGAACCACAAAAATATCCGGAAATTGATGGTTTTCTGCTTAAGGATGTCATTATATTTTCTGTCCTTTTTTGTCTACTTTTGCTTGTCTTAACATATAATAATTTTGCTCTCTTTTATTTGATTACCCTGTCCCCACCTATAAATAATTGCCAATCTTATAATTCATTCGTTAAATTACATAGTTTTTTCCACTCAAACCTAATTTTCTATCAATAGAAATCATATTATGTTATGTGAGCTCAGACTAAAACCAGCTATCGTCATCATCCGTTGGTTTTATATACGTGGAAGACTTCTCTATAGGCCACGTGGATGACCGTATCTTGACCAGTTAAGAGTTACATACGTTTTTACTAAAACTCCTTGCCATCATTTGCTTTCTTGTCGTCTTCTGCTGACTCAGATTTCTTCTCTTTCTATTTATTACACCGACACGTGTTTCTTTCACTTCCCCGCACGTGCCTGGTTTTAATTTTCAAAACGATGCGTTTGGGTATGACAGCCTTAACATTTTTGAAGATTATAATAATAATAATGTTTAAATACACATTCCCAAAAATTCCTTTTGGTATATTTTATTGTTTTAGAACACAGATTAGATAGTGTAGGATTTTAAAACAGTAGGCTAGGCGAGTTATTCAAGACGAACTGTGTGTTGTGGAGGTGTGTCTGATAATTCCCTATTACTTTAATATAATATTTATCCTTTACGACCGATTATAATTATTACTTAAGGCTGATTAGTGGAATGAGGCCTTTGTGGTTGCTAGAGATGTGAGGCAATGGTGGAGAATGTACGTTTCATATGCTGTGTTGTCGGTGGTATCCCTTTTTCACCACAAAACATCTTTCTTTTTTAACCATTTTGCTACTTTTCACTGAAACATAGATTTTTGATATAACATTTTAATATTTTGCTTGAAAGAAAGCTGACAATATGTACATCTATTCGGACCTTTAAATCTTAAAATCTTTATAACTTGTTCTCGGAATAGGGATGTAATGTAATTGAAAGGTTCACGAACGATTCGACCACTACGAATACAATCAACTAAAATATACTAATTAATATATTTTTTAAACAACTTACTTTTGTATGCTTATCATATTGATAGTACAAAATTTCACGAATAACGTTAAAAATTAGAAATTATGGAAATTATTGCAATGATTAAATATTCTGTGAAACGAGAGATTGTGAGATATTTGTATATTAGTGTTAGAATCTTGGAAAAAAAAGAACAAACAGGGCAGAAAATTTTCCAACAAATTATGTTGATATACATTTTGGGTTTAGGGCAACAGAAACTATTATAATATGTTGATAAAAAATACAGGTAATTTTTTTTTTCTAACAAATGCTTATAACAATTCATCGAAAAAAATATAATAATAATAAAACAGAATATAATATAAATTAATAACATAAAATAATATTTTTTAAAGTTTTTCCTTCAAATATAACATAATAAAATTAAAATCTTAAAATATCATATATAATTATGTAAAAATACTTATTTATTATAAATAAATTATAAATAAATTTAAACTATTATATTTAGATTCATTTTTCCCAATTTAAAATTTAATTTTTTCTATTAAAATATAATTTTAATACAATTTAATTTTAAATTTATGGTATTATTAAAAATTTAAATTAATAATAATATTTTTGCAATAAAAATTTTAAAATATGATATTTTAAACAATTGCTTTATAATATATTTCCATAACACTGGCAAAAAATTGGATACGTAAAATATGGATATAGGCAGCAAAAAAACTAATTAGTCAAATGAAGGAAAAGTAGCATCTTACACGGAACTTGTTTAAAAATCCTACCAGTCACAAAAATATGAATTCTTAAAACTCTTTGAGACTATATGCAAAGGGTCATCAAGTGAGACCAGAAGCCACATCAGCATGTTCCTATACGCAAAAAAGTAAAAATTACTCATATTTTAATGCAAAAGTTGATTTGAAGACCATCAAGAAACCAGGTGTTTACCGTGTCGAAGCTGGTGGATTCGATGGCATGATACATTCTTAGTACGATAGCAAAATTCTTCAGTTGACTGCCTTAAAAGAGCTTTCGTTCTTTCTTCTAATGAACAGTTGGTGGTGATGTTTCCGTCTGAAACAAAGAACAGATAACTTGGCTCTTTTGGAAGAATGATAGACATGTTCCTCGTGGCGAATCAAGATTTCATACTTACACAAGAAAAAGACGAGATGATGATTCTGAAGCTAAGGAAATTTAGGCTTGAAATTTATCCGCAGGGATTTTTTCTCCTCCATTTGCCGCTACACAGGGGTTTAAAGATTCAGTTATTCTAAATGAGTTGGAAGTATACACAATGAAAATTCTTAATGAATCAGAGGATGCTGAACAAACCTAAGGAAAAATGAAAAGTTGTTTTGTCAGATAAATAGAGGATACAGAAATAAGAGGACGAAACCAAATTCAGATTAGTTTTAATAATTAATTGAAAAATATAATTATCACACTGAGAAAAAATATATAAATTCACCAATTATGGTCCATGGTCATTGAAGACTTTGTTTTTTTTTCCTTGTGGAAGAGTAATCTTGATACTTTTTTCTTTCATTTTTCCAAACAGAAACTCGAAGTTTTTAGTCGAAATTTATTACCTTGGACACCGTTTCAAGTGCCTGGTCAGATCTGGCTTTGTGCAAGCACCATTCCATTGCCATTTCAAATTCAAGGGTGTTCGGCTGAGAACAACGCGATGTAGCCACGGCATCTCTCTGGAAACAAATTTAAAGACTAATGAACAAGAAGAACCTTGTTAAAGGAACGATGCATTTCAGCTTGTGTCTGAAAGGGCAGTGAACACAATACCATCTCTCGTCGCATTTGCGTTTTGTGTGGTTTAATATGGCCACAGAATGATGACGGCTTCCCTGGAGGATTAATCTTAGCAAACATAGCAACAAGTGGCCTGTTAATCAGAAAAGGAAGATCATAATGCACACATGAATATATATATAAAAAAAGCTTGCACAGAACAAAGGCTTGAAGTGAAACAAAACCAGAAATCGATGCAACACAGTTTGTTGTCTCTAATGGTAGAATGTCACTGGTACATATATAAAAAATGAGTAAAGTCACTTTTCCATTAGTGCTTATAACGAATCGTTTGTTTGAGAATGGCAACAAGGCTGAGTTTTTGTGCAGCATCACCGCCATAAGTTCTCAGAGATGTTGATTCTAAAGATACTGAAGCTGCATATGGTTTCTTTCCTAAACTCGTATGTCTGTTTTGAATTGAGGTTAAGATCATGTTCATCGAGATGATACAAGACCAATAAATGGTACGGCACAGATTTATCATTTATGCGATTATAGACCAAATTATCAATCCGAGCTAAGAGAAAAAAAAGCGCAATATGTCATGCACTGTTTACCTCCCATTTGATAGCAACAGGCATCCCTCATATAGCCTTCTAATTGCTCTTTCTGCAGCTTCTTTCGAATTGAATATGACCAAAGCTTGACCTATACATCAACCGATGTGAGATGCCATGGTAAGGCTCCTCATCCTATTTCTAGTATGTGAGAACCAAAAATTGGAATCCTTGCGAGTAAAATGGTAGCTTACCAATATGAGAAATAGTGCCTGTTGTACGCTCTATCATCCTCGCTGTACATTGCTCATTCAAGGCAGAATAGACTATATCCTGAAATATAATTCATAAATTTCTTAGGTAACATATAAAGAGAGAGAGAGAGAGAAAGGGGGTTTCCATGAGGTAAAACCTGCAAACAACTACACTACATGAGGTTACATTAGTTAAGCAAATCCAAAATAGGTTTAAGAGACTCCTAATAAACTCTTTAGAACCGCTAATACCTGCACTTCATCAGATGTATAAGTAGGATCCAAGTTTTGAAGGAGAACCAGCCTCTCTTGGTTTTCTGCTTCCCTCATACTTTCTTCCCAAGGCTGGTCATGGTTTAGACAATTTAAAAGTCAGTCCAGATTTAACACCAAAAAAATAATTTCTGATATGAGTACAGAATCCGATACCAATCAAGCCTAGCTAGACGAGCCAGCAATGGCCAGGCAAAAACAGGTGCTGATAAAAGGCACAATTTATGTGTGGATATATCAAAGAAACAATTATGTCTCTCAAACATAGAAATGATCAAGAAAATATATTACTTTCTCATTAGCTGAGTCATTAACAATTCACTAATTAATAAGTCACCCTATTAACATCAAAGAACATGCACAAAATGAAGGAAGAGAAAAATACTTACAAGAGGTCGAAACCATTTGCTGTTTACCTGAGATCAACAAAAAGGAAACAAAAATCTATTAGATGAATCTCCACGTTTACAAGCAATGTGGTAACATGTAATATGATGAGAAGAATGACATAACATTACTACAACTTTACAACATACAAAGTGAAGGACTAAAAAAAACTGCTGGTCTTAGAATCAAGTTCTTGCAAAACCATATCCTGGTACCTAAAGATTTTACATAGTACATACAACACACTCTCATGAAACAGCCAACTCCAAACCAGTGTAAAATAAGTCATATAGCATGAATGGCATAATAAATATAAACTTACAGCATCCGGTTTACGGCCCACTTCAATTACTTGAAAATTTCTTTCGTAATCATCTGCCAACATCTTGTTCTCAGCGCGTTTTAATAGCTTACCATCAAAGCTGAGTTTCTTGGATAAACCTTTTTCAGTTGAAGTTTTTGCATCTTTTCCTTCCGAAACAGACACCACCAGATCTTGCTTCTTACCGAAACTGGGCATCTCGGGAGGGATTTCATCTTTGCCTCTAGGTGTCTTAAAAGGTTTTGTATCTCTTTTACCATCAGAACTAGTGGTCTGCAAAATGTTTGTATTTCGTCCATCTGGTACTGTAACAGAATCATCTAGTTTTCGTTTCTTTGGAGGCCTGTCATCCAATCCATTTGACTCTTTACTATATCTTTCTTCAGCGGGCATTGAATTTTGTTTAGTCAACTGTTTTTCAACATCATTTACTAGAGCTTTCTTGGAATTGGAGCCAGAGGCTTCACAAGTGTTACTGTATCTTCCATCTGCAGGCATAGATTTTTGTTTAGTAAATTGTTTTTTAACTTCACTTTCTTGAGCTTTTCCATCACAATGGTTTTCCCTAGAGCCAGAAGCTTCCCAAGAGTCATGTTCATTATGGGTTGTGCCCTCCTGCACACCAGAATCCTTGATAAACTTTTCTTCTGCAAGCGTAGGATTTTTTGTAGCCAGTTCACTGTGACCCTTTTCTTCCCCTTCTTTACGATCATAACTTTTTTCTCTACAGTCAGAAGATTCAATAGAGTTATATTCACTTTTCCTAAGTGGATCACGAGCTGAAAGACCATTTGGTTTTGAACTATCTAGATTTCCATTTATGTCTGCCTCAATTTTCTGCACAGCAGTTGCTTCTTTCTTACTACACGTTCTTCTGTTAAAGATAAATTTAACTGCAAGAATTAGAGTGAAAAGAAGATATGATGTAAATAAAGAACCAAGATAGCTATTGATCGCAGAGGAAAAAATCAAAGCTAGCAAATGAGATGAAACAAAATGTACCGTCAACTCCAGCAATTTTATCATCTATCGTATCCAAGACTTTGCAACTTCCAACATCAAATACTCGGCGAAATATGAAGTCTGTTGACTTGATTTCTTCATCATCTGGTTGTGGATTTCTTTTATCCTTTGAAATGCATAGAACAGAGCATTTTCCACCAATTGCTTCCTAGTGGAATAATGTTTATCAGAACATGCAGGTGTAATTTACTAACAAAGACATGTCTGATTCAACATCGAAAGACACTTAGAACAACGATAGAAACCAATCAAAGGTAATTGAAATCGGCACACGTAATTTCTGCTGGGGAATCCCAAAAAAAAAGTGGCTTATCACAATCAAATTCAGCTCTTTTTCTTTGGTGTGAGATCTCTGTCATGGTGGCAAAAAAAGACAAATAGTTACTTGGAGACATGTTGGTGAACATAGAACAAGTTATCTAATGCAAAGAATATAATATTCAACAAAATAAAAGTGAAAAGACAAGAAAACTCAGTCCTCAGCATAATAAGATGCATATAATAAAAAAAGCCAATTCATGCTCAAAATGTAATATGGAGAGAAAAATTCAAATCGTATACAGAAGGACAATCAGTTACCAATGGGTTGACATTAGCGACGCCAAGACCTTCACCTGATGCCAAAAACAGTTCGTTTGCATGTACATCTGGGACTCCTTCAAGTATATCTGGCGGAATCTCAGAAGGTTTAAAGAACCAGAGAAGCTTGACTTGCCTTGCAATTTTTGCACGCTTATTAGTGTGTTCAAAAATTTTTATGATCTTGCCAACAAAGGGTTCAGTAGACTCTGGTTCACTGGCATCACCAACTAAGACACAGTCATAAAGGCAGTATTCATCACCGTCATATGTGAAAGATTCATAGAATTGGACATCTTTCTTTTTTCCACCAACTCCTCTCTTTGTACCCCATTTAAATTCTAAGCCCTCAGCTACTGCTGATTCTTCCATTCTCAAAAAAGCAGTTTTCTACCTGGGACAAGCAGCAGAATAGTGCACCCAAATCAACATTGCACGTCTGATGCAAGGAAGTGATTAGACAACTGAAAAATTATTCATCTGAACTAATGCAGTTACTGATAAAGTAAGATAGTAGCATTTTCCCCCAAGGATAAGCCAAAAATTATGAAAAAAACTTCCTACGTCTACTGCTCTTCACGAGCTCATATTAAATACTAACACCAAAAGATACATAAAAGGAGAACACCATCGTAAGAGATATCAAGTCAATCAGTCCAATGAATCTTTCCTAACATAATCAATTCTCATTCATTTATCTCTACCAATCAACCCCAAATCACTCTGAAGCTCTATCAGATCCAGTGGTAAATAAGGCAACGCATCTATCTCTCAATTAAATCCTTAGCTGTGTGATAATCTGCCATAACCAAACCATAAGTATTCAAGACTCAGATTGATGTAAACTAAGGTATGAAGATGCCAAATTAAAAAAAAACACAAAAAGAGGCACAATGCATAGTAATGAACAGGAACAGGAACGCATGCAAGTCCAGAAACAAAAAGAAAATTAAAAGCAGCAAGTCGGTTGATCCCCGAAAGAACACAAAGTAGACTAAAAGAAAAGATCAACAAAACTACCCAATTCCGAAGAAGTTATTTTTTCATGCAATACAGCCTGTGAGGCTGGGATAAGCTTTCGTGTTCTTGAAAAAAACGAACAACTGGGAAACAAGAAGACTAAAATTTATTCAACAACTTTTAACCTTCACTGAAGAAATAAAGCTTTCAATTTCCAGGGTCACCAAACAGATGGTCGAACCCTAGAAACCAATGCACGTAATCAGAGCAAAGCGAGTTTGATTAAGCCAAGATAAAGAGAAAGTGGCGATTCCCACAGAGGAAAAACCCTAATTCGTCGTTCACCAGTTGCGCTACTTCCTCCCTCCCATCTCTTATTCCTCGAGATAATTTATATATATAGTTCGAATCAAATATCTAAGAAGCAAATCTCCTCTCTTGGTATTCAATTTTACCGAAAATTGTTGCAGTTTCCAGAGAACGGCAACAACACACAGTTCATGAAATTGAAGTCTCCATGTACATAATTTTAAAACGAGTTTGCAATAATTTTTCATATTAAAACTAAAATTTTAAAAATAACATAAATAATTATATTAAAACATTTATTAATTTTAAATAAAAATAAAGAAAACATATATAAAATTAAAATATTATATTTCAATTTATTTTTTTATTAAATTTTTTTACTAAAATAAAATATTAATACATTTTAATTTTAAATTTATTTTATTATTGAAAATTAAATTAATAATACTATTTTTAGAACAAAATTTAAAAAGATACTATTTTTAAATAGTTTTCCGTTATAAATAACGTTAGCATACGATTTTTATAAACGACTAGTTTTATAAAAAAATTACTTTCCGTTTACAAATGAAATTTTAAAAAAGGTTAATAAATACCACAAAGATACCGCATATGAGAAATATGAGATTTGTTGGGTATGAATAGTATAAATAGAGATCTATTTCCATTGTATATGGAATAGTTTAATTTTATTTGGGTTATGTCGAATATGTAAAAAATGAATCGATTTATTATTGATTCCACGGAATTAGTACAACTAATATCAGATACAGAAATATAACCAGTTTTCACTTCAGAGTTAGAGGAATTTGCTTCAATTCGCATGAACTCGCTGATCTAACAACTGAGAGAACATAATGCACAAATAAATATGTTAGCGAAAAAAGCACAGGAAAAAAAACTATTTTCTCATATATTAATACATCAATTTCATATTAGTTTGAAGATACCGAAAATATTTTCTGATTTTGTGTGATTGTATTTTTTTAAAAATGACGGAAAAAAAGTTAGAATACATTCATAGTAAAAAAATTTATAATTATAAAATTATAACATATTCACTATTAATTTATATTTTAACTTAATTCAAATTTTCATATGTATCAAATTTCAACATAAGAAATATTTTAAAACATAAAAGGTAAATCAAACAAAATATGAAAATATATTTATAAATATATTATTTATGTTAAATATAAACTATAAAAAATAAAATAAAATAGAATAGAATTTAAAAGAAAAAAATTGGAAATTAATTGAAAAGTAAAAAATATATATTTGAAAAAATGGAATATATAATAAATATAATTTTTTTCAATTATTATCTATTATTTAAATCTATTTTAAAAAATTTAAATTATGTTATTTTAACTCGTTTGGTTATTTAAAAAACATGTATAAATATTAATTAAAATATCAACTCCCATTAAAAACATCTACAGTGTGTGGGTCCATATTTATTCTTCATAATATTAATTGAAAATACAGTTCGTAAAATTTTCTTTTATATTATCTTTTCCTGGAATTGAAATTTTATATATTGATTTCTTCAATAAAAATAGAAAAAAATAATCATTTTCTCATTTATTTGATATTAAGTTAATCAATAGCATATATACTAATTTATAAATTATAAACTTTTACTTTTTAGGCTGTAACAAAATAAACAAAAAAAATTCGAACTGGTGACTTTGTACCCTCTAATTTCCGTCCCTCTAGGCGTTAATAGTTTTAAAACTCCGTAATTGATAACCCTCAAGTCAAATAGAATGTTTTGAACATTTTTTGTTTGAACTTTTATTTCTTAAGATCTTTTAAACAAAAATTGGAATAGCCCCGAGCCTTAGTCCCTCTCGCCACTCCCTAGAACCGGGCCGGGATACACTCCCAAAAAAAAGAATTATGTGTTGGTTGAATGTAAGTTAAGTAAAGGAAGTAAAAAGGATTCATATACTTAGCGATAGAAACATAAGAGTTGAATTTGAGAGGTCGAGGTTTGTCATAGGTTTGTAATCTAACATACATACATTCCTTTTTTTGACGTCACATACATACATTGCTTATAATACATATGTTCAATATCATATGAGCATATTGGCTACTTACGGGTCATCAATGAGGAGCTTGATGTCACAAAATCCTTTGCAGCCATTGATACTCAACGTTAAGATATGTTTTTATCAGACAAAGCCATAAGGTCACAGAGTAATGGTTTGTCACAAATTTCTTTTAAGAAGTTGGGTTTAGAGATACTGGGTGCAAGATGCTAAGCAAGGCTTATATTCAGTTAAATATAGGTGTAAATATACTTGTTTGGTAAAAAAAGTTTGATCAAATTCAAGATTTCACGACGAATTGTACTACAAAATACAAAAACAAAATCATAGCGTTGCATCAACCAAAAACATTGCACAAGACTTGGTACATTGGCTTTGTGTTTCATTGTTATATAAGCTTCCTTCCTATTAAAGATAATCGAGACAAGTGTGATTGGTTCTTAGTGTTTGAGCCAGTAGTTTCTTAGCTGAGCCATATGCAATAATATCTCGTCCCGACCTTGATTTGTCACACTGCTCGTCATAATCCATGGTGGTGTTGTCTCAAAGAATCCTTGGATCAAATCTTGGAACTCCTTTATATTCTCCTCCGGTTTCTTTCCTCCGTTTTTCTTCTTTTTCCTCTTGTCGCATTTAGTGAATACCATAGTCATTGGAACCTGAGATAATTTAGTAACAACAATTCATTCCAGAGACAAGACATAATTTAGTAAAAAATCTTCATCATGATTAACAACTAATGGGTTTCGGTGGGGTTTCAAGGTTTAGAACAGTTTCTTTCTTTTTATACCTGGTTTTGACCGAGCCAGCTAGCATACTCGAGGTCGATTTGCTTTGCAGGGATGCTGGCATCAATTAGCAAAAATACTGAGACTAGTGTTGATCGGTTTAGGAAATAGTCTTTGGTGAATTTGTTCCAATCTTGTTTGAGTTCATGTGGTGCCGATGCATACCTGAAAATTACCATCTGCATCAAATTCATTATACTGAAAGCCTTTGATTTTCCCCAGGACATAAACTGTAACTGTAATGGATAGAAATAGGATAGAAATAGGATAGACAGAGACCGGTGCAAAAAGAAAGTATCATCAAAATGTCCAATGACTGAGAGACACTTTATTTAGATTCTCATATTTAGATTCGGAAAGCCAGAGGCAATTAAGGGACTACAGAAATGGTCTCATAAGAAAATGGCAATAAAATGATATAACTTAAACTTACCCGTAGCCAGGCAAATCTACCAAGTACCAATTGTCATTGATCCGGAAATGGTTAATGCACTGTGTCTTTCCTACATGAAGCATAAATTACCAAGAGTTATAATGGGAACCACAGTCTGCTTTATAGATTTAAACAACCAAGAGAAAGCTTCATTTTATATACCCTGGAGCAAAAGAAAATGAATTATTGCTAGAATGTCTTCTAAAGGGATGTGTATACGACATTATTGACTCAGAATATTTTCTACTTGAGGTATTACAGTCCTGAAATTATAAACATTGTAATGTTTACTGCCAAATGAGAAAAAGTACAAGCACGAAATAGATGACTATCAGTTTTCACTATTAAGATTGCGCCTTCAATGAGATGTTTCTAGAAAATTTCCAGATCATAGTATACCGATATCCTAACAGCTAATTAGGTAAGCATGATAATGTTTCATTCCAGTGGTAGAATTGCTTTACCGTTCCGTCTTGTACCATAACATTACAAGCATCGAATAGTAAGAATAAGATACGTCTCCATACAATAGAGATAGCTTCTTCCTATAAACACCCAAATCCCATTGGAATGATATTTTTTTAGCAAGATCAAGCATAGCAAATTACTCGATTTTTTTTGTCGAGTGATGCTACATCTTGGTTTAACATTAATCTCCTCAAGAACACTGAGAACTGACTAGATCACGGTGTCTCAAAATCCAATGTCTATAACCACAGAGTTCAAGTCAGTTGAACATGACATTTCACCCGGAAAATCCCAGTTGTCTTCTTAAGTATTAATATATCTAATTAACCAGTGCCCCAGGTCTCAAAAAAGCTCCAAAAATCAAAATCTCGATAACAATATATGTGAAGAGTATATCTGCAAGTGCAAAACGCCATCTGATTCCATGTAGGAATGGTAATCACGACATAACAAAATTCATCTTACCAGGTTTCTTAGAGGTCAAGGCAAGGCGTTTCCTCCTCACCAACGAATTGAGGAGCGAGGATTTCCCAACATTGGATCTCCCAACGAGCGCAAACTCCGGCAGCCCATCGGCTGGACAATCCTCCGTCCGGACACTGCTCTTCACGTAGTCGGCCTGAACCACCTGCGCGTCTCTCGCATACTTGCTGAGCACTATGTTCGAACCCTTCAGTATCCTAGTCGTTAGACTCGCCGAGTCGTTGCCGGATATATCTGTCTCCGGCGGGATAAAAAGCTTGTCGAGCGGAATCTCCACAGGAGCATCATCCAGATCGGTTGAATCTGAGACGGGCAGTGGTATGGGTTCAACAGTGGCGAGATTGGATTTAAGAGCGAATGAAAAAATGGTTCTCGGTACTGTAACCGGCGGTTTAGGGTTTATGAAATTGAAATGCGAAGGCGAGAGAGAGAAAGGAGTTTTCGCGAAGATGGAGAAATGAAATCTTGGAAGCTGCGCTATAATCATATCTGTTTGATTTTCTGATTATATCACTAAACTCGTATCTGCAGAATTTTCTGTAAAATCTTAAACAGCCATGGAGAGCTTACGGATGCTGGTGGAGTGAAAATACAGAGGATGCGCAGATTGGAGAAAATATCCGCAGCAAAACGCATCGTTTTGAACTTTGGTGGTGATATCTGGACGAGAACTTTTCTTATTTACAATTCGGCCGCTCTCTGTTTCTACGATTGTATCTATTGAGATTATAAAGTATCTCATTTGGACTAAGTAAAGAATGAAGGGGTGAATTAGGGAATAAAACAAAAAGTAGGAGGTGTCATATCAAATCGGGTCGTTGGCATCTTCTCCCACCTCTCGACGCACGAGACTCAACCAGTGAGCCAAAGTATCTCTCAATCGCAGCAGCGCCTGCTTCTGATCTCAGTGGGATTCTCTCCGATCGGTTTCATCTCGTGGCTCCTGCTCCGGTGGATCTCACGGCGTGAAAATCCGCTACCATATTAGCCATGTCCCCTCCAGCCGCTTCGCAGCGTTATCCGTCCCCGTCCCAACCTTCAGGGTAACTCTTGTTCTAGCCATTTCTTCTATCTCGATAAATAACGCTGAATTTCACCTGGTTTCCCTGCATTTCTAAGATAAAAAGCAGCGATCATCATCTCTTTTCATGCGTGGTCGGTCTTAGTTCTCGATTTTTTTTTATTTTCTGTATTGCTCCTGTACTGAATCCAGGAATTCTGAAGCTCCCTTGTAGCGGATCCAGTTTTAGGATGTCGTCTGGATTCAATCTCGAGATATTTTCTGAGCTAATTTATTTCAAAAAGCTAATGTGGAATCTGACGAGGCCATTTTTTTTTAATTCTCTGCCGTTAGATTCTAAGATCTACCAATGCAGCGTACGATAATCTGATCTCTCTTCAGTAAAATGAAGCGTGAACTGAAACTATAAATTGTTCTATCAGGAAAAGCGAAGTGACAGATCTAAAATCCCAGCTTCGCCAGTTGGCTGGAAGTAGAGCTCCAGGAGTTGATGATTCCAAGCGCGACCTCTTCAAGAAAGTAATATCTTACATGACTATTGGCATTGATGTCTCATCCGTATTTGGAGAAATGGTTATGTGCTCGGCAACATCAGACATTGTCCTGAAGAAAATGTGTTATCTTTATGTTGGAAACTATGCAAAGGGTAATCCCGATCTTTCCCTTTTGACGATCAATTTTCTTCAAAGGGATTGCAAAGATGAAGACCCCATGATCCGTGGGCTTGCTTTAAGAAGCTTGTGTTCCTTACGAGTGCCAAACCTTGTGGAGTATCTGGTTGGTCCTTTGGGGAACGGGCTAAAGGACAATAACAGCTATGTGAGAACCATCGCTGTAACTGGAGTACTAAAGCTTTATCACATCTCAGCCTCGACATGCATCGATGCCGATTTTCCTGCAACGCTGAAAAGTTTGATGCTTCATGATTCAGATGCTCAGGTTACTTTTGTTTTGTATGTAGAATATTGTGCTTTGAACATAACCTTCCATAGCGTATCACTTGTTTTGTATGATTAGTACCTTTTTGATAGAAAGTAAACTGTTAGGTAGTTGCCAATTGCCTGTCTGCACTTCAAGAAATCTGGAGCTTGGAAGCAAGCCACTCTGAGGAAGCATGCCGGGAGAAGGAATCCTTGCTTAGCAAGCCAGTTATATATTATTTTTTGAATCGGTATGTCTTTAAGCTCCCTCCTTTAGACCTCAATCGCAGTACCTTGTTGTTGTAGTGGTATCCAAGAAGGGAGAAGCAAATTTCACCATTGTGGTGTATCCTTGCAGGATCAAGGAATTTAATGAATGGGCGCAATGTCTTATACTTGAGTTGGCAGTAAAATATGTGCCGTCAGATAGTAATGATATTTTTGACATTATGAATCTGTTGGAAGACAGACTTCAGCATGCCAATGGAGCTGTTGTCTTGGCAACAGTCAAAGTGTTTTTACAGTTAACGCTCTCTATGACTGATGTTCATCAGCAGGTACAAAGTCCACTTTGTTTGTCCTTAATCATGGCAAACTAATTAATTATGTGTGGAATCTCATGATATACATTTGTGAAAGTGTCTGGATCCAAATAATGAAGGATTATATTACTTTGGCTGCTGAGTCTGGAAGCTTGGCAATCAGATAATTAAGTTCTACAAGGATCCATTTGGACGTTTAACAAACCTAGTCATCACTGTTGGTCGAAATTTAAAATCTTGACTAGGTTTGTTTAACATGATCATTGTGGCACTGATTCCAAATGTTCTTGTGTAGGTATATGAGCGTATTAAATCCCCGCTTCTAACTCTCGTCAGTTCTGGAAGTCCAGAGCAGTCGTATGCAATCTTGAGCCACCTTCATCTTTTGGTTGTTCGTGCGCCATACATCTTTGCCTCGGACTATAAACATTTCTATTGCCAGTACAATGAACCCTCGTATGTCAAAAAGTTGAAGCTTGAGATGTTGACTGCTGTTGCAAATGAGAGTAACACTTACGAAATTGGTAATGGTTTCAAACTGTGTCAATATAGAATCTAGGACGAGTAAATTGGTAATGGGCTCTTTAGTGCGACTTTTTGTGCTTTTTCTTGTTCAGTGACCGAACTGTGTGAGTATGCTGCAAACGTTGATATTGCAATTGCAAGGGAGTCAATTCGGGCAGTCGGGAAGATTGCTTTACAACAGTATGATGTAAATGCGATTGTTGATAGACTTCTTCAGTTTCTGGAGATGGAAAAGGACTATGTGACAGCTGAAACTTTGGTAAACCACATATGTACTATTCATGGATATGATTGGCCATCAGATTGTACTCATATTGTTTGCCTTTTCATAACAAATATCCTCTAGGTTCTTGTGAAGGACCTTCTAAGGAAGTATCCACAATGGAGCCATGATTGCATTTCTGTTGTTGGGGGTATCAGTAGCAAAAATGTCCAGGAACCGAAAGCCAAGGCGGCTCTTATATGGATGTTGGGTGAATATGCTCAGGACATGAGTGATGCTCCTTATATTTTGGAGAATCTGATAGAAAACTGGGAGGAAGAGCATTCGGCTGAGGTATTTAGGCATCATTTTTCTTGTTTTTACTCGCTAGTTGGCACCTTGGCATCTTTGTTTCTCTGTATATATTTTTTCCCCTTTTATCAAGTTGCAAAGATATGCATAATGATTTCGGTCGAAGGAGTGGAAGAACATAAGGTGATTCGAAATGGAGATCAGTAGAAAATGTAAAACGCAAAATAAGAGCTGGGATTAAGGAAAAGTGTAACATATCTACGACGAATTGTAGAGGAAGTAAATGAACAAAGTAACAAGAGTATGAAGAAGCTTTAGTATCATAAGAATTCCAGAAATTTGTGTGGACCTAGCCACATTTGCTTGATAGTGGCATTTACTAAAACTATTGGTTCCATATTCGTTTGAGCATGAGCACTACTTGCTCATTTGTCTAATGAAAGATTGAATGTATTGTGCTGTTGAGTAGGTTCGGTTGCATCTTCTAACTGCAGCAATGAAGTGCTTTTTCAAGAGGCCACCTGAGACTCAAAAAGCCCTAGGAACAGCTCTAGCTGCAGGCATGGCTGATTTTCACCAGGTATCGTCCAATCTTCCCCTCTCAAAAATTCTTTTGTTTTGAAATGATCCATTAGATCCCTTATTCCACATTTACTGTTGGAGTAGGATGTTCATGACCGAGCCTTGTTCTACTATCGGGTTTTGCAATACGATGTACATGTGGCAGAACGTGTTGTTAGTCCTCCAAAACAGGCAGTTTCAGTCTTTGCTGACACTCAAAGCAGTGAAATTAAAGACCGGATATTTGACGAGTTTAACAGCCTTTCTGTGATCTACCAGAAGGTATTTTTCCTGACTTTTACTGCCAAAAACCAGTGTAGCAGTATGAATTCATTAGCCTATTTTATGCAGAGGTTTTCTTTAGTTGCTTTCTTAGTAAATCAAAACTGTTGCAGCCGTCCTACATGTTCACGGATAAAGAACATCGAGGACCCTTTGAGTTTTCAGACGAACTTGGAAATATTTCCATCACACCTGAAGCCTCCAGCGACATTGTTCCAGCTCAGCAATTTGAGGCAAATGACAAGGACCTGCTTCTTAGTACTGACGAGAAGGATGACAACAAAGGACTTTCCAATAACAATAGTACCGCTTACACGGCTCCTTCATTTGAAAACTCCTCTCATATAACCACACAAATGCAAGAGCTTGCAATCTCCGGCCCTGCCACGTCCGCAACTACCCCACAATCAAGCTTTGATTTTGATGATCTCCTAGGTTTGGATTTACCAAAAGCTCCTGCTCCTACACCATCACCGCCTCCTTTGAAACTTAACCCAAGAGCTGCTCTAGATCCAGGCGCCTTCCAACAGAAATGGCGGCAATTGCCAATATCATTAACACAGGTTTGTTTGTTCTTCATAAATTTTGCACCTCGCCTAATTCATGAACCTAGATTGCCTGCAGTTCTTACACGGTTCATTTGGAATGAGCTTTGTTCCCTGTGTCTAAATTCATGAAAAAATTGTCTTTTCATTTTTTTTGCTCCTCATATTCAAACATGCGTTAGGTTCGTCAAGAGTTTGTAACTTTCTTATCTTCGTCTGCAGGAGTGTTGGGTGAATCCGCAGGGCATTGCGGCCTTGACAGTTCCACAATCACTCATCAAACACATGCAGAGTCATTCTATTCACTGTATCGCATCGGGGGGTCAGTCTCCAAACTTCAAGTTCTTCTTTTATGCACAAAAGGAATCAGAACCATCAAACTATCTCGTGGAGTGTATCATAAACTCTTCATCTGCCAAAGCTCAGATAAAAGTGAAAGCGGACGAGCAGAGCACGTCTCAGGCATTCACAACCGTATTTGAAACAGCCTTGTCCAAATTTTGTATGTGAAAAGCATTAAATAATAATCTACGTATCGGTAGAGTTCCTCTGGATGGATCTCTACATTGTTGTAAAATGCTATACAATACTTTTTTGAGTTTTGTAGTGTCTTACCTGCGTTTTGTTCTTTATGTTATAGGACACACAGATATTCCTCTTCTTCTTGTTTTTTATATTAACGTTAAGACTTGGAACTTTCATATGAAAAATGTCTGCTATTACATCACAGCTTCAATACTCGCAGCAACAAGTGATCTCGTTGAAATGTAGTCTCAGTTCACCATAAGAATAATGGATTCTGCCATGGTGAAACGACATCTGGATATTGCAAGATCAGTCCAATTTGTTGTCCTTCATCTTACGATATGAAACAAAAACTTTTTAGACTTTTAGGCCTCAGACGTTAGATATGTATAAATTAAGGTTAGTTTTTGAAATTTCATATTTATTATAAGATGACTGAGAAAAAAAAAAGTCATTAGTTTTGCATTTTTAGTTTTTCTTTATATATTCTTGAGTGGTTACGATTTCTTCATTTGTCGTAGCTTCTAGGGACGTGAGAGGGGGAAGCCCTAGATTCGTTCTCCATTCGATTTGGTTCATTCTCTAAACGAAGCGATGGTTTTCTACTTCAAGGCCCGTCCAGATGCTGGCGATTACACCATCTTCATGGGGCTTGATAAGTTCGAGAACGAGGAGCTCATCAAGTACGGCTTCCCTGAAGACGTCTGGTAAGCTGAAGATTCTCGATTTTTTCGATAAAGTATTCTCGGATTGGTGTTAATTTCGAATGGCCCAACCATTAAATTAGGTGGTTTTATCGAATTCCAAGGCTGGTCCCTTTTGTTTTGTGGTCATTTTTTTCTGTGTTATACTCTATAATAGATTGATTTGTGTGGTAAATATTGGGAACGAAAAGGGAAGAATATGGTGCTCAGCTTTTTCTTTGTTTTTGATTACTTAACTGAGGTTATTATGTGTGCTGCTATGGGTTGTTTTATCGAATGTTGTTTGATTTCCAAGTGACATACTTTATACAAACTTTCTTGTTGCATTTTTGGCAGAAGGGATTTTTGGTTAGTTATGGTTTCTGAAATTGTTTCTTTATTGGGAGATGTATTAGAAATTATGAAGAATTATGATACTAGCCTAAACGTTTTCATTGGTATTCGATTTTCTGGGATAGATCATTTTGTATGTCTATTGTCCGCTCGTGCTGTGCTGGCTATATTCAAACTCTGGTGTTTATAAATATAAGGAATAAGGGGTTGCTAGCTTCTATTTTACAATTCCTTTTTAAACAAACTAGATGTGTTTTATGGCTTTTATATTGGATCACATGCTGTTGCTTAGCATTTTTTTTGGGTTCATTAAGTTGATTCATGATTGAGGTTTATGAGTAAACGTATGGTTACAAACGTCATGCCTATTAGCTACGTATGCTGTTCTTGCTAATTTCAATCTTTCATGCGTTTAGACATGAATAGGGCCTTGTTACCTTCTAATTTTACTGTTTCCTTTTTTCATATAAACTCTAGGAGACTCACCCAGTCAGAATCTTATTTGTTGAGTAAGTTGATTCGCGACCAACCTGCTAAAAGTACTTTTCATTTGATGCAGGTTTCACGTTGATAAAATGTCGTCCGCTCACGTTTACTTGAGGCTTCATAAAGGCCAAAGTTTTGATGACATAAGTGAAGGTGTGCTGGAGGACTGTGCTCAGCTTGTGAAAGCCAACTCCATTCAAGGTAAATCTGAAGCCCTTCTCTACTTTTCGTTAACTTAACATTTGCATAACCATTAGGCTGGAGTATCAGTTTGTTCCCATTTCTCTGTTTCATTTAGAAGGAGGGCACATATAGGCTATATACTGTTTTCTTACCGACTGGTGTCTGGGATTATGTGCCAGGCAACAAGGTGAACAATGTTGATGTTGTGTACACTCCGTGGTCCAACTTGAAGAAAACTGCCTCCATGGATGTTGGTCAAGTTGGTTTCCACAATTCAAAGATGGTAGGTATCTTCATCTGTGAAGAAAATTCTTGGTTGTACATACATGAAAGCTGCTCAACCATGGTTGCATAGCAATGATGATACCTAACATATTTGTTTCTTAAAGGTCCGGACTATCAGAGTGGAGAAGCGAGTCAATGAAATAATTAACAGATTGAACAAAACAAAAGTTGAAAGAACGCCTGATCTGAAAGGTAAGTTGTTGGTTTGTGGGCTCTTCCTTAAATTTCAATAGATAGTGATCATACATACATCTTTGGCGTTCTTATTCAGTTAGCTTTTCCAATCAGTAATACTTTAAGATATGTAAAATTGTATGGTTGTTCAAAATGAAGCCGAGAGAGAAGCAGTGAATGCTGCAGAGAGAGCTGAGAGGAAACAACATCTGAGGGAGAAGGTCAGTTTCTGTTTTGGTCCTTGTCATCTTCTTAACATGTGAGAAGTCTGTTGATTAGGGTTTTGACTCAAATCTCGTTGTTTTTCTGGATTTTGCAGAAGAAGCGTGAAGAGATAGAGAGGCTTGAGAAGGAGAGGCAAGCAGAGATGAGGAGTTACAAGGGATTAATGGTAACTGATAAAATGACATCCAACAAAGACATTGCTTCAAGCAACAAATCACTTCAAGAACTCGAAGACGATTTCATGTAAAAGCATCTGAAGAAATGAGTTAAAAAACAAACCAAGTGAGCAACATTCTACTGCCAGAGGTAATCTGGTGCTGTCCTTCAAAGAAGGTTTATGATGTCACTACAAACTTAGATTATGATGATAATGGCCCTGTTTTATTATTTGCTTTTTTCAACAAAAAAAAAAAGAGGTCTTGAAGACCTAAAACCAGCCCTTATTTGGCTCTTGGACTCCGTCCATTGAAATGTTGAATCTGAGTTTCTGAGAAGAAAAAGGTGAGCCGGTGATCTGATGCGATCATGGTTTACTCTGGCTTACTGTGTTTGTTGAAAATAATTCTACTCAGTAATTTACATGGTTGGGCTATAATCCTCCCTGAACCTCTTACACTCTACCCTTGTGTTCGATCCAAAATCCAGTAAAAAAAATCAAAGAACCGTGAAGCCATAGTATGGAATATATACTCTGTCTAAATTCCTAACTATTCTAATATTTGGTAGAAAATATCCATAATTCAACCGTTGAGTTTCTCTTACTATAAAAGTTAACAAATATAAGGCTAAAACCTATACAAAATATCAGACCAAATTTCATGTAATAATAAAATATAATATCTGCTTAATTGATCTGGTTTGAAATACTATACTTTTACATTAAGTTGACTATCGCCACCCAAAGACGATATGATTTATTTGTAATAATTCCGGACGGTGACCCCAAAGTTGATATACTATTAATATCAACAAGTTTAAAATCTGGATTTCAAATTTTTTTATTGTCAACAAACACCATGTACTAAATTCTTCGCAGAAAGATTTTATTGGCAAAGTATAATTTATATAGAGAAAGATGTATTTTTAATTTCTTGCCATTTCTGCTAAGGAGTCGGTTCAGAATATAGACTACGGAGTATACGAGAGAGACATACTAAAAACGTTAAAAGAGCACTTATGAGATAGATGGTTTAAATCAGATTTAAAGACAGGACAATCCGATGAATTTTCTTTTACGCGGACCAAATCTGTACAATATATCTTTATTCTAACCGAGACGATTTGTAATTTTATCAAACACATCATAGTTTAAAGAAAAACATCCTAGTCCGCATGTAGTGCCAAGATACTTTTCTGACATCCTCCTTAGCCTAAAACGTGATTTCTTCCATGTTATCTGTCCCTTATGCATTCGTTTAACAATAATTAAAGTGTGTTTGGTGTACAAAAATCTGTGTTAATTAAATTCGAAATAAAGGGAAAAAGAAGGAGAAAAAACAAGTAATGATATGTCCGTTTAGCATTTTCAAAGATAGAAAAACGTGTTCGTTAATATTTAAAATAGACGGCTGAGATTAACTTACCACAGATTCAGAGTCGCTGATAATAAGAAACGAAAACAAAACGTTTTTCAGTGTAGGGTTTGGTTTGTTGATTGACATTACTAAAATCGAACTTCCGCCATTTTTGTTTGAAATAGCTATGCCGACCGTTTAGATTTCTCTCTTTATTCTCTGATAAGTTTTCCATCTCTCTCTTTCTCTCTTAACAGACTGTGAAGGGTTTTTCTTTACCGATCAGGGATCTCTCGGTTTTAATCGGATTTAATTGTGGAGTCTGTCTAGTGTCTGGATATCTCTATCGTCTTCTCTTAAAGTTCTGAAGCTCGCACCGGTGCGTTTCCTGACTTCATGGTTATGATATTGTCTGATCAAAGTGTTATTTTAAGCTTCCAAGGATGTTAAGTCCTAAATGGGTATATATCTAAATATTTTTCTTTAAAATCATTCTTAATTCCTTTGTTTTTCTTCACAGTTTACTTTATGCAGATTGTGAAGTGGTGCAAATGAGAGACCAATAACGTTGCTAGATCATGTTTTGGAGTGCACATTGCATAGAAAAAGGCAACGTATGGGAATTGGGGTAACCCTTTTTGCATTTTCATTGACAAGATATGGAAAGTGAGTGTGCAACATTCTCAACCCCTCCTGAGGGTACTGATGGGAACCCAAGATCACAACACGGGTATGCTTTTTTTTTTTGTTTTACATCTTTGCACACCAACGAATTTCATTTTTGTCTTGTTGTTTTGCTCTTTCATTTGTCTTTGTGTTGATCTACTTCTAGATTTACATGTTAGGCCCATCTAAGATTGAGTTGCATGACAACCTGTGTTGATTTTATAGGAGGACTAGTGGCCCTGCAAGGCGTTCAACTCGAGGTCAATGGACACCAGAGGAGGTGAAAATTTATGTTTCATTTTAGTTTACAACTTTTTTTTCTAGTAGTGTTCAATCCTATGGGTTTGATACATGCAACAAAATCCACCCTGTGTGTGTGTGTGTGTGTGTCTGTGTTCATATGCATGATATCATTGATATTGCATATAATATGTTGTTCTTTACACTTAAGTTCATTTGCGTAGATCATTTTCATATTTGATAATCTGTTGACCAAAAAATATTTTCAGGATGAGATCTTGAGAAAAGCCGTCCATAGTTTTAAAGGGAAAAACTGGAAGAAGATACCAGATGTTAAGTGGGAGGATACTCATCCCCCAGTGGTCTTCACCTACAAGAGAAGGCCCAAGAAGATAGGAGTGGATCCGGTTGGGCTTAACATTAATCTGGAGCAGATTAGTGTTGCTACTAATGGGCCAAAGGAGAACAACAGTAACAAGACGAGTTACCACAGTAAACCAGGAGTTAAACGTCAACATCACTGCCAAGAAGGATCGCCAACAGAGGGAGGTGGAGGAGATTCGGTTAACAGACTATAAAAGCAAAGGAGACGAGAGAGAAAAAGGCATCCAGTTTCATTAAGCAAATTCAGGTAAAGGAGGGGAGAGTGATCCTTATAAACATTCTCAGGTTCTTGTGTATAATCTTAGGATTAAACATAAGAAAAATCTACTAACGTACTCTACTCTTATCAATTGGTATCAGAGCTCTTTCCTGCAACCATGGTGAAGAAAGGAGAACAGGGGCGTGAGACAGAGGCTACCATGAAGGAGATGGTGCAGACCGACCATGATCGCATTCAGGAGTTGGAGGTAGCAGTGAATGAAATCAGGCAACAGATGGGGAAGCTGAGTGTTCTTGACCGTCTGGAGGAACTACTCGATGGAGGAGCAGCACGTACACTTCTGATGGGAAAAAACATCGTCGAAGGTACGGTGGAGAGAAACAGTGAGATCAGTCAAACCACACAGGGGAACCGTGGTGAGGGATCGGGAGAAATGCCGAGTGTGCTGCCTCATCACACAGAACCCGTGTCGCGGAAGATTGACTTACCGGTTTTTGATGGTACGAACGTCGACGCGTGGGTGTTCCGTCTCGAGCAGTTCTTCGAGATGGGGCGCTTCGACGAGGAAGATAAGCTGAAGGCCGCGAGCATCAGTCTGGATGGGGAGGCTCTGGAATGGTTTCGGTGGGAGCGGGAACGAAACCCATTTCGCGGGTGGGCTCATCTGAAAACTCGGATCATGGAGACATTCGCCCCGGGGGAGATGGCAACACCGGAGGATCGCTTGCTAACTCTGAGACAGGAGGGAACAGTTCGCGACTACTGTCGCGAGTTCAGGATGCTCGCAGCGCAATCGCCGGGGCTTCAGGAGAGGGTTCTAGAGAGGATCTTCATGATCGGCTTGCACCCTAGAATCCGTGCTGGGGTTAAGCTTTTCGAGCCACGGAGCATCGACAGAATGATGACTCTGGCTACTGGAGTGGAGGAATTGACAAGAAAGGGAGGTTCGTTCGAAATCGAAGAAGAAGAAAGTCGCACTTGGAAGGTGGGGAAGAAGGTGGAGCCCTGGATGGAGCGAACGGGCTATAAGCCCAAATGGGCCAACAGGGAAGTTACGGCCCAACATCAATTAGGGCGAATTAAGGAGGCAGGCCGCACAGAAGGGCCCAAAACTCAGCTAGGGCGAACTGAAAATCGGAGGCAGCCCTATCGCAAGCTCACGGAAGCTGAGATGCAGCAGAGGAAGGCGCAGGGCCTCTGTTTTCGTTGCGACGACCGCTGGACAGCCGGTCATCGGTGTTCCTACCGGGAGTTGCAGGTCTTCATTGTGAAGGAGGATGGTTCGGAGATAAGGGTGACGGAACAGGAGGAGGAAATCGCCACGGAAGAAGAGAGGATCGAGTGTGCAGAGCTGTCGCTGTACTCTATGAGGGGCATCTCGACACCGCGTACCATGAAACTGAGAGGAACGGTGCAGGGAACGGAGGTGGTGTTGATGATCGATTGTGGGGCAACCCACAATTTCGTGGCAGAGTACTTAGTGCAGAAGTTGGGGCTGTCGACGGAGAAGACTCAGGGGTATGACGTATTATTGGCGACGGGAGTGAAGGTGGAAGGGAAAGGCGTGTGCAAGGGAGTAAAGGTCCAGCTTCCCACCATGGAATTCGAAGCTGATTTTTTACCCATCAAGCTTGGAAACGCCGATTTGATCTTAGGGATGCAATGGTTGGTGACGAGAGGACCCATGGTAGTCAATTGGAAGCTGCAGCGTATGAGGTTTGAGGAAAATGGGAAAGCTATCATCATCCAAGGGGAGCCCGAGTTATGCACCACCAAGGTCTCTCTACGGGCTGTGTGTAGGGCTATACAGAAACAGGGCAGTGGCGTTTGGGTCGAATGTAGAAGTAATCAGCTGAACAACGCGATTACTATCACAAAAGATGAGGTAGCAGGGGACGCACTACTCTCAAAATACCAGGGAATATTTGCAGAACCAGAAGGATTACCCCCCATGAGGAATCATGAGCACCCAATCTTGCTAAAGGCAGGTGCAGAACCAGTAAGAGTAAGGCCGTTCAGATATCCTCAAATTCAAAAGGGAGAGATTGAAAGGCAAGTTGCAGACATGTTGGCAGCAGGAATAATACAACCGAGTTGGAGCCCGTTCTCTAGTCCGGTCTTGTTGGTGAAAAAGAAAGATGGAAGCTGGCGGTTTTGTGTGGACTATAGGGCACTCAATAAGGTGACAGTTCCGGACAGCTACCCAATTCCGATGATTGACCAGCTGTTAGACGAGTTGCACGGGGCACGGGTATTTTCCAAGCTGGACTTGCGCTCCGGGTACCATCAGATAAGAGTAAAGGCGGAAGATACACCAAAGACGGCATTCCGTACTCATGATGGGCATTACGAGTTTCTCGTAATGCCTTTCGGGTTGATGAATGCACCGGCAACGTTCCAGTCGCTGATGAATTCGATTTTCCGGCCGGTGCTACGAAAATTCGTATTGGTGTTCTTCGACGACATCCTGGTGTATAGCAGGACAGCGGAGGAGCATGAGCATCATTTGGAGGAGGTACTCCGATTATTGCAGGAGAATACCCTTTTTGCTAACCAAAAAAAATGTTTATTTCGGCAGGAGAAATTGGAGTATCTTGGACACATAATTTCAGCTCATGGAGTGATGGCAGATCCCACAAAGATACAAGCGATGACTGAATGGCGTCAGCCAGCGACGGTGAGGGAACTCAGAGGATTCTTAGGCCTTACCGGCTACTATCGTCGTTTCGTGCAGAACTACGGCGCAATTGCTAGGCCATTGACAGATATGCTGCGAAAAGATAGCTTTGGGTGGTCTGAGGAAGCAACCACAGCGTTCTTAAAGCTAAAAACAGCCATGACAACCGTACCAGTACTCGCATTGCCAGATTTCAGTCAACTGTTCATTGTTGAAGCAGATGCCTCAGGACACGGGTTGGGAGCCGTGCTGATGCAATCCCAGCAGCCTATCGCATATTATAGTCGAGCACTAACCGAGAGGGAACGTCTCAAATCTGTTTATGAGAAAGAAATGATGGCCATCGTCTTCTCGGTGCAAAAGTGGAGACATTATTTGCTGGGTCGTCGGTTCATCGTGAGGACTGATCAACGAAGTCTCCGATTTCTACTGGAACAACGTGAGGTTAGTCCTGAGTATCAAAAATGGTTGACAAAGTTGATGGGGTTTGATTTTGATATACAGTATAAGCCCGGGAAGGAAAATCGAGCCGCAGATGCACTGTCTCGATTCAGCTCCAGCACTGCATTGATGTCCCTCACTCTGCCAGTGGCTGTTCAGTTAGAAGAGTTGCAACAAGAGGCGTTAGCTGACCCAGACTGCAGTAAGATTATTGCCGAACTGGAGCAGGATCCCCTGTCCCACCCAGGATATGAGATGATTCAGGGACGGTTACTCTTCAACGGTAAGCTTGTGGTTCCTTCTAACTCACAGTTCATCTCCACCATTTTACAGGAGTATCACGATAGTAAGGCTGGGGGACATGCGGGGGTATTTAAAACGCAGCGACGCATTGGAGAGCAGTTTTATTGGAAGGGAATGATGACCACAATCCGCCGATATGTTTCAGCCTGCCATACCTGTCAGCAACAAAAATACTCAACGCTTTCACCCGGAGGTTTGTTGCAACCCTTGCCCATTCCGGTTCAGATTTGGGAGGATATCAGTATGGACTTCATTGAAGGACTACCTAAATCGGAAGGTATGGACTCTATCATGGTATGCGTGGACAGGCTGACAAAATACGGTCACTTCATTGGGTTAAGACACCCTTTTTCGGCGCCAGAGGTTGCAAAAAAGTTCAGCCACGAGATCGTCAGATTACACGGGTTTCCAAAGACTATTGTATCGGATCGTGATAAAGTCTTCCTAAGTTCTTTCTGGAAGGAGCTGTTTCGCTTATCAGGTACTAAACTCTGCTACAGCACTGCGTATCACCCTCAATCAGACGGGCAAACAGAGGTAGTCAACCGTACCCTAGAGACGTATTTACGCTGCTATGCGGGAGAAGCTCCCAAAACGTGGGCTGCCTACTTACCATGGGCAGAACTGTGGTATAATTCTGCTCACCACACTGCTATCAACACCACCCCATTTCGAGCTGTGTATGGTAGGGATCCCCCGGTTCTGCTGAAATATGAAGCAGGGTCTACGGCCAACGGTGAGCTGGAGAATCAGTTGCTGCAAAGAGACCGTGCGATAGAACAGTTACGTGGGCAACTACTTCGCGCACAGCAGGTCATGAAGAGGACAGCAGATAAGAAGCGTCGAGATGTGAGTTTTGACGTAGGAGAATGGGTTTACCTCAAACTAAGACCTTACCGTCAACGTACAGTAGCTCGGCGCGTGAATGAGAAGTTAGCGGCAAGATTCTACGGGCCATATGAGGTGGTTGATCGAATTGGAGCAGTGGCGTACCGTCTCCGTTTACCGGATTCAGCGCGGATTCATAATGTTTTCCACGTGTCTCTCCTGAAGAAGGCGCTGAAACAAGACGAGAGGAGCAGCCCATTGCCTCCACAGCTGACAGCAGAATGTGTCATGGACATGGAGCCAGAATCAATATTAGCTGTACGCGCTAATCCAAAGGTTGGTCAGGAGGAGTACTTGATCCACTGGAAAGGGCTAGAAACACATGAAAGTTCGTGGGAGTTAAGATCGGTGTTGCAGAAACATTATCCACACTTTGATCTTGAGGACAAGATCAATTTTAAGGGAGGGAGTGATGTTAAGTGGGAGGATACTCATCCCCCAGTGGTCTTCACCTACAAGAGAAGGCCCAAGAAGATAGGAGTGGATCCGGTTGGGCTTAACATTAATCTGGAGCAGATTAGTGTTGCTACTAATGGGCCAAAGGAGAACAACAGTAACAAGACGAGTTACCACAGTAAACCAGGAGTTAAACGTCAACATCACTGCCAAGAAGGATCGCCAACAGAGGGAGGTGGAGGAGATTCGGTTAACAGACTATAAAAGCAAAGGAGACGAGAGAGAAAAAGGCATCCAGTTTCATTAAGCAAATTCAGGTAAAGGAGGGGAGAGTGATCCTTATAAACATTCTCAGGTTCTTGTGTATAATCTTAGGATTAAACATAAGAAAAATCTACTAACGTACTCTACTCTTATCAGAAGATAGGTAAATTTTAACAATTTGACATACTTTGATGACGTTCTTGTCTAATTGAACGTCACATCTTTTTCTGATCTGCTTTTTCTTAACTTCCAGCTGAATATTTCAAGGATCGAACTGATGTGCAGTGCCTCCACAGGTGGCAGAAGGTCCTTAACCCTGAACTTGTTAAAGGCCCATGGACGAAGGAGGTGACAAGCTTTTCTTCACTATTTTTATGTGTGCATCTTGCATAATTGACCCTGTTGGCTTTATAATTTCCAAACATTCCCTATGACTGATTGTTGCTCTCATTTGACTGGTGTATAGGAAGATGAAATGATCGTTCAGTTAATTCAAAAATATGGGCCGAAGAAGTGGTCCACTATTGCTCGATTTTTACCTGGCCGTATTGGAAAGCAATGTAGAGAGAGGTGTGCTTACAGAAGTTATTTCTCTAGGAACAATAGTATTTTACTAGCACTTGGAAGTTTTCGTCTTCTTAAATTGTAATTGATGTAGGTGGCACAATCACCTCAATCCTGCTATAAATAAGGATGCTTGGACTCAAGAAGAAGAGCTGGTTCTGATTCGTGCTCATCAAATATACGGTAATAGATGGGCAGAGTTAACGAAGTTTTTGCCTGGAAGGTATATAATCGTACATCATATTCAGTCTGAAGGTATTCCTCTAATTGTTCTAGCAATATAGTTTGCGTTGTTATGTTATCAACAGGTCGGATAATGGAATTAAAAATCACTGGCACAGTTCAGTTAAGAAGAAACTTGATTCCTATATGTTGTCTGGCCTTTTGGATCAGTACCAAGCAATGCCTCTAGCTCCTTATGAGAGAAGTTCGACATTACAGTCTGCTGTTATGCAGAGAACTATAGATGGTAATGGCTGCCTAAGTGGACAGGCAGAGAAAAAAATAGAAAATTGTCAGAATTCAAGCATGGCTGGCTGCTCTCTATTTGGAAGAGATTATCCAAATGAAGTAATGAACATGGGGCACAATTATAACCCCTGTGAGAACTCTCACAAGAGCGAGCAAGCTGCATATTATTCAGATCAGTGCTTTTATCCAGGCTTGGAAGATATTTCAGTCTCCATCTCTGAAATCTCTTATGATATGGAGGACTGTTCACAGTTTCCTAATAATAATGTCTCTACTTCTTCAAGCCAGGATTACCAATTTGATTTTCAGGATCTATCGGATATTTCTCTGGAGATGAGACATAATATGTCAGAGGTACCGTTTCCATACACCAAGGAGAGCAGGGAATCTGCTTTTGGAGCTCCAAACTCCACATCAAATACAGATGTAGCTACTTACACCAACCCAGACGTTTCGACCTCTGAAACGGATTGGAGTACGGTCCTTTTCCTTGATCAAGAGAGTGAAGGGCTCAGTCCTAGACCTTTGACCCAAACTCGAAGCAAGGTTGACCGGGCAGACTATCAAGAACCTATTTTCTCTGCATCAGCTTCAGACAGCCAGATATCAGAAGCTACAAAATCTCCTATGAGCTCTTCTTCAAAGTTCATTGCAACAGGCACCTCAGGCAAAGAAACTCTTCGGCCAGCTCCCTTAATCATATCACCCGATACGTATGCCAAGAAGCCATCTGGATTGATTTGTCATCCTTTTGAGGCAGAACCAAACTGCAGAACAAATGAAAATAATAGCTTCATATGCATCAATAATCCATCAAGCTCCACTTGTGTTGTTGAAGGGCCTAGTAACTCCAGCGAAGAAGATCAACCTTATCATTTGAATGATTCTAAAAAGTTGGTTCCAGTGAATGATTTTGCTTCTCTGGAAGAACTTAAGCCACATTCTCTTCCTAAGCATGAGTCAAGCATGACAAGCGAGCAACATCACGAAAATATGGGAGCATCATCAAGTCTCTATTTTCCAAGCTTGGACCTACCTGTTTTCAGCTGTGATCTGTTGCAATCAAAAAATGATCTGCTGCACGATTATAGCCCTCTTGGCATACGCAAGCTACTGATGTCCACCATGACGTGCATGAGTCCCCTTCGACTGTGGGAATCTCCCACTGGAAAAAAGACGTTGGTTGGTGCAAATTCAATCCTGAGGAAGCGCACCCGTGATCTGCTGACACCGCTATCTGAGAAAAGAAGTGATAAAAAGCTTGAAACTGATATAGCAGCCAGTCTGGCAAAAGATTTTTCTCGTTTAGATGTTATGTTTGATGAGAGTGAAAGTCTAAACTCCATCTCTGGAGATAGCACTAGTGTCCAACTTGGAGATAAAGAAAACCACTTTCAAATTTTAAATGGAGAAGGTGAAGAGAACTGGAGGGGTAAGCCTTCTTCACTCTTTAGTCACAGAGTGTCAGAAGAAACCATGCATATCAAAGAATCACTTGAAAACGCAGAGCAAAGTTGCATGGAGGCAAATATCAGGGAAAAAGATGATTCTGAACCAGATTTTGAAAATGTAAGTGTCTTCTTTCGTTTCAGCATTTGAATATCTGTTGGGTTTTATCTAGTTTAGTACAAACGCGGAATGCTCCAGATTTAGGTGGAACATACATGAAACTTGGTAGTGAGGAATTGGGTAATTAGTTACAGAAATATATACACGGTTTGATTATAAATCTGATAGTTTTCATGTCATGGTCATCTAACAGTACATAACGGAATTGGGCGGCTTTCTCAATTTAACCTATGTATAACAGGAATCATCATTTTTTCTGCTGTGCATTTCTTTCTACCTTCATGTAACGAAATGAACGGATAAAATCTTATGCAGGCTGAAAGTTTCTCTGGTGTTCTTTCTGAGAACAATACCAACAAGACAGATCTGTCTTCTCCTAGTCAATCAGTAACCAAAGCAGATAGGGCACAAGTTTCAACCCCAAGAAACCATTTGCAGAGAACCCTCATGTCTACTTCTAACAAAGAACAACATTCGTCTACAAGTTCTTGTATGGTCATCAATTCCCCTTCTCGGGCGAGAAACACCGATTGTCATCTTGTTGACAGTGAGACAAGCAATGAGAATTTCAGCATGTATATCTATGCCGCCACCACCTTTATTATTACTATTTTGTAGACTTGCTTTCAGTTCTTGCTACAATGATTTTGCTTCTCCTTTATTTACAGATTCTGTGGAACTCCGTTCAGGAGGGGTCTTGAATCTCCCTCAGCCTGGAAATCTCCATTTTATGTAAACTCTCTCTTCAGCCCAAGATTTGACACAGAAATAACTATCGAGGTATTCCATAATGGCTTATAGTCCTTCTATTTTATAATTCAACCTCTTACATTCATCGGTGCATGCAGATCAATGACAAATTCTTGAAGGCCATATATATAGAGACATGTTTTTCTTATGCAAGTCGAGTTTATTTTCCAGGACATGGGATACATCTTCAGTCCTAGGGAGAGGAGCTACGAGAGCATAGGAATGATGACACACAGAAATGAGCATACAACTGCGTTTGCAGCTTTCACAGATGTAGTGGAAGTTTCACTTTCATCGAGTAATGGTGAAGCGAGGCAGAAGAAGCAATTGGGTAAAGAGAATAGTGATCCTCTACTGGTATGTGTATACTCTACAGTAACATTAACTCTCTTAAGATTATGATTTTAGAAACCAATGAAAATGTGTTTTTTTTTCCTTTATTGGTTTTGGGGTTTGAACATTTTCGTATCTATAGGCGGAGCGTCGGGTGCTGGACTTCAGCGATTGCGAGTCTCCCACCAAAGCAACAGAAGAAGTCTCGTCCTATCTCTTGAAGGGATGTAGGTAAAATGGCAAAACCTCAATACAATATGCAATGCACATACATGTATATGTGCATCTTTATGAACAGACTTCGTCCTTGGCTTGATCAAATTTTCTTTTTGTTTTTAATGGAACAACTTCAACGAATTTGTGTAGATACTGTGTTCAATAAATAATATATACATATTTCATATAGCCTGCAATCAGTATATGTGCATACACATATGGCAGTATTATGAATGAATATTAGAGGAGAAAGAATTGTGATTAATGGTAGATGAGAGACAAAACTCTCTTGCATGATTTATTAATTACTGGGATGAAATAATGTAAATGATAACGTCATCAATCTTGTCACTGTCGGAAATGCTGAAAAATAAAAAAAAAGTACAAAGACTTTAACAGTAGTGGCGATGTTTTGAGAGTTTTCAGACGGCTTTGGTAACAGCAGCGTGGATAGCGTCTGCAAGGTGAGGTACGGTTTTCGAACTCAGACCAGCCATGCTTATCCTCCTTCATTTTAATTACAACCAATTTAGACAGTTTCAAAGGTTGGGAAAAGCAGATCTTATGTATGATGAGATGGTAATAAAGAATTACCCGTCGGATGTCATGTAGATGTGGTACTCTTTAGTCATGAAGGAGACTTGAGCTGGGTTTAATCCTGTGAATGTAAACATACCTATCTGTTTTATGATGTGACTCCAATCTCCAGGCGTGCCTGTAGCGCAATTTGAGTTTTATTAGCTATATGTCAGATTATTTACAGCTTCTTTTGCTGTTTCCTGATGATTTAAACAACTAATAAGACCTTACCTCGAGCACGCAATGCCTCAAAAAGCTGTTTTCTCATGCTGATGATACGATCAGCCATGGCTTTCAGTTCCAGAGTCCATTCGTTGAACAAATTCCTGTCACGGAGGATTACAGCTACGATTGATGCACCATGAATCGGTGGACTTGAGTACATTGGCCTTATTACTAATTTCAGTTGACTTTCAACTCTCCCCGCAACATCTGCTGATTTGCATACCTAGAAGCCCTCTATTTTTCAGAATTCGATAAAGACAGTATCTAACACGCAGCACCCAAGAACTTCATAAAGAGTTTCTTATATATAGATTGAATCTTACGATGCTGAGAGCTCCAACTCGTTCTCCATAGAGTCCCATGTTCTTTGCATAACTTTGAGCAACAAGGCATTCTCCGCCATCAGCAACAAACATCCTAATTGGTTTCGCATCTATATCCAGACTTCCACTTGCAAAGCCCTGCAATGCAAAAAGAGAGAGAAAGATAAGAGAAAAACAAATGTAAGACTGGTACTAACCATCTGTTCAGAGGAATGGTTTAAGTTTAACCATCTGTTCAGAGGAATGGTTTAAGTTTAACCATCAGCTGATCTTACCTGATAAGCACTATCAAAGAATGGCATCAATCCCTTTGACCGCATCAACTGCCTTATTTGCTCCCATTGTTCAAGGCTTGGATCAACACCGGTTGGGTTATGAGCACAGGCATGGAGAAGCACTATAGCACCCGGTGGGGCAGCTCCAAGGTCTTCCAATAAGCCTGTGAACAAAAAAAAGGTGGTTGTTGAACATTCAGAAAAGCTCGAAAAATCTGTGATCCGATATGAAAGCATATAACTGGGTAGTATTTCAACAGCCACCGCAGACTCACCTTGAAAGTCCAACCCACGTGTCGATGGATCGTAGTAGCGGTAAGTTTTCACTGACAAACCAGCCAGGGTGAAAATTTTCGGATGATTTCCCCATGTTGGTTGAGTAATGTAAATTGTTTTCTGGGAAGCAAAGAGAAGACTTCAAAGTTACGTGAGAAGTTCATGAAGAAAATGCATCTGACTGGAAGATAGACTTTAGCATCTACCTGATGATAATGCTTGGCCAAAAACTCCCCTCCAACTCTTAGGGACCCAGTACCAGACAAACACTCCACAGTTGTAACCCGATTCTCCTGAATAGCAGGACTAAGCCATGCGTGAAAACACCAATCAAAAAGAGTTTTCAGAACACACAAAAAATACTGTTGAAATCATAAGGGATACTCGGAAAAGATTTACCTGTCAGCGCCTAATATGAGTTTAGCGCTTAACTTGTTGAACTCAGCCAATCCAACAATGGGAAGATACTCTTTGATTCTTGATCTACAGATTGAACACAAAACAAGACTCAACATTATCAAGCACGCATAATAAGGTTAACACCAAACTCAACCCAAAGGAAATAAAGCTAAACCTGTCACTGATAAGCTGCTGCTCAGCTTTCCTCACAACATTAAGAACCAAAGGTTTTCCCTCCTACAGAAAACACCATTAATGAACCTTTATTAAGAAATCTTTTTTTTTTAACTTTCCATAACAGTTTGAGGAAAGAGCAGAGACAGCTTTCAGTAAAATTGCAAAAGGATCATTACCTCAGTTCGGTAAGCACCAACTCCCAAATTCAGCTTAATTGGGCTGGGGTCTTTGTTATATGCAACTGTCACCTATTTATTTTGTTAAAAAAAAAACATTATAGCCATTCGTATAACACAACAATATATCTTAGAACTTATAATACATCAGTTTATAACCTATGTTTCTAAATTTTGCAATAATTAAAGAACGAAAACCTCAATGAGAAAAATGTAATCCAGTAAAGAAAAATCCATCCTTTCTAAATAATTAAGTGAGCAAAAATCATAAGAAGAAACATCAAATTTTCTCCCATCCCATATTATTAAGGCGAGATCGTGAATTTCCCACTAATCAATAGCCGATCCAGCGGAATCCAAAATCAAATGGGAGGACATACATACTTAAAAGCGTCATCGAATATATTTAAAAATTGTACATATATACACATGCATATACGAGAAGAAGAAGAAGGTACCCCAAGAATAGGATCTTCGGGAGCTTGAACAAGATGAGCGAAAACAGAACCGCCGGTGATCCCCGATGTCGGCGATGCATACACAGAGCTAACACGATCCGCAATCGAAAAATCTGTCCCGGAAGTGAGATGACGGAGCAGAGCACCGATCCTGCGATCGCTTGGAGACATAGAAGAAGTTTTCATTTTGTTTTCGTTTTGCGGACAAATACGAAGGAGGCTCATTCCATTTTAAACAATTCGGAAATATCATCTTATTTCCGCAATCCAAAGTTGCCAGTTGCCACGTAGGCTTACCATAAAGTTGCGTGCCTGCTTTCCGTTGTTACGATAAGAGTAAGATAATTAAAATAATAGTTGTAATAATATCCTTAAACATCTGAGAAAAAATAAATACTCCCAAAATAGAGAGTTAAATTTCGCATTTTAACTGATAAAATCCACTGATGAAAATATTTACTTTTGGAATAGTGAATTTTTTATCTTGTTTTCAAGAAAAATAAAGAAATTTTTTGTGATAATAATTAAGATCAAGATCTTTGATTTTTTTTGTTTGTCATTTCTGCCAACGATTTTAATTGATGAGGTAGATGAACATCTAATTTGATCATTGAAAATATATTATCAACTAGAATTTTTTATGTTTTTTGAATTGATGAAGCTAGCTTCGGAATTCATGAAATTCTCTTACTAATAATAAATTTTAGATTTATAATTCAAATAATTAGATTAAAATTTATTATGTTGGATTGTTTTTTAGGGTTTAATGTGTAATTTTTAGGTTTTATGACGTAATTTTAAAATTTTAAAGTCTAATTTTAGTTTTTTGATATTATAAAAAAGTTTATAATGGTATTTTTGAAAACCTAAAACTATAGAAATTTTGAAATAAAGTTTTTTCATAAATTTTATGAATGAAGATATTATTATAAAATAGCATATTTTAAAAACATTTGACGGATATTACATGTAAAATAAAGTGTATATTAAATACAAAGGATATAGCTTAGCACGATGTCCATTAAAAAAAGTTATCGCCTAGTTTTCTTAAAAAGAAGAAGAATAGAAATGATAAGAGGATTTATTATATATATATATATATCTTTAAAATTAAAATAAACTTTTTGTTAAGAATAGAAAACTACAAAGATGTCTGATTTTTTTTGTAAATAAAACTTACAATATGCTGAAAATACTTATCTTTATTTTTTTAAGGAGTTTTTAAAAGAATTAAGTAAGAAAATATTGTAAATCTTCACAATTTTAAAGTAATAAATGAATGGTGTGAAATTAACTGATGATGAGGATGTTGTTTCGGGCTTTGACTTCAAACCATCCCTCTCTCTCTCTCTCTTGAAGCTAAAAAAAGAAGTTCCATTCAATGAATTTCTATTAAAAAATTATTAAAAATATTTTCGATCAAATATAAATAAGAAATTGATACAGTATATTTTCGATCAAATATATATATAGTATAACCTTTAAAGACAATTGCTCAAAACAAAGCATTTGATTTTAAATCCGGTAAACAATATATATAAGGTTAAAGATTATTTTTTTGAAAAATAATGTTTATTAGAAAAGAAGAGTAGATGAACAGAAAAAAACATGAAGAATTCGAAGAAGGAGAAATCAAAGTGAAGTGATTTCGACGAAGAAGAAAAAGTTTGAGGAACTTTCTGTTCTTTTTTAATATGGTATCATATCACAAGATTATCCTGACATACGATTTTTCACAAAAATGATTTTTCATATTGTAAATTTTCCGTATAATTGGTCCGTATTGTCGTGGTATGTTCGAAATGTTGGTGTGTATTTCGTTCACATCTCGAAAAAGCCTATTAGTATGTGTAAAGTTTCATATTGAAAGTTGCAAACTTTATACACAAATATATAAGATACATGTACTATTTCAGTTATTGTCAATTGATTTTAAATTAGATATTTATGTTCATTATATTTAATTGATAGGGATATTTTCTCATCTTCTTGAAGAATAAAAGACATTTATCTTCGAGTATAATTATACAATTGAAGATCCAATTAGATGGACAATCGATGGCTTCGTACGTTGAGATGATCCTCTATCGCATTTTGTTGTGTAACTTAGTTTTATTTTAATAGTGGGATTTTCTGAGTTTCTGGTGCATTTTTAATGAGTAAAATAAGTTATACAGAAATGAGTGAAATTGTTGCAGGAGGAAATTTTAGTGTAGGAGAAAATTTGTGGGTGTAAATTAATTGGGTAATAAATCTTTTTTGTTTGACATTTTACACAAAATATTTGCTTATAAATAGAGAGATATATAAATGCTTTATTTTGTCATATTGTAAAATCTAAGCTTAGAGAGTAAAAGTATAAGAAAATACAGGATAACTGTAATAATGGTTGCTTTTGTAATATGTAAAAATGTAAAAATATGAATCCTGAAAAGGATGATTGATTATTTGTGTGTTTTCCTTTGAAGAAATAAAGATGCGTTGGATCGTGTGGCTCATACGAAATGACTTTTGGGGTGAACCCAGTTTTAAGGTAATAGGTAGTATCGTATCCACCTATACTAGACTAGGAATATTCTTAGACATTCATTTTTGCTTTCTCTATTGCCTTTCAAATATTATAATCCATCTTGATTTTTCATGCAAATTAAACATTACTTATACTCAATAATAAATTTATAAATTTTTTCTCTTACATTTTTTTAATTATAAACCAATTAGAAAACTCAAGTATTCAAATTTTGTTAGTTGTTATTTTTAAAAATTTATAATTAATAAAAATTATTTAAAACAAATAGAAAAATTAGAAAATAAATCTTTATAGAAAAATAAAAATATCCAAAAATCAATCTATCAGAAAGGGAAACAAAGTATATACATTATTTATGTGTGAAAGCATTTAAATAAGTTCTCGAAATTGACTATAACAGGTTTTTTGTATTAAAGTTTGAAGACATTTATGAGAATATTCAAACTTGTAATTTCGTGGAAAAAATATAAAAAGTGAATTCTAAAATGTAGTTTTCTTTGTTAGTTGTTTGTTGGTTAAAGAATTCAATGACCATTTCGCAATCTTTTGTAGAGAGTAATCAAATTTTTGTGCTCAAAGAACTTACAAAAGTGGCAATGTCACTTGCGCTAGTGGATCCCAACCAAACCAAGCCTTTACTTATTGGTTTATGTTTGTTTGCTTTCATTCCTATTTTTTTATAATCTTTTTTGAAATATCATTAGACAAAAATGATTACTATTAGGAATATTAAAATAGTTTTAAAATAACATGTCAAAAATAGGAAATAAACTGTATTAAAGATAGACTAAAAACAATACGATATCATTAAAAAATCAATTATGTAATAACTAGTTTTTTTATCATATATAACATGTAATAACTGATAAGATATATAGATGTACGTGTAGAAGTAAGATTAATATATAGCTAATTGTTATTAATGTGTAGTTGAAATGTTGGGCATATATTTTTATAATTACTTTTAAATTATTGAAGCTGCAGTTAAAAATAAGAGTATACCGAGATAACCAAATTAAATTCTTTTGTAAATTTTGTTTATTAGAAGTATTAAAAATACTGGAAACACACCTAAAATACAAACACAAAGCTGTATATATTTCCATCTTTTTGGTAATGGATTTTGGTGAAAGGTTTGAGGTTAATTGATATCATCGTGGTTTGAGGGTTTACGTTGCCACCATAATTACGAACTAGTAATATCATCATTATTTAGATAAAAAGGCATCTACGTACGTAAACCAACACATGCATGCATTATCATTATGCATTTAACCAATTATAATGATTAACGAAACAAAAGCTGTGATGAAATTATGCCTCATGAAACTTCAATTTCATCACATAAAACGTCGTCGTGGTTTTGCATAATACATTCGCTCCCTCCTCGATTATTGAGTATCTATTATTTATTGGATTTTGTTTTTATATTTACGTTTTGATGTGTTTGTTCTTTAGATGAAATAAACTATCTAAATAAAAAACAATTTGTAAATCTTTCAACACAAAAGCCAGAAAGAAGAAGTTATACTTGTGTTTGGCGTTTACGTTTTCTTTGTAGCAAATATGTTATTCTATCATAAAAATGGTTTACTCTACGTCACATAAAAATTTACAAATTGAATAAAATGATATACCCTTTTAACTATTAGAAATTGGTCATAAGTTTAATGAGATGATTATGGATCTAAACCTATAATTTTCTAGTTATATACACATAGATGTTTGGATCATCTCGAGAAACAAAAATTAATGTTGCATCTCAACATAGTAAACCGTATGCACGTGTATATCTGCGTGCATAAACGTATTACTTAGTTAGCCATTAGATTTACTATGCACTATTAGTTAGCTCGAATGCTTGTAAGGAATTTTAGTGGTCCTCACAGAGACTGCGTGTATAGTTTAATTTAATAAACCAATATCTGAATAGTCTTATATGGCCCCACGATGCATGTCAATAGACAATTCTATGGTATCTGATTTTTACTCTAATATGAAGGAACTCTTAGCCTCTAACATTATTATATAATCGAGAAAATTTAGAATCTATAATTGATTATACATGCGAAAACATTAATATGATCAAAACTAAAAAAATTAATGTTATAGATTTATAATCATCTATGGATATGTATATCAAAACATTAAGGCGAGCAGATCGTATTTCCCAAGTGAGGTTTTTGAGTATGATATCAACAAAGTCGAAGGGATTTGTATGATATCATATAGATGCATGAAACTGAGTATATAAATAAGAACTGTGTATAAATAGATATGATGGTGTTGGGGTGTGTGTAAGAAGTAAAAATCCAAGAGTTAAAAAAAGGGAAGAGAGAGAAGATTGATGTGGTTGTCGAGATGCTAACAGAGAGGCACATGCAAAGCTTAAATGATGGTCTCACTGGTGGCCAAAGCATCTCCCTAAAGCTGTCCTTTTTTCATCTTAAGTCCTCTTTTTTTATTTCCCTTTTCTCTCTTTCTCTCTCTATACATATATATATATATGTAAATTGTATGTACTTTTTTTATATATATCAGTTATACTAATGTAGTGTGCAGTTTTGCACGTATGCAAACCTAAAAGTGTATCAATTAATGTTATATTAAATCTCCTTTCTCGACTTACAACTAGTCAAATACGTGTGAAGATAATATATATATATATATGAATCTTGATATATACTTTCTAGATAAAATGTTTCGTTGAAGATATATATAGGTTCCTCTCTTAACTAGTCCCCCCCATAAAAAAAAGATAGGATCATCACGAATATGTGCTCAATTACTTTAAATTTCCATAAAGTTTTATATTAAATTATGAAATTATGTAATGTGCAATTTTCGTAATAAAAAGTATTGATAATGGATCGTCTTGGTAATTAATTGCGTGAAAGAAGACAGTTTGATTTTATGTTGACAAAAGTAATTTACATAAGTATATGTCAGTGGGAATAGAAAGGAGATTATATTTTTCCCAAAATCGAGTAAAGTAACAAACCTAAATTTCTATACAAAGAATATTAATTAAAAAAAAACCTCAAAGCCGACAAAAAGCTAGGAAAAAATAAAAACCCAATTTCTAAAAAATTATATAAAAATACTGTATTACCAAGGAGAGAGAAATCGTTGTTATAAAGGACCCCAGTAAAGGCCATTTGTATAATATTATTTTCTAAGAGGCAATATATAACTTTTACCTAATTTAGTATTTTATTTTCACTAAGGTTGGTGTTAGTATTACGTTTGTAAAATATTTAACACAACTTGATGCTGCCAATACGTGCAAATTAGCTGTCTAATTGACAGTTAAATCCAAATCTAGTCTATAAAAAAAAAAACTAGATTTGTATTATACACACGAATTTGATATATACAAAAAATAGAGTCAACGATATAACATCCAACTAGTTGCTCAATACATCGAATATGCAAAGGTCGAAAGAAACACAAAGTTGAATTTATTTTTGTTAAAGTTTGCTTACATCATAGGGTATTCCATTAGGTTGGTGTACCATGTGATGATTCTACCACCCAAAAAATCAAACAATACATATAAGAAACTGGTTTATATGAATCAAATCTTTCTTAATTTATTTTTATGGTGGTAAATTTTTATCATTTATTGAGGAAATGGGCTCATCTAGGGTAACATCACCTACCCATACAATATTATCATGCTTTTAGGGCTTTTATTTTTCTTCTCTGCTTTCACAACTTCCCCACACTCTCTCACATCTCGTGAAGTACACGCTCCAATATCTCACCTCCTCCGTGCCAACGCTCCTCTCTGATCCGCGCCACGGACGAAACGTGCCCACACGCGTAAAAGGAAAAGCCGTGTGACCTTCACGCGCCTAGGGTTTTCCTTTTGAGACAACAAATGGGTTGTGATAAGAACCGCACATTACTGCCACGTGGTTGTTTCTTATTCGTTTCTTGTGCCTCCATCCTATCACATATAAACTATTTACAAAACAAAACGTAAATAAAAATTGGGTTTCCCTCTTGGAAAATTAACAAGAGGAATATTTATTTGTTTTTGTTTAATTTTTGGATGCATGTTACTGGATTGAAGCTGTTTACAATTAATGTTTAGATTTTTTTCACTAAAATAATTAAATATTGCATAGAAATTTCTCTTTTTTTTTTAACTGTTGACAGATACAGATACATATACGTGTACACAATATATTTATAGATACGTAATCTTGTTTCGTGTAAATGGAAATAGGCAGACCAGATGGTGACATGGCAGTGTCATGTTCCATAGATGAGTTGTTTTTTTTTATTGAAATTAATTAAATTTTATGAATACATTGTTATTTTTATTAAAACAAAACCCTCATTTCGACGCAAAAAAAACCCTCATTTCAAGGATAAGAGAACTCCACTTTCTCTCTCTTCTTTCTCAGCAGTCTCTCTCTACGAGCCAAAGAAAAAAAGTCCCCATTTCTCTCTCTCTCTCTCTCCTCTCGCTTGGAAACAAACGTCTTAGGGTTTCTCGAAAATTCGCAGTCAAATTCTACTCATCACCCGGCGAATCAATCCTCGAAGCTTATCTAATCTTCTTATCCAGAAGCTTCTTAATCTTCCGATGCAGTTTTCTCCGTTTGCCGCTTAAGATCGAGCTCGAATCTCGCATCGCTATTTTTCTCCTTTATCTCTGGTCGGATTTCTCCAGGTGCGTTTTTCAGATATGAATCTCCGATTTCTTCGAATTAAGGTTTCGGCTATGGCTCGATCTTGTGAGAACGAGATTAAGCTTGACTAGCTGACTTCGTGTTTTTATTTTTTATTTTTGAGGGCTCCTCACTGTTCATTTATACCTCTCTTCGAAACTCGCTGTTCTTACTTTTTTTTTTGACTTCACGGACTATTCACGTGCGGATAGATCTGACCCGTATTAATTGGTGGGTCTTCCTTTATCTTTGTTAATCACATGCGGTTAATTTTAAGTGGCTGTTAATTGGGTTCTAAATAATTTGATTTTAAACCCTAAATTACTCAGATTAATAATTTTTGACGTTTCTTGGATTTTGTAATTCAGATATTGTATTGAAACGGGTCCGTTCATTTTTTTCTGGTCATGTAGAAAAAGGTTTGGCCTTTGGGGGTTCCCGTGTGTTAAAACCCTAATTTTAGGTCGGTGTTTAAATATAGGTTATTGTTGAGTGTTAAATGACTAAAAATCACTTGTAAGATTGATTTTTGTTTTATGACATGGGATGCTGGTTAAGAATTCCGTTCTTGATTTTATGTGAACCTTAGGGTTTAAAAATAATAAATTCCATGGGATTGTATTTATATATATATATATAGTTGATTGGATGTTCGTTATGAGATGTTATTTTATGTGGGATATTCATGGAATATGCTTGAACATTGTGGTGTATATTTAGTTTTATTTATCTGAAAGTTATATTTGGTGTCGTATATATGGAAAGCCTTATGCAACGACAGTGTGATCATCATCGAGCACAATTATGCAGTGTATATATATGTAACTTGAATGTTTCTTCTTTCGTGAACAAGAAAAAAAAAAGAATGTTTCTTCTAGTTGGTGATGCTAAGAAGTATTATTACGTTTATAACTTTTGTAGGTGTAGGTAGTTGCAAAGAGAATATAATGGTGGAAGTTAATTAATCATCACCGAGATATAGTCAAGCAAATCAATGGGATCTTCTATTAAGATCAACTCAATATCTATTGATCTCGCAGCAGCTGCCAACGAGATTGATATGGTCAAATGTGATCATTTCTCCATACGGTAAGCATAATTATTGTCTTTATAATTATCAGCCGTATTGTTGGAGTTTGTTTATACTTCTTTCCAATTTTTATGTGATATGTATGCATCATGTTCACTTCCAAGTGTAAATACAGTAGCAATCTGCAAAACGAATATCGATCAAATTTTTCTTCTTTTTAAATTAATGCAGTGGATTTGTAGCTGAAACCCGTGAGAAAGACCATAGAAAATGTTGGCCGTTTTCGGAGGAGAGTGTTAGTTTGGTGGACCAGCAAAGCTATTCTCTTCCTTCTTTATATGTTCCAAAGTTTAGATGGTGGCGTTGTATGAGCTGCATGAGAGATATCGGTGCTGATGGAACCAAAAGTATTGGTAAAACACTTTAATTTCCTATCTTTATTTATGTTTCTACATTAGATAGAGATTGCTGTCTGTTCGAACTTATGCATGTTGGTTCCTTTTAGATTGTGGACTTCATTCAAACTCAAGAACTATTAGCGAGAAAAAGCTCGATGGAAACTCTTCGGTTATCCAAAATAATAACAATTCTGTCATTGATCACGAGAAAGAAAGAAAAACTGATGATATTGCAGGTATGCATCTGCTAGTAATTAGCTTCACAGTTCAAAGCAACCATAATCATTTCATATTCTCTTTTTTCCAGGTAATGCTGTTGTTGAGGATGTAAACTGTGAAAGATCACAAAAGGATGATCAGAAGACAGGTATATAGTTTTCTATGGTCAAGCAATTTAATATTTGCCGATGAAGCGGAAAACTAATTTCTGAAGAAAGATCAAACTATTGCAGCTATTACGTTTATAAAGAAAGTTCATCCTCGATCTATGGATGCTTCTACTGGTAGGAGCAAGAGCAGAAAGCTCGCGAGTTCAGAGCAAGTAGGCACCAGGAGATCTAAAGAAAGAGTAGACAAACCATCAGTGGATATTAGCAGTCAGAAAGAGAAACAAAATGTGGATCAGGCCGTGACAACTTTCGGATCATCTGAGATAGCTGGTGTAGTTGAGGATACGCCGCCTAAGGCACACAAAAATCATAGAGGGCGTCGTGTTCTGATGGAATGTGATAATGTGTCATCAGAGGGTATAAATCTTGCCATGATGAGTGGGTTGCAGCGTAGGAAAATCCGCAAGGTTCGTCTGCTCAGTGAGTTGCTCAGTAAAGCAAAGACTAAAATCAGTGGTGGTAGTTATACTTTGAAAAAGGAATCGGTTAGAGGTAGAAAAAGAAAGTTGTTAACCGGAAACAATTATGTCAGCAGGATATTAAGCACAATTGGCGCAACTTCAGAAAATGGCTCCAAAAGCTGCGACTCTAATCAAGCTGATAGTGAATCAACTGATACTGGGTTTGACAGAGATCCAATTAAGGGTAAGCAGAAAAACAGAAGATTTCAGGTTGTTGACGAGTTTTTACCATCACTTCCATGTGAAACTTCACAAGATCAGGGCATCCGTGAGAATGATGCTGATCCTGGTAATAAGAGTGATTTATCAACTCCTGAACAGTCTTTATTCAAGGAAAAAGATTTGCTTCCTTGTCCTCTGAGTACTCAGAGAATCGAGAAGAAGCTCAGTTTCTCCAGGAAGAAGAAAACTAAACCCGTAAGAGATGACCGGAAGAGTACCCTGATCAGTTTTAGTGCAGGAATGGGTGAAGAAAATCAGGTTAAACCACGAAATGGTCCTTCCATAAACGCAATTTCCCAATCTACTCAAGATTTATCGAATGAGAAAAGGGTGGCCAGTTTATTTGACGACCGTTTGGCTTCAGAAGGATATTTCAGAAAACATATCCCTCAGCCTAATGAGAAGCCAGTCATTTCTTTGCATTTGCAAGACAATGATCATGTGAGGTTAAGAGATGCAGAAGCAAACTGTCTTCGAGATTTTGGCTCCTCTTCAAAATCCAACGCAGGTGGATGGTTGAGAAGTGGAATGGATGTTGTTCATGACATCAGCAGCAACAACAACATATGTAGATCGTCTTTCCCAAACTTTAAGCTAAGACACACTTCTTCTTCTACTGAAGTTGTGGATCTATCTTGTTTGCTGCAAAAGGTACATACTCCGCATCTATTACTTTTAAAATACTGTCCAAAATTTGTTCTTTACATGGTGTTAGCTTAAGGTTCTGTATTGCAGTTTGTGAATGAGTTTTTTTTCTTTCAAATATAACAGTCAAACAAACTCTCACATGAGAAATTGTTCACTCTGTACTCTTCATCAGTTTCTTCTTGCACGTAATAACAGGATCGGTTTACTTGGCAGGATGCTTCTGGTGCAGACAGAAAGGGGAAGACAATTATGGTCCAAGAACATCAAGGAGCAGCCAGAAGCCAAAGCCACGTTAGACAGCAGAATACGCCTGAAGAGCAAAACGATGATATTCCCATGGAGATAGTCGAACTCATGGCCAAAAACCAATACGAGAGATGTCTTCCTGACAAAGAAGAGGACGTTATCAACAAACATCCATCACAAGAAACGACACACAAATCGAAAAATGCTCTACTGATTGATCTCAATGAAACCTACGATAACGGGATATCATTTGAGGACAACAACACATTAAGACCACCAAAACCCTGTGATAGCAATGCAAGGAAGGAAGAACATTTCCCGTTTGGAAAACAGCAGAAATCTCTTGACTTTTTCCCAATAACCCAGCCTTATGTACCTTCTCAGTTTGGGATCTTTCCTCCTACCCAAGAAAACCGAGCTAACACCATTCGGTTTTCTGGTCAAGACTGCCAGTGGTTTGGCAATGTGCCAACTGTGGCCAACCAGAACCCATCTTCGTCCTCATATCGGGTATTACGTGCTTGCAATACCTGCCAGAGTGTTCCACATCAGTATATAGAAGCTTCTCATCCAATATGGCCATCTTCCATGGTACCACCACAGGGTCCTCATAAGCCGGTTTCTTTCAACATGGATCAGCCAAGGAAGTTGGGTATGCTTTCACAAACATCCAGCAATGAAAATACATGGAACCTCAACTTTGTTGCTGCCAACGGGAAGCAAAAATGCGGGTCTAGATCAGAATTCTCATTTGGCTGCAAACATGCTGCTGGGGTCAATAGTGGTAAACCAGTGGACGCCTTTTCTAATGAGAGCTCTATACCAGCATTGCATCTACTCAGCCTTATGGATCATCGGCTGAGATCAAATACTCCCCCTGACCACCATGGAAACACTAAGTTTACTAAAAGGCATTTTCCACCGGTTAACCAGTCCAAGGAATGTATAGAGCTTCAAACAGGGGACTCTAGTAAGACAACCTACCCATCCAAGCAATTACCTTTTGATATTTACAGCAAGAAAACACCTGAGACTTCCCCCAAGAGTTTCGCCATCATTCCACCACTTGGTACATCTTCATTTTCATTTCAAAATTCGCAAGCTTCCTGGATTCATCACCATCAAGAGAAGAAAACCAAGAGAAAAGATACATTTGCGCCGGTTTACGATAGTCATGAAAAATCGGTATTTGCAAGAAACAATGACCAAGGGAAATTCCAGCTTCTCGGGGCATCGAATTCCATGATGCTCCCTTTGAAATTTCACATGACAGATAAAGAAAAGAAACAGAAGAGAAAAGCAGAAAGCTGCTGTAATGCCTCTGCTTGGCCACTGAAGAGCGCTTCTGGACCCATTGTGTGCAGCGTAAATAGAAACCCGGCTGATTTCACCACTCCTGAGCCTGGTAATGTTTACATGTTAACGGGTGAAAACCTTAAGATCCGAAAACGCACAACCTTCAAGAAAAAACCAAGCTTGTGTAAGCAGGACGTGTTGAAGCAGACTAAGAAGCCGGTCTGTCCAGCTACAGAAAATGCCTAAAGTCTAAACATGTACGACTTGGAAGAGATTTGTAAAGGTAAGTTTCTAGGACTATATATCCTTTTCTAGTTCTTTTTTTCGTTGTTTTCGAATTTTCTTGATTCATCTTGAAATCATTGACTTAAAGACATAGTGCCGGAAAACAGAGAACTAGCTCTCTGCATATTGCTTAGTGTTTTTTTCTGCATTTCAATTGGTTAGAACTTGACTGGCTTCATCAAATCATTTTGTCTCTTGTTCTAACAAAACACATGTTTCTCCCTAACTCAATGTGAAACAGGTACTGAGGAATTAAGCAGAGGAAGAGGGATTCAACAGAGATACCATCCCTGTTGAAATCAAGAATATTCAGACTGGAAATGGTAAAGTGAATCTTCTTTCTCTTCTTGGTTCGTTGTAATCTACAGATCTCATATCTTTTGTAATGTTTTGTTCATGCATACTTGGGTTTTTAGAACATTCGGCGTGTGTATACATCTTAAATTACTGGACTACCCCCAATAGGCCTTTCTCTTTACTTTTTTGTTGGTAATACCTTTTTTGCTTTGTTTTATTTATATAATATTTGTTTTGGTAAAAAACTATGTATTCAATTTTGTGTGACGTCAAAAAAGTTTTAATATATAATAATATGGTATAAAGCGATCTTTTTTTCAAGCTAAGTTCCTCAAACTCAAAGGAAAACCTAGAAGAACCTCTTTAGGTTTTTCTTTATCTAACAAAATTAATTCCATTTTTTCAAATCTGTTATAGCCATGGATGGTTGTGTTTATTAGGATTTCAAAATCATGCTAATTAATAAGAAATCACAAAAAAAAATAATCATGTATAATAATTTTCTACAATAAATTATTTTATCATAAAGTTAACGACGTATTAACGATAATTAATTTCTCAATAATTTTGATAATATTTTGTTATATTGAAGTAAAATCTCGTAAATTACCCACGAATTCATATATTGTATTAAGACAAAAGTGCAACAAATCGTGTTTTACATCAAATAATTTAATTTTGTAATCGTTATTACTCCATCATTAAAAAGATTTTATATAATGAAATTACAATTGCTTCTGTTTGTTATATGTTTGTTTTCATATAGTAAGACCTTCATGTGGATAGGTTTTATATTTGTCATTATCCTGAAAAGAAATAGCTGCAAAAACAACGTGAATTATTGCAATTTGACCAAAAAAGAATCTGATAAAATTTGAAGTGTGAATTAAAACATAATTTATTATGAAACAAACAAAAATCTAACATATTCAACAAAAAAATAAAACGTAATTTAACAAAGCAAATAAAAGCTTCTAAAATAAAATACAAGTCTTAGAGCATTTGATAATCTTTCAAATTTTGTTCTGAAAGTAGAACTGATAAAAAAACATATTTTAGTTTCTTTGTTTATAAGACATTTTAACATCACATGAAGCTATTTTAGGCGGATTTTCAGTGTCATTGTTTGAATATAATATATAGTTCTATATCTACAATGATTTTAGTAAATTGATGGATATGACCACATGTTTCTAGAGTGAGTATCTCATGGTATGACCACATATCATCTGCAATATAAATACGGCCAGAAATTGTGTGATCAAAAGAACATGTTCATGTTCTGTCATCAGTGCCTAGTCTGACTAAGTGTTTGGAATTAGAGTTAACTATGCCATTTTGACTTTAAAGAGACTTTATATTTTTTAGATGATTTTTTCTTTACGTTTGTAAAACATCTAAACTTACACTCCTGAGAATTTAAATTTGGATAAAAAAAATTTTTCACGTGATTATAAAAGATGAGATTAAAACAGTTAAAGAACAACAAATATTAACACTCATTTTTTTAGGTTTTTGAATTTGTTTAACATTTAATGTTCTTAGGTTGGATCTTTATTTGCTTTATTAAATATGCTAAAAAAATTAGTTATATAGAAATTAAATTAGTTTTGATTAATAGCTGAAATTTTATTATATTTTTAGGTGGAACTATAATAGAGTATATTTTGTTTTTTGCAAATGTTCGTAGAATCAATATAGAATACTAATAGTCATAGGAATAATTTTTTTGTTAATACCTGTTTTAAATTATAAACGATTTAAATTATAAACGAAGTTTTCGGACGGCCAAAGAAAATAGAAACTAAAAAGCTCAAATTATAGTTGAAAAAGAAGTAAGATTCAACAAGATAATTTATTTAGATCCAAGAATTCTTTTGTATAATCTAAGATCTGGGCCATGACCTTAATTTATGGAAACAGACAAACGAATTGTTCTGACAAAACATTACACAAAGTGAAAGCATATAGTGTTGGGTTTAAAGAGCTTAAAGAGATGATTAATAGTTTATACATCGATGTTAATCAATTTAAATTTAAGTGAGGGTTATGATTGCAAGTCCTAAGCATTGGTAACTAATTACATATTAAGAAAATAATTAGACTATAATCCAATATATTTTAGATACAATCATTATTATGGAGTAAAAGGCAAAGAAAGTCTCTAAAATCATTGTTCCCTATGGCCAACTTATATTTATAACTAAAGATGTTCTGGTTCATGTCAATCTGGTTCAGCTTTTGTAGGTCCGATTTTTAATTTTGATGGTTACAGAACTACTTGGCCTGACTCATACCTTGTATTTAATGGTTAACTGTGGCAAAACAAATTTGGATATCTAATCAAACCCTAAAACGTAATATTAAATTAGAATTTTGTTCTAGTTATATATACACATCTAATCGGATAAACTAATATCATATAGTATTTGTTATATATATATATAATCATGGGATATTATGCTAGATAATTCATTTTTTCTTTCTGCATGTTTTCATATATTAAAATAATTTTTAAAAAAATAATTATTATGTCAATTTTTGAGAATATTTTTGAAATCTGAATAATATATTGAAATAGACATTCAAGGATGGGTTCATCTATAAAAAGGATTACATCGTTACTATTCAATAGTATAGGAGGGCTTGAGTCATGCCACAACATACATGAATTAGTTGTCCCTTTATGGTATTTTTTTGGTTAATTGTTAGATCATTTCGAGCATTATGCGTAAAACCTAATTAAATTACATCCATTGGTAACTAGATCAAGATGTTTGGATGTCCTAATTAAATTTTGTAAGTAGAAGAAGTATGCTTAGCACATGTGATGATTTTTAATTTCTGGTTTTTTCTCTCTGAATGATGCTAATGGATCATTATATCGACTATATAATTATATAATAAACTGTTAGATGACGTATTTAGACATCATTTTTTAATCCACACACATCGTAAAGCTTTTAAGAATTTGTTATCTTATTGGTTCTCTTACGAATAATTGGACACTGAAGATCTAAATATTATTAACAAAAAAACTGTTAGATATTAAATGGTCATGATTTGTGCTTAGATCAGTAGATAATGAATTTTTCATGCTTAAAAATGCTGTTTTAATAAAACCTAGAACAATACGTCAGAACAGTAAGTCAAACAATATTGTTGGTATATGTAATTATGCAGTACGTCGTCAGGTGTTAGCTTTTCTTGAACAATATGTACGTAAGTATACATCAATTCTGATTTTTATAGGGCAAAGACCAATATGTAATCGAAATTTTTCTGGATATTTAGAACGAATCATTTATATGTAAAACGTGTCATAAGCTTCTACCATTTTGGTTATTGAATTTCAGACTTGATAATAAGAAATAAAAATTATTATTATACTATATAACAGTAGCAGAAATATTGTTATATATATGAAATGACCCAGACATATATTGAGACACTTCTCTTCAAGTGTCTTCATGAACATAGAACGACCAAAAGCTCACGAAGAGATCATTATTAAACCACACATACAGATCGGGTAACAATATTATCCTTGAATTTAACAATCAGTGTTGTGTTTCGCTACTTGTTATACTATACCCTCAAATTTATGGCCAAATAAATTATTTATATATTCTTTAAAATTTGGAGACCAAAATAAATGTTTCCATGCATTTGATTTGTTGAGGGACTGCTTTAATAATACAAATTATTTAAAAGAAGCAATATATATATATATAATGATTTAATAATTAAAATACTAAATTCGTTTAAAATAAATAATTATTTAGTAAAAGCGACAATATACATATATACACACATAGAGAGAGGGGTGACAGAGACGCAGGCCCACATTTCTTTAACAAAAGAACAACAAGCCCGTGACCCCCAAACTAGCCTTCAGACTTATTTTTATCTGACATCATCTCCACCGTTTGATTTCATTTTTCTCATGTCCCATTCTGACTCAGATCCAACCGTCCATATTCCTCAAGGGCCTTCAATAGGTGGGCCCCTTTTCTTCTTCCTCTCGCTGTACACTCTCCTTCAAGAGCCAGAGACACCGCCCTTGCCACTTCCTCCGCTGGCGCCACCGATATCTCCTCGCTTGAATCTCCTCCTCTCCTGTACACTACGGCAAGTATGCTTATAGCGTATTCTCTCCCCCTCCCAGCCAATCTCGCCATCACCGCCACCATCGCTGGCACTGTCATCGCGTGAGCACGAACCTCTGTCGCGCCTTTCTCTGTCGTGCACATGAGCTCAAGTGCAGCCAAGGCGCGCTCCACAGCTGAGATCTCTAATCCGGCCGCTGTTTCCACAACCGCTCGAGCGGCTCCCGCTTCGACAGCCACGTGGCGGTTACTTTCAGCGAGGCAGAGCGCGAGGAGGATCTTGGTGACGTATTTGGCAGTTACGATATTGTTGCTTCGAAGGCAAGAGACGAGGCCTCGCATGAGACCCGGAGGACAAATCGGATCGGATGGCGGGTCGGGTACGACGACCCGCTCGAGTAGCTGCAGAGCGAGGAGCTTGTCGGATTCGGAGACGGATGCGAGGTGAAGCTCGGCGATCTGGAATGTTTCTTGGAGAGTGGTGGTGACCGGGAGAGGAGGCGGTGGAGGAGGAAGGGGAGGAGGAGCGGGTGATGGAGTTTGGTCGAGGTGATGAGGGAAACGCCATTGGGTGAAGCTTTGAGAAGTAGAGGTTGATGAGGAAGAAGAGGAGGAGGAGGTGGTGGTGGGTTTACGGCGAGGTTGCTGGTGGGGAGATGTGGGACTTAGTACGGATTGTGTGCAGCGGCGGAAGAAGCCACAAGAGAAGAGAGGACGCGGCGGCGCGTGAGTTTTGGATTTCTGGTTGGCTTTCATCATCGCTGGAGGAGATATTGGGGGACTTGAGTGAAGTGAAGTGAAGCGAAGCGTCTCTTTTTAAATAGGAAGAAAATAATTGATTCGCACCAAATTTTTCAGGCGTTAACACTTGTAATCTCCCTATACGCGCACATGACTTTAATAATATTATTTTATAGTAGTAATACGACTAAAATAATCTTAGAAGGGGTTCTAGAAGAATATTTAGTAGTCTAGAAGTAGAAGGTTACATGTTAACGAATTTAAGTTTGCGTTAGTGAATATGGTTTATGCTGTCTTTTGGTTTAATCTTTACCTGAAAAAGACAATAGGCAGAGTTGGGTTTTGGGTCTCCATAAAAATCTAAAACTCACAAACATGGAATCTTTCTATGTTGCCAAAAAACGTTAAAAAGAGGCTTTTATAATCTTTAAAACTCTAGAATGTGACAAAATGTTTGTAAGAGTGTTAAAGTACTCGGTTTCCAAAGCCTAACATCAAGAATAGAGTTATTTCTAGAGAGCCAAAAAAAATCTCATAAACATTCTACAACTGTGAAAAACCAAAGAGAAGAGGGTTTTAAACCATTTAACGATCCATTCACCTCCATTTTTCGCTAAGTTCCTTCTTTTCTGAGAGGACCCAAGTGATGTAGATAGCTGCAACGAGTGCTACAATTGTGATCAAGAGAAGCGCATAGCTGAAATCATCGGTCAGTGAGTCGTAGGTTTTTGAAGGAGCAAGCCTTGTATAGAAAAGATCCACTCCATAGGCAAATACGTGTGTTGTTGACTCTAGCTTGGCCGGAGCTGTTACTATGCCTCTTAGACCTTCTACTTTAAGGGAGTGTGTTACGTACGACTGTTAAACATGACAAGAGAGCGTTAGAATCGATACCATCACTAAAACTAGGACTTGGCACAGAAACAAAACCTGGGATTGCCCACTCCAGACAATAATATTGAAATGGGTACGAGCGGAACCTGAGGAATGATGGGTAATGAATCTGTGAGAGGAATTATTCCTTCTTCTTTCTCAGCTTGCGAAGGGTTCAGTGTCCGGCGTGGATCAACAAATCGTTTATCAAGTGCCAAAATCTAATCATTCATTGAAACAGATTTTACGTATCAGTTTTCCAGTCCATGGAGGTATCTATATATGATATGAACTGTACAAACCTGATCCCCAAGGGTACCAATCAGAAGCTGCTTTGAAGTTATACCCTTTGCTGTTGATGTCACCGCAATGGTTTTCACAGACTGGGCAAAGAAGTATGACTGTGATTTCGTAAACACCTCTGGTCTAGAGTATGCAGAGATTGGTGCCGTTAGATTGTGCTTCCCAAGAACGAGTTTCCAGACATTTTTGTTCTCCTGCAAAGAAAATTCATAATGTTTCATGGAGCTAAGAACACACAAATCAACTGCTAAAATGTTTAGGAATGACATCATACCGCCCGAGATTGATCATAAATCTCAACTACCGTAACCTCGTACTTGTGAGCTCGAAGATTGAAATAGTGGTAAACAACCCAATTCTCACTAAACACCTGGAAACAATTTGAGGGCTAAGAAAGTTGCATTGGATCTGTTACTAAAAGAAATAAGATGAAATAGCCTAAGAGCTTACAGCATGGACCGGCCCTTGACAGCCTTGATGTGACAAACGGTGCAGTATACGTCCTGTAATGGTGTCAATGAGGTATACTACAAGTGCTGACTCCTCAGGTGTAACTGAACCAATCTCACCAGACCCTTTAGGTGACACGGTGGCCACAAACAGCAAGTTTCTTGATACGTATTTATACAATAGGTCTTCGGTATTGACCTTGGCTTGTGTATGAACAACCTGCAAATAAAATCGTACGCAAGTCATGCCTAACAAATGAAACATTTACTGAGCTTCTAGATTAAAAAACTACAAGAAAGGGCTGCTCCCAAAAGGAAACACCACAATCTGTACATATGTTCGTGTAAAACACTAACAAGTATTAAGTATTAACGGAGCATGATAAGAACTGATTTAGAAACCAAGATTCATACCTCATTTGGTTTTCGTGTTAGTGTTGAAATAATTTTCTCGGATTCCGAAGGAAAGACAACAGTCCAGAGTTCCTTGGTAGCAAAGCAGTACTCATCTGCACTCTCACCAGAACAACTGCTCTTCATTGCGTGTCCTTTTATAATACCACCATCAGTCACAACAGTGTACCAGTATAAATTTTGAAACTCGCGTTGAAAGATGCTGAGAGCCTCTGAAGTTTTCGGGTACAAGTGGACATGGCCATCGGTATCAGCTATTAGATGTAAACGTTGTTCTGTGGAGTCCGTAAATGGAAGGGGTGTAACTTGCACAACAGAGTGACCAATATCTAATGAGCTAATCTCATTTCCTGTGTACACATCTACAAATGAAAGTACACCGGGGGCACTTGAATCTGATCCACACCTGCCAACTACAAGAACAGAAGGATTCTCGTCCATAGCATGATGATGAGGGACCTGCCATTGGTACAAGCTAATACCGGTTGGGCGTTCACAGGCTTTGCTTGGAGAGTCTAGCAGCATAGACCAGACAATCCTCCCATCTCCAGTGTGCAGAGCAAATAGTTTTCCAGCTCGAGTAAGTGCTATGATTAATTTACGAAAGCCATTATGGTCACGGGTAAGTTTGCTCTTCTCAGAACTCTTCAACCTCATTTCTTGAATTGCTGCCATATCCTCTGGGCTTGCTAGCAGCAAGGTTCCCTTGAGTTTCAGCAGGTGTCCCTTCCAAAGAAAAAAAAAACAGAAAAAGTTCAATTGAGTACGGTAAAAACCAGAGGAATATATCAAATTCACAACTAACTAACACAGCTCCAGATAAATTAAGAAAACCCAACACAGAGGCTTTAGAACATTCATACGTTAAGCCAATCGAAGAGAGTATTCTCCACTTTTGCCACTGATACACCATCCTTTTCCACAGGGAGTTCTGCTGTTGCAGCATCAGTAACTGAAGCCAGGGCTTCTTCTCTGCTCCAAACAATCGCCCCTTGTTGAAGTAACAAAAGTGAGTGATCTTCCATCACGATAAGCGCCCTAAATCCATTACTCCTGTCTGTCCTGATATAATTGTTTATGAAAACTTTATGCACACGGCCCCTATATTGGTCCATTTGAATGATCTCTCTAAGCAATACAGTATCTAGGTCATTGACAAGTTTCACCACGAGGTGAATCTTTCTCCCTTCATGATGAACTGAGGCAAAGGCCACCTGATCGTCTGCAACTGGAAGTGAATCACTCATGGCTGTTTCGTCAGATAATGTGTCTACCACCTCCAGCTTTCCTTCTTCACCAACCCTCACAAATATAGTGCGTTTATTGACTTTTACAGCAATCATATTGCTAAGAAGAGGTGATAAAATCTCAGCCTTTCCGGAATCCTCAACAAGATCTGAAATATGGGTCTTCCAGAAGCTAATATCTCCATCTAGGAAGCCAATTGTAACCAAAATTGACCTGGTTGAATCAAGAACAACAACTTTATCGCTTGAAACTGATGAAATTTGGCCAGCGAATCCACCAATGAACACCATACTTTTTTGTGCCACTACCTCTCCACTTTTGGAATCAACCTGATAAACAACAGCCTCAGATGAATTAAGGAATCCCAGCACATAAATTATACTACTTCCAGGAGGTTGAAGAACCCGCTGAACTTCAAACCTGCCAGAGGCACCATAAAGCACATCAAAAATTTTACTAACCGCCACAGCATTATTATATGCATTTCTGAACTTGAAGCAACCTCATTAAAATATAAAGCGAAGGCTGTCCTACCCTTTCGCTGTAAAATCCTTTCTCCAGAGGACCTCACCATCTATAGCAGAAACAGCATGAAGATACCCACCACCAAAAACAAGAATGGGGTAGTCCTTGTCAACCTTCATGTTTATCTGCAAGCCAGCTCTAATTCATAAATAATCAACCAAGGAAATGATGACGTTTTCAGATAATAATACTCTTCAACGCCCTAAGATCAAAGTAATTGTTTTCTTATAAATACGAAAATGCTAGCAACAGTTGACCTCCTTTTACAGAAAATAACAAAACTCCTACGCTTATATTACTAACCGGCACTGATAACAGTGACTTTGAATGCTGTGTACTATGCAGAGATGTTTCCCAGACCATTTGGCCATCAGGAAGGTTCCAGGCTCTTAAAAAACTTCCTTCTGATGAAAGGGTGATGACATCTGAAATAATTTGAAGCCACGAAAATAGAGTTCAAGAGTGTGATAAACTATTGTTGCAGGTGAAAACAAATAATAGTGTTCGGTCGATCCAGGCAAAGTTGATGACCACATGTATAATGTATAGAAGATAATTCCTACACTTTCCCAAGGCAATATCAACCCCATCGATAGCATCCTTTGACCCGAGAACATGACGCCAAACTGCATCAAACCAGAAAACAAAGTAAAAAAGAATAATAAAACAAATATGCATAGAAAATTATAGTGGAAGATTCTTCGAGATTGAACATAGATAACAAATATGTTTTAATCATATTCTTACATATCTCTCCAAGTCTGAGATCAAGTGAAGCAACAACATTCTCCTCAGTTGACACGATAACACGCTTTCTCCCAGTCTTCTGAGTGTGGAATACTGCGTGCTTCACTTTCCCAATGTAGCGTTGGTGCCTACAACAATGATTCTCACCAAATGAAACATTTACCCTATCGCATCTCAAATTCCATGAATCATACTATTACATCAATTTTCTAGCTAACAACTTATTATAGAAACACTGCGGATTGAACTAATCTGATTGGCAAAAGCTGTTCTAATCGAAAACTTCGAAACGATGAAGTGTTTCGAAGACTCCAAACAGCACTTGGAAACTTGTCAACTATTTGTCAGAACGGAAGAAATCGGATGAAGAAGAGACGAGTTACCAGTCCATGAGGCCGACTTGATCTTCATAAAGAGAGAAAGATACAATTGCAGATGATAAGAAGAGGAGAAGGAGAAGAAAAACCCTAAACGCCATAGCGATGGCGATAGCTGACTAATTGTTTTCTACAAATGGTAAACAGCAGATCTGGAGATGGAAGAGAATTTTGGCCTCCAAAGGAAATCGTGGTGGGGGTGTTGTTTTACAAGCGGTCGTCTTCTCTACTTTTTTCTCATACGAATAAGAGAATACTTATCTTATTTTATTTTGTTGGCCTCGCAATCGCAATCAGAACTCAGAAGCCAAAGATATTTTTATTTATTTCCCTCTGTTACCATTTCGATCCTAGAAACCCACAAAGGTGTATAATTATTACAAATGAAAATTTATAAACTCATAAAGAGTGGACTTACAAGTAAACAAACAACACTATAAAAATGAGTTTATATTATCATGTACATTGATTTGGGAAGCTCAGAGTAGAAGAATTCGTTCTGTGCTATCGAAATGACTGCAATTAGAGATGTTAAAATGGGTATATCCACCCCATTTAAATCCATCTCATATAAAACTCACCTCATTTAAACATTAAACCCTATAAAACTCATTTACGATAAGATCTAATAGGGTTACCCATTTATACCCATTTATAATTATACTAACCTATTTAAACTCATTCAAACTCATTTAACCCATTTAATCCATTTTAGGTTATATTTTTTTCTTTTTATTTATATTTATTTATAACCATTATATTCTTAATAAAAAAATATTGTAATTTTTATTTTAAAAATAGGTAATAACTTTATTTCTTTGTTAAAATATTATTTTTTATAAATATATGAAAATATTTTTAATAAAATAAAATATTGAATTTTTGTCATATGATTCATAAGAAATTTGAGTTTTCTAACATTTTTAAATGTTATAATGGGTAAAATTACTTTATTTAGAATTCACTCAGATTAAATTCATTTTCAATTAAGAAATTATTCTATATTTTTGTCAAAAATTAAGCATTTTTCATCCAAAAAGTGATTCTATATTTTTCCTTCAAAAACGTAATTCAATATTTTCTGCCAAAAACGTAATTCAAAATTTTTTCGTCGAAAACGTAATTCCATATTTTTCCACCAAAACGTAATTCAACATTTTTCACTAAAAACGTGATTACGTATTTTTCTAAAAACGTGATTTCGTATTTTTCTGTTAATTTCATATTTTCCCGCCAAAAATGTAATTTTGCATTTTCTTGTCGAAAACGTGATTTTGTATTTTCTGGCAAAAACATAATTCATTATTTTTCCAGAAAATAATAATTCCGTATTTTCTCGCCAAAACAAAATTTCGTATTTTCACGTTAAAAATATAATTTTGTATTTTTTACTGAAACGTGATTTTTATTCGTTATTTTTTACAAAAAGTTATTGATTACTTATTATAAAATATTTGTTTGAATCATTGTTGATTAAACAAAAATAAAATATAAATAGATTTAATAGGGTACTCATTTTTTCAAAGCAAAAACCCTTTTAATAAATGGATTTTAAATGAATACCTATTTAAACCCATTAATCTTAATTCTAATAAATGGGTATAAATAGGTTTTTAAATTTGTAAATATCCACTAAAAACTCATTAATCAAAAACCCATTTTAACATCCCTATCGGCAATGGGTCCTAATATCATGTACGGCGATACCCACATTGCCGAAAACATCGTACCTGTCTCCTCTCTCGAGTGAATCAATCACACAAACAAAACACAGTCGAATGATGTTCAGTTCCAAAAGCAACTTCTACAGATAAACTGAGACCATGCAGATCATATCGAGCTAGCTAGAACCGAGTCTTGATAATTGTTCCCAAAATTCCGTAAGAGGCTGAGGGAAAACCCTGAAAGAAGCGACGGTCCATGGCCTGGGCTTGAAGAACTATGATGGAGACTTGGCAAGCTGTGACTATTGAAAAAATTATTCCCGTTGACCATATGGGCAGAACATTGATGAGAGATTTGAGATCTTCTACTTGCTGCACCTAACATAGTTTCCATGGATTCCGTGAGTTCCCTGTTATTAGGGCTAACTCTTGCTTCTGGTTTGTTGTGGCGCAAACTTTGTTCAAATACCTTTTTAGTTAAGAAAATAAAAAATATTAGGTCCCGTTACGTAAAGGGAAAACTACCGGAAGTATTACCATATATATATTTAATACATCTGGCATTTAGCAAATTTTGTAACATAAATTTGTATCTACAAATTGTTTTTAAAAAGAAAGAAAAAAAAAATCATACAAACGGAAAAAAAATCCATAAATATTTATATAAAATCCGAATTTTTTTTTGTTTTACGAAGCCCGTGTGTGAATTTCACATTTGCAAAAACTTATAAAAAAAATTTCGTTGAAATTAGAACCATTAGACGATTCAGCACTAGACTATTTATCAGTCAATAAAATATACCTCAATTTGATCTGGCAAAGAGTTCAAAATGAAGAGACCGTTTCGTGATAATATGATATAACGAAAGCCGATGTTAGAACCAAACGGAACAAGTAAGTATTTTCGTTTCTTCTAAAATAATAAGTTCTCATTTTGAAAATATTATAATTAAATAATGTAAAACGATTATTTTTTTTTTATTTGCGATTTTTTTAATCAGTGCCGGCCCTCGATATAACATGCTCCACCGATGACAAATCAACGTGTCGGTTCCTGAAAGCAGCAACAGAACTTGGAAACGTCCACCAACGAGGCCGGACTCGCACTTAACATAAAACGGAGAAGCCGCGACGAACAAAGCGACTGATAGAGCCATAGCAGCGACAGAGACTCCAAAACTGATCTGCCAACCATAATCTGTCTGAACGAAGACGAGCAACGACTGAGCGACAAGCATGCGAGCATGACGGATAAGTAGTTCCAGTTGAAGTGAGTTTCTAGAGCTGAGGTGGCGAAAGCTAAGCAGGAGGACCTGACGCCGTCGGCACCGATGGAGGTGACTCAGGTGAGGGTAAAAAGGAATATAGGAGAAAAAAGTTGGAATGCTGTGGTTCGCTGGCATACGTGTGTTGATTTGTCGCATTCTGGCCCAAAAATTGTTGTCATCCATAACAAAGTTATTCCCTATTTAGCCAAAAGAAAATGCATAAAATTAATCTTGTAAAAAAATTCATAAATTTAATCAACTAAAACCTACTTAGAAATTTAGAATATAACAATCCATTGTGGAAAAGCATGCAATGATTATTAATACTGTATTATTATTTACAGTGACACTTAATCATTAATTAATTATTTATTGTTTGTCAATGAAGGACTAGGAGTCTAGGACAAACACTTTTGAAATAAAATATGGTAGTGAAATAAGACGACAGATCACAAGATTCATTTTTTTGTCAGCCTAGAAACTTTTATTAGTCAACTACTCCTTAGTACATTTTAATTAGAGAAAAGAAAACGAATTAGAACAATTTCTTGTGGTTTCTAGTTCATGATAATTTCATAATATGCATACCATAAGACTGATGGATGTTCCAAAACCGATAAGAGGAAAACGACCCGTGTTAAGAATCAGCGATGAAAGCACCTACTAGAGGACAGAATTGGTGGCGGCAGACCATAGGAAGAGGATGTTGGCCACTTCCGCCGTTCCCATCCGGAATTCAGTGGTGAAGTATCATGTTCGGTACTAATCCATAATATGCAAACTTCTCCAACGCCTGCATCGCTATCCAAAACCATTTACCAATTTAAAATTATATGTCTGTTATTGAATACTTAACACTCTATCATCTGAACTGCGTAAAACTACTTTATATCTACACATTACCGTTACATTTTTTTACTATAGTACCATATATTAATCCTAGCTAATCAGATCTTCTTGAAAGTTATATTAAAGAATTAGGGACGTGTTATCAAGTTTTGTTAGTTTGCGGTTGAAATTTATGAAAAACAAATGAGATATCCATCAAAGATCTTAAATTTATTTCATTTTCGAACAGTCATGATTTCATTTACAATCATAGAATAATCCGACGGAAAGGACTCAAGAAGCTAATCACAACGACAACTATAGTTTATATATGGTCTTCGATCGGGTTCAACTTAGCGGGTCGAATGATTTACTAATGGGCCTAATTAACATCACAGCCCCATGTCAATTACAGTAGAAAATGTCAGTTTGGGCATGGGAGTACCAAGAGCTCTTCGATTCCAGAACCAGTTTCAGAGCTCCCAGAAAATGCTTACTTAGTTTCTGTAGACTGTGTTAGCTGAGGGTTACGTGTGGATTAGGGTTATGCCCCGATATCAAATTCACAGAGATGGAAGGAGAAGATGACAGTATACCACGTAAGATATCAGGTGGGTTAAGATTTCGTGACCCGGTTCAGGTTTCGTGCGAGGCTGCATATACCGTTATTCTGGCAAATGGTGGGCACAAGCTGATGTCTTGGGGAAGAGGAAGAAACGGAGTGCTGGGGACCGGGAATATTATCGACTGTTATGTTCCTACTCCAGTCTTCTGGCCGAATGAGCTGAAACTGGACAACGAAGAAGTGCCCGATGATGAAAAAACTCGTCACCGGAGGAGATATAACGGTTAGAATCAAAGCTAATGGTGATGGAATGATATGCAAGCATACTCCATGGATCCATATTTGGAAAACTTTTTAATGCATGCAGAGGAAGATATATATATATATATACCGTATTCTTTACGGGGTTCTGGGTATTTCGATATGGGAAAAGAGTGGGGAGAAATGCTGGAGAATACAGATAAAAGTCAGCTTACGAGGCACCAAGCACTATGATTGGTAGCATTAAGGATTCAAGAGATTATGAAAGATAGTCTTCAGTATTCAGCCCTTAAGCACTAATATCACCTCTTCCTATAATAGATGTTTTGATAGAAGGAGAAAGTTGATTACAGAGAAACGTTGAGTTTGCTGTGAGTTTTCTGTGACATTCATTGAATGAAGACCAATAAAACCAAAATACAATTCAAGGAGAGATGGATAATTTGATTAGATGATTCTCTAAGACATGATTAATTGATGCTTTGATGTAAAAATTCTTGAGTTTCCTTTCTTCTTATGTTTAATAGACGGAGGTTTGCATTTGATTATTGCAATTATTTGATAGTATGTGTAAAATGTTGTATAAAAACCATCAAAATCATGAATAGCTATAATTTTTTAATATATTCAAATAGATATATAAAAGAAGATAAGTTCTCCAGAGTAAACTACCACTCCTAAGTTTTGTGATCCAAAAACCACTAAGTTATTAGAAGTTCAAAAGTACTAAAAATGAAAAATGTTAAAAAGGATCTGAAATCATTTTAAAATAGCTAGTTGACGTTTTAAATCTCTTCCAAAGCCATTTCTTTGGGGGTTTTCGTTTTTCAAAAATTAGGTTTTCAATAAAAACAAGAAAAAGTTGTTTTCTGATAATGTCCCATAAAAATCCATATCTAGAATCAGTCCAAAATAATTTATTTTACTTTGTAAATTTTCTATTGTTGCCACTGTAGTATCACATCATCCAACAACCAATGCATGACAAGGAAAATTCATCCAACAACCATTGCAATGTCATTTCATATTAAATTTCTGATAAATAATTTCAATATTATCATTTTATTGCCAACTCAGTATTAATGAAATGTAAAAAAGAAATACAGTTAATTTTAATTTTAAAATTTACAAAAACTAAACAAGGTTAAAATTGAACTAAATTATATGAAATCCGTTATCATACCACAAAACTATCTGAATTATTAATTTATTTGTTTGTACCACACTTCCATATAGTTTTTGCGAAATACACACAGATGCATGAATGAGATGTACTCACGGAAGCATGCATATAACCAACGTAGATTTAATAAATCAATGTATTAATTTGTTTATATTATTTGTTAACAAATATCTCATTATTACATTATTGTAGTAGTTGCCGACAACAAAAACATATACTGTAATAGTTTTCCATTTGATTGTGATTATAGTTAGTCTTTTGAGTTCGATTTTCTTATCAACAGCGGTGTTCAGATGATGATTTTATACTATATCTTACTTTTATAGTATTCAGTAAGCATTATAATTCACATGATTTATATGTATATGATATAATTTCAAATTTATGTATCTCAATACTAATCTATGATTGTCTGCCAACTATCCTATACACATATTATATAATATCGGTTATACACTACAAGTTGGATACTACTCTATACTGTGTACCACTTAATTGTTGGACCAATGGGTTTTCATGTAATAAATCTTAACATTACTAGATCAAGTAGCACTAACACAAGATATTTGTACAAAACAATAATTAAAGCATCCTTGAAATGGCAAGCGACAAAAAAAAAAAAGATCTTTCCAGAAAGAATATTGTCTTCTGAATGCAATGCTTTAATGAGGACGTATTTGAGTTTATTCAATTGCATTTTATCATTGCTATGGGTCTTTCTTGTTTCTCAGTATCCTCTTCTTTTCTTCTTTCTGATATTTTTACATAAAAGAAACACACTAATTATAATATCTTTCAAAATACATTACGAGTATACCTTGATTTAATATAGAATGATAATGGAATAAAAATTTCGTAAACTTGATAGAGCGACTTATTTATTATAAGGCAAAGTTATTAA